>OZ018391.1:70689865-71289865 GCA_963969525.1 Ontholestes murinus
AATCCTCTTCAAATAATTGCATACTTTTATATACTCTAGCATAAAGGCATTCATTTGTACGTCAATCTTTGAGATAATAAACAAATCAAAAAACAGATACGAAATTTCTTTAAGATGAGCAAATATCCTTTCCCGTACTGCAAATATTATAAGATCGAATATAGTTTTTCATATTGTCATGTAATATTTGTAGTACGGAAAAAGCCATTCTTGGTCATTCATGGCAACTAGTTGGTAACATTATTTTTGGGTTGCTTCTTTGATTCTATAAGAACAAAAAAGTCTTAATACGACTTAATAATATTACCAGGCCATCTTTTTTTCAAGCTTTATTAAAGAAACTTGTAGAAGTAATCTTCAAAATTGATCCATATTCTTTAAAGGTTTCAAGGGAAAACCTATTAGAAAATATAGATAGGAAATTATTGAACCGCTTTTTCGGTTCTTTAAGGTCCAGAAAGAGTCCGTACTACTTCGTGATATTGCATACTTCTCTAAGAACTCATCAGAAACTATGCTCGAAAATATATAGCATTCATCATGCTCATCAACTATTTGATGAAAATATGTTAGATTATGTATCATTTGTGGTAAAAGAAGATCGCATTGCTTCATAATATTACTAGACCAAATGCTTCTCTGTGAATTCTGTCATAATCTTCAAACTCCGTCTAGTTTTAAAGAAATTTCGCTGCCACGGAAAATTACTCTTGCAATTTTGGACAATCTTGAACCCATCGGCAGTGACGGCGGACAGAAGTGGTTTTGATTGGTGTCAGAAACGTTTTAGTTGATTAGACGACGGCTTTTTTATTCTCTAAAGATAAGATAGACATCGTACTGCTTTATAATATTTTCAGACGATATGTTTTCCTAAGGACTTACCAGAAGATTAATCAAACTTTTGCTCATTTCAAAGAATTTTTCTTGCCGTGCCAATTAATTGCTCACAATATTCTTGGACAATATCTCAGTGCTTGGTAATATTTCCAGACTGAAAGAATCAATCAGAAACTGGGCTAGAAAATTGTGTCGTATTCATCAAACTTCTACTCGTTCAAAAAAAAATGTTTCCATATTACGAAAACTAGCATAAGGAATTAGTTGCATCCTTATGCTAGTTTTCGACAGCTTACTTGATTTTTAAGAGACATAAAAAAGACATAATATTTCTTCATGATATTGCCAGACCCCATCTTCTCTTTCTAAGAAATGGTGTAATGTTTATCAAACACATACTTATTTCTAACAAAATTTGCTTCCATATTAACTAATTGCTTACGATATTCTTGAACATTTTCTCGGTTCTATACAAGTAAAAACGTTATCGTACTTCTTCATGATATTGCCAGATCATTTTCTTCGCAAAGACCTGACAAAAACTTACAGCACTGGGCTTCAAAATTGTGTCGTATTTATCAAATTAAATAATTGATTAAAATACGTTTTAAACGACAAAACAATAAAAAACATTTTCCATCCGTAATCTACTAAACTTGAAAGAAAATTCCTTTTTCATATCAACTAATTCCTTGGATTTTTTCTTTGATTTTTCAAGGTAGAGCAAGACGGCGTACTTCTTTTAATATTATCAGACTACATGCTTCTGTATGAATTCATCAGAAACTGTGCTGAAGAATTGTGTAAAATTCATAAAACGAAAAACTCGTTCAAAGAAATTTTGTTTCCATTGCAACTAAATGATATTGACGTCCTTAAACCTTTACTTTGGTTCAATAAGCTTATTAAAGACAAACTACTGCTTCATATTATTGTTAGGCCATATGCTGCTCTAAGAATTAATCAGAAATTAGGTTAAAAAATTTAGTCCTATTGCAATTTTTTCTATGGCAACTAATTGCTTACATTCTTTTTTGTAGTTAAGGAAGAAAACGTACTACGTCGTAATATAATTAAACTATACACTTATATAGGGGCTCATAAGAAACAGAGTTGAGCTGATTTTAATGTTTTCATCGAAGTCTTGTACGTCCTAAATAAATTTCGTTTCCATGGCAACTAACCTAACCTTGGTTCTCTAAAAATAAGAAAAATATCGTACCTCTTTACTATATTTCTAAACTACATGTTTTTCTTTGTACTAATCAAAATCAATTAAGAGGATTTTCTAAGCGTAAGAAAGACGTCGTATTGCTTCATGATATTGCCAAGTCACACGCCTTCCTAAAAACCTGCATCAAACTAGGCTGGAGAATTGTGTTTTATTTATCAAACTCCTGCTCATTTCAAAGAAGATTTTCTTGGTTCTCTACGTGTAAGAAAAGCATCGTACTGCTGATATTATACTACCAGACTACATTTTTTCTATGCACCCGTCAGAAACTAGGTTGGAGCATTACATTTCAAAGAAAATTAATTTTTATAATAGCTTTGTGATCATGGTATATTTGATTCTCTAAGACATCAGACTAATTTATGATATCGCTAGACCACAAATTTCTTTAGCCTTAAGATATTTGTATTTGTATTTATTTATTTATCCAACATGCTTACACAATTCTTCCTAAATAAAACATAATCCTATAAGTATTCACGAGAATTTTGAACGCACATGGAAAGGCTTGAGTTCACACATAGATGATCTTCCACTCTTGCCCAATTTAATTCCGTCGAGGATGTTGCCATTGAAGCTCTGCTTAATGATTTTCATCATTTAATTTGCCAAATATGGCTTTTATATCTCCAAAAGAAGAACTTTATTATACTCATTGAGTTATGTCAAATATGACAGTTAAGTAGACCTAAAAACTGTAATACATTCATGAAACTCTTGCTCGCTTAAAAAAATGTTGCTTTCAACATTACGACATTGTTTAACTTTTTCTTTAATTCTAAAATGTTAACAAATACACCTTTATAATTCATGATATTGCTAGACCAATGCATTAACTAAAAACCAGTGGTTGGAAAATATGTTCGTATTCAATCTTATGTCCTATTATTTTATAAACATGTTCTAAGCATAAAAAATCAAAATTAGAGATGTAAAGGACAATAACAGCAACAATAATGTAAAGTGATTTTATATAATAGTTTCAAAGAAATTTCGTTTTCAAGACAACTGATTGTTTATAATATTCTTAGAACGTTTCCTCAGTTCTCTAGTTTACTAAATTTATCCTACTGAAACTCTTGCAAAATAATACAACGATATGATTTGGTATTTTCATACTGAGCACATTGAAATTCCTCCAAACTACTGTTTATGATGTATCTGCTAGCCAGAAATAAATTTTGGTGCAAATTATTAAAGGTTTTAGAGAGCAGTATATTTCAAATGTTCAGTACTTCGTAAATTATTATGTGTGACGAAGTAACTGAATTTCGCAGTTTTGAGATCGATGCTTGACAGATACTGGACTTCATTCACATTATGCATAGTTTAGTAACTGGTTTCTTTTGCTATTATTTTGTAACTAAATCATACTCCTTAAATTTTTAGCCTTGCTTCTGATTCTACTCTTCAATGTTCTATCTGTTATTGGTTATTTAATCTTATATCTTTTAGTATTAACTTTATCTGTCATCTCATATCTATTATGTGTTTTCTGCTTAAATAATTTAGCTTCCTTCGATCGAAACCAAAAGTCTCTATTGGAATTTTTCATATTAAAAATTGATTTTTGTTATTTCGTAGTGACTATGAATGAAACTTAATGGATCAAATTGAATAGCAACAATCTATGACCGAAGATCAGAGATTTGAGATTTTTCAGGTATTTTTAGAAGAAGAAATCTCTACTGAAATCAAAGGCGATTGGTGAGTTTGGTTGGTATCCTAGTATTTGCTTACTTGCACGAGATGCTGTAATTTTTAACAAACACACATTAAATTTAACTATTAGAACTAAAGCATGGACATTTCTTGATCACTGAATCTAAGCTATACAGGGTATGTTAAACGTTGATATTTTTAGAAAGGGTTTCTTATCATTAGGAGGTTAACTTAAACTTGTAGTAACCTTATGATAGACATTTTTTATGAAGAAAAGCACTTGTTATGTTCCATATTTTTATTTTTAGTTTCCTGACACCTGTTTAGAACTTTACAGTTCATTATCAAAGGTAATATAGTTTTGACTTTGATAATAAACTACTAAACAAGTTCGAAACACATGTCATGGAAAATAAAAATATGGAACATAACAAGTGCTTTTCTTAATCAAATTTATACATCCGGTTCCATCAAGAATGTAGCATAACAAACATTACCCTTATGATAGAAGTTAAATTGAATTATGAATTCGTGATGCCGCTGTAATGGAAGTCTTATTATAGTAATCCTAAATAATACTCAAACCTCCAGATTCATTCGTTGTAATCATCTTAAGCCCAATCCTTGTAGATGCAGAGAAGTATCTACTCTTACACTTCCTATTAGTCCATTTCTTAAAACACTAATCCAAACATATCATCCGAAGAGCTCCACACTCATACCAAAATGTTTGATGCTTTCCTTAAAAGGAGCTAGTTAAAATATATCTAAATTTATTGCACTTCCAACATGTAAATTGATTTATTAGTGATGACTTTCTACGTAGCAGCTGATTTCTTATTAGTCATAGTGGATTAAATGCGATGCTAAATATCACAAAGCTATGTCACAAAAGGAGTATCAAATAATGGCAAATACTTTCTATATTTTTCTGAAAGTAGTAATAATTAGTTCTTCGCAGTAGAAATATTATCACCTCTTTATATGATAATTTACTTTCTTATTTTGTAAGAAGTATTACCTTAAGTAAATAATTGTGGAGTCTTTTACTTCGTGATACATGTTGATAATTCAAAATAAGTAACACAATTAACTTTGTTAGTATTACTTTTTATTAAAACTTGTAACTATAGTTTCAACAAGTTAAACTCGTCATTATCAAACAATAGTTTTTAAAATTACATTTGACACACAAATTTATACCAATTTTAAAACATTAACCAGCCAATTAAGAGCCAATTATATACGTTTCCAGTTCTCAACAGAATTAGTAATACAGCAGAACTAAATTAAAGCAGGGCCTTGAAGATTTTACCTAATTTATGTATTAGTGAATCTTCAAGTGCAGAGATGTCCTGTAGAACAGTTGCTCTTCCTAAAAAAAATCATTTTCATGGCAACTAACTGCTATCTATATACTTAGACAGCAAGTAAGAAAATCATCGTACTGTTTCATTAAATTACCAGACTACATGTTTTTCTTTGAACCCGTCAGAATTAAGGCTATTAGAAAACGGTTTTAAAGTGTTCTCCGAACGCAAGGATTGTATAGCGTTTACTCACTAATAGTATCGACAAGACTGCCCACACTACATTGATGCTTCTACATATCAATCCCATCTTCCTGGTCGTGTTGTTAATCTTACGCTTAATTCGAGCAAGTGATAAACTTTTATTATAATTTAGACTGTGAAATTCTCTCGTTGGAAACATTTGAGATAATCTGAATCACTTGAACTCATTCCTAGCAGTCACCTAACTTATTATTATCATCCTCATTTATAAACTAATACAGTTTTTATAACTCTGTTTTGGAATGATATGATTTTTTCCTTTTTCTTACAAAGTTTTCTTCAAAATAAGGATTGCTACATTATAGGCGCCATATGATTGTTTCACAGGCAAGCTGTTGATATTTTTTTTATAGAAAAAACATTGCACTGCTTTAATATATTGCCAGACTACATGCTTTTCTTTGTGCCCATCAGAAGGAATAGGATTCTTTAGGGGTAAAAAAGTTATCGCATTGCATTTGATCATATAATTGTCTAAGAGCCTATCATAAACTAGGCCAAAGACACTATTATTTTAATCAAACTTTTGATCGTTTTACGACAAATAATTGATGGCATTCCTGGATGTTTTCTTATTCTATAAGGGTTTTAAATACGCCTCTCTATTTCATAATGATGCTAGATCAATCCATTATATAAAAACTTGTCAAAAACTTGATTGGAAACTTCTTTCGAGTTCAAATCATTGTCATACTTGATGATAACATATTTTAAGCAAAAAAAAAAGAATTCAGTTTAAGAGCAGAGCGTTGAAGATTTTACCAAATTTATTGTTGATCCTTAAAGTACAAAGATGTTCTGTACAATTTTGATTTTTTATAAGAAATATACAACTATGAAACAGTTGTGTCATAGGTAAAATGTTGTGGATAACAAAAATATAACAGATTTTTCCTGATGATTTTTATTTTTACAGAAGGAAAAAGAATTAAAACTTCACGGTGACAGTAAAATATATCATATTTTGGTTGATTCTTCTTTTAGGAATGATTTTTTTGTAATATATATTTCATTCTCAACATAATGCCATAGAAAGAAATTCTTAACAGCCGATATTAAACTTTCCCTATTTGTAGTTCAACTATAGATAATGTTAAACCAGTTTAAAGCCAAAAATACTCTAATGGTTGCGAAAATGAATATTATATCCTTTTCAGTCTATTCTTCCTTTTAAAAACGTAATTTTTGCCATATATTATTATTAGTAGTAGTAGCAGTTCTCGCTAAGGATCTAAAATAAACATTCTTAGTCCTTAATTAAACTATCGATACTGCAAAATCAGATTGAAAAATGTCCTATAAAAAAACATCAACTACTGTAAAAAGTTATATCTGGTTTCAAAAATTTAAGAACAACTGTATTTCAAGAACTTATTCCAGATAATCTCCCCCCTTTTCAAACTGTTATACTTTTTCTAACTTCAGTGCTTAAATCAGGTGTGATGTGTGTTTTCTTGTGGCCTTGAACTTCAAGGTCACCAAAAATTTCTTTGAAAACCCTGGGGAGTAAAACTTCAAATCACGTATTGGCTGAATAGAACGGCGTTGGTACGTCACCTGTGCTGCCCTTATGTGGTGGCCAAAAACTCAAAAACCAGACACGCAAAAGAAGCTGGATAGGCCTTGCAAACCACATCTACCGCAAGAATGGAGATGATTGCCTCCACCACTCCATCTAGTGGTACAGAAAGAGTGACTTGCGGCGGCCCTCCGACTACGCCAGAGGAAGACTAAACCGGATACTTAGAAATACTGCAGCAAACCGACCCGATCCTGCTGTCCAAACCACCGGACAAGTGTCTAGGAGACTCGAAATCGAAATACCGGTGATTGAAGACCCCAAAACGGTTTCGAAGAGAGGAATATCACGGATTCATGGATGGTGCCAAAAATAACAGTTACTGGAATAGACATTTATGGTCCTAACCGAAACTACAGTAGCTTAATGAACTCGACAAAAGAGGCGCAAAGGCCACTCCCATGAACCGTTTTGCGGAATTCCCATGGCGCACAGAATGGAGGTGATCCAAAAATGGTAAGACGACATAAGACATCAGTACTAGAATATTGTCCCAGGTATACGTCAATCAAAATGATGCATCAAACTCGACCACGGCCTTAAGGTGCTTGAACTCATAAGAAGCTGAGAAGATTCATGAGACTCATGACAGGGAACTGTGCCCTCCGGTATCATTTGTGGAAATTGGGAAAAGTGGAAAGTACTCTGACTTTACCCTAAAGAAACTTACCAGGTTCATAGAGGACCTGGGACTGCTTGTGAAGTGAAGTGATAGGGCGAAATAATAGATCTGATGGATCGCAGTTCACGAGAAGTTAACTCACCTCACAATGACCCTATGTAACCTATCTAACCTATATAACATATACATATCTGCCTAAAGAAAGTTCTCGTCCCTTTCTTGGTCGAAAATTCTAAAATAGGTTAAATTTCTTCCTTTAATTCTTCAAAGTTTTCTTTAAACGCAAAGATTCACACAAAGATATTCAAGTTGTAGGTAGCATATAACTTTTATGTATAAAACCTATCGACAATATTCTTTAAATCTGCGTTCTGTCACTATTTAATGGCATTAACAAGACTGCCTACACTACGTTGAATCGTCAAAGCTAAAAATTACTAGCTTGAACTTATCAATTTCATTAGCCTGGTCATGTTTTCAATCTTACGCTCGTTTATTACTAAAACGAGTGTTAAATAAACCTTCATTCTAATTTACCTTGCGAAGGACTACATCTTGTTGGAAACATTTCATAAAATATGTATTCTAGATTCACACTTTTTAATTAAATCACTAACTGACAAGGCTGCCTATATTGAGTTAAATATCTTCTATTTCTTAATTGAAAGCAAATATAGATTTAATATCTCTCTTTTATTCTGCAAAGTTTTCTTCAAACGCAAAGATTGACACAAAGATATTAGAATTTTATGTGGAATATAGCTTTTCTATAGAAAACATATCGACAATTATTACTCACTTATAATCTCGACAAGACTGCATATACTACGTTGAATCGTCAAAGCAAAAAATTACTAACATGAACTTACCTATGATTCTGGTCATGCCAATCTTACGCTTAATACTAAAACAAGTTATCAACCTTTATTTTCTTGCGTAATAATACATTTCAGAAAATATATATTGCTTGAAATTGATAGCGCTCTGAGAAGATGTGATTTTGGTTTTCTTGTTATCTCGAACTTTCATCCTTCAAAGTTTTCTTCAAAATCGAGGATGACAGAAGGGTATCATCTGCGTTATAGGCGTCATATAATTATGTTACAGGTGAGAACGTTTGTTTTTAAATTCATATGACTTTGAGGGAGGCTGTGGTTTGAAGCTTCTTCGCATAGACCTGCAACTTAAGAAAAAACTACAAGAAAAAGTCTAACGGAGTCAAATCGCATGTCCTCAAATCTCTCATTGAGAATGTCCAATGTGGCACATAGCGCCATCCTGTTGAATACCTCATGCCCATACCATCCAATTCAAAAGAAGTCGGTAATCATCGACCTTTAGCGATAGCTCTTGACAATGATGACCTGGCCCACGTCGTTCTCAAAGAAATATGGATTGATGATGTCGCTAGCCCAAAATCTAAACTAAACAGTTACTTTTTTGGGATGCATTTGACATTCTTGGATCTTATGTGGATTGGCATCATCCCAAATTCGAAATTTTATTTGTTGACGTACCTATTCGTCCAAAAATTTTCCTCATAAATTTTTCATGAAAATTAGGTCCAGTTTGCAACTGTTTTAGGGTTCATTCAACGTACACACGTCCTGGGTTAGTTGAATTTTGTACAGATGAAGGCCCAAATCACGACCCAAGTTGTAGTGTGCGAAAGGTCGAGTTCTTGTGAGTAGTTTGTCGTCGTACAAGTGTTGGTTAATTGTTTATTGAACCAGTAGATTCAAGTTTATGCATCACGCTGCAAATAGTCCTCTTGTAGAACGATTATGGCGAAGCGCGTACAACGTTGCCCGAACAGAATACCAATCTTGATAAAAAATCATCATTTGAACGTGCTGTTGGACGCTATATTCATCCATGGTAATTTGACATAACAAACTGAATACGTGACAGCTAATTCGACGTATGTAGCTTCAAAAATATATCCGCTATCAACTGTCAAAGTTCAGAAGTTTTTATTAAAACAACCTTTGGTTTTAATAACTGTAAAGCCCTGAAAACTTTTATCATTGAACGTTTTCTCTAAAAACAGGGATTATTAAGAATACTATATTGCTAGTGAAATTAGACTGTTCTACTTACTACCCGATCAGCTCGATTATCTGGATAGAGAAAACAATCTAGTAAAGGTATCATTTAATCAAACTCACCCATAGAGTTTCGGCCTGACTTTGATCCCTGGGGAATACCAGGCGTTACATCTATTAGACAAGACATACAATATAGATATATCATTGGTACTAAATAGTACAACAAATATCACCTTGAATATTTATTCAAACTCCATAATAAAATTCTTTTTCCATCTTCAATTTTTCGACGCTACTGAGAAACTTGTCTCTAGTTGACAAATTTAATTTTTATATATCAATATTTGATTTGTAACTTATTAATATAGTTAGGGTATAAGAATAAAGATAGGATTTACTTTACATGAGGAGTAAACACCGTCACATATTGTTTCAAACTATCTGAACAGGCAATTTTGGATATTACATAACCCTCTTTCTCATGCATAGGTAATGAATATTACAATTAATAGCTAAATAACCAATACATAATTATTGCAGTCTTTGTTATTATTATCGCGAAAACATAAACCCATTAGCAGACTAAAAAAAGCTTTGAATAAGATGACACGTTGAAAACATAAATTTTTATATAAAGCCTAAACACTGCGCCCTTCATTTAGCCCTCACGTACACCACACGAAATGAGGGAATCCCGAAAAAGGATTACCGCATGCTGGTATATATATGATGTTTGTAAAGATCGGAAACCTTTTTTTTTCTCTCTTCGCGCTTGTATTCCTGGTGTGCGGCACGTCTGCGTGCATAATTCATCTCGGATTGGACTTGCCATGAATATTTACCACCCTGGAAGAACTCATCCGTCTTGCACCCGGATTTGGTCGAGTTATACAATTATAACATAGGCCCTGTATTTACTGACGCTTTCCGCAGATCTTCTTGATCTATGTTTATGGGGGTGAAATAAATCTCGCCCTGCGCATCCATCCGCCGCCCATTCCATATTCGTTCTTCTCGTGTGAGTGTATGCCGCCGCCGCCGCCGCCGCTGTGAAACCTACACTACGGCAACAGCACTAAATGATACATACAAATGTGTGTTTGTTGAGAATGTACGTAGGGCGGTTCTGAATTTGTAATAGTTCGCTCTCTGCTCACCCAGAGTGGGTGAGTGAGCCAGTGTGAGCTAATGAACTGCAATTAAAACTTTCCAGGTTTTTGTGGGCCGCGCCCAGCTCGTTCTTAAATTATACACTAATTTACATTATGTTTTATAACACCTCATTTTCATTAGGCCCCGGTCCTTTTTACCGCTCAAATTTACTAATTTAAATTAATGCATGCGCACTCGGAAACTTTCCAACAACAAAAATTCAATCCTTGTACAGCGCAACACTCCCCGCCTCTAACACGTTTAACGCGCGCAAAACTAATACCATTAAAAAATTATGTAAATAGGAAATTTAATTTTTTCGTCGGAATTAAGACCATGAATTTATTCATGTTTTGCACTGTTTTTATTTGGGCGACGTCATCTCTAGAATGTGTTACACTCACAAAAATTTCAAAAGGAATTATTAATGATTTCATTATTTAAATCCTGATAACGGTCTCGCAACTACTTTAGTTAATTTGGTAGCGCTACTATTAACTATGAAGTAAAATTTGAAATTACTTCAATATAATTTCTCTTGACTAAAAATATTGATTATTTTGCTTAATTGACTTTCCTGTTCTTCTTCTTAATAGGTATGCTGTATTGGTACTATTCATTAAAACTTTTAAGATCATATTGCTTAATCTAATTTTGATCTCATTTTCATCTTTAAAATGTTTGTTATAATTACTAAAATATCTTAGAATCTATCTAATTTCATACCCTCAAGTAAATCCATAGTTAAAATTTCATCATAGCTCATAATCCTTAGTAATGTTCTTAATCTATAATAGTTGAAAATCCTTAATTTTTTGCTCCCTACTCTCATATATCAATATTTTATCTTCAAAATAACCTTCGTACTTCCTTAATATATAATTTGGGATACCTTTTCTCTTTTGTCCTCTTAAAAATACTGGCCACTTAACCCTTTCACCTACAATCACGAGTGAGACTCGTGTTTAAAAATTTAGGCAAATTACAATAAACACGACCGTGTCTCGTGGTGTGTCGGTACACTTGCTTCCTGGTACCCATAATCGGATGAAACAAAGTAGGTCAAAGGATTAAATGCATTCTTTACATCAATTGTAGTTCCCAAATAATTCTTTCTATAATATCAACCGACCAGAGTTAGCTTCATTGCAAAGATGCATTAATTCGATGATAGCATTGACAATAAAATTGTTGTTCTATTCTAAAATTTCTTTAATTTTAAGCACTATTCATTTCTCCAGTATTTTCCCTCACTTTCTAATAAACCTATTAATACTGTCATTCTGTACTTGAAGTAACTCGGCTTCCTCATTAACTTTTTTAAGATTAAACCGGAATTATTAAAATAATGTGAGTATTAATTTCATTGGGAATAGCCGCAAGTTTAGATCAAATAATAGCCTTATAAGGTAATTCTTGAACTCTGGACGACTACCTTCAGAAACCTAAAATATTTTAGAAGAAAAATTATTTGAAAATTCTAAAACAAAAAAAGATTATTCTAAAAATCTGAAAAAATTCTAAAACCTACAACACAAATTTATTGAAAGTTTTAGAATTTTCAAAGCACAATTTGGAAAATACTTCCTTGAAATTCGAATTAAAAAATCAAGATAATAAAATCCTAGAACACTCCAGAACATTTGAAGAAAATCGAAAATTAAAATATTGAAAATCCTACAAAAAATTCTAAAACTCTGTCTGAAATCTGTTGCAAAACAAACAATAAATGCAAATAAAAATCCTAGAAAGCGAGAAAAAATTCAAAAATTTTGATAAAAATTATAAAAATCTGGAAAATTTCAGAAACCTACAAAAATAATTGCTTGAAAATTCTTTGAAGAAATCTCTCACAATTTGGAAAAAAAAATTCCTGGTTATTTCGGTAAGATAAAGCAAGACCTAAAAGAATTTAGAAGAAATATTATTTGAAAACTCTTAAAAAATATTCTCAAAATTTTAAAAATGTAGAAAGCTACTACAGAAATTACTTGAAAATTCTAGAATTCGTAAAAAAATCTCTCACAATTTGAAATATAATTCCTGGATATTCTAATAGATAAAAATCTGATAATGAAATCCTAGAATACTGCAGAACTTTGGAAGAAAATTTTCGAAAACAAAAAATATTGAAAATCCTACAAGAAATTTCTGGAACTCTGAAATCTATTGCAAAACAAACAAGAAATGCAGAAAAAGAAAAAAAATCATAGGGAGTGAGAAGAAATTCAAAAATTTGGAAGAAAATTATAAAAATCTGGAAAATTTTAGAAACCTACAAAAAAAATTGCTTGAAAATTTTGTAGTTCTTTAAAGAAATCTCTCACAATTTGAAAGACAAATTCCTGGATATTTCGATAAGATAAAGCAAGAAATTCTAAAAGAATTTAGAAAAAAAATTGTTTGACAATTTAAAAACTCTTAAAGAATTTTCTGAAAGTTTAAAAAATGCAGAAACCTACAACAGAAATTGCTTTGAAAATTCTAAAATTCTCAAAGAAATCTTTCACATTTTGGAAAATAATTCCTGGAAATTCAAATAGAAAAAAAATTTGATAATAAAATCCTTTCTAAAAAAAATTTAAAAAAATACTGCAGAACTTTTGAAGAAAATTTTCGATAACTAAAATATTGAAAATAATTGACAAATAAATTCTAGAACTCTGCCTGAAATCTGTTGCAAAACAAACAAGAAATGCAAATAAAAATCGTAGAAAGCGAGAAAATATTCAACAATTTTGAAGAAAATTATAAAAATCTAGAAAATTTCAGAAATTTACAAAAATAATGCTTGAAAATTTTGAAGCTCTTCGAAGAAATCTCACAATTTGGAAGAAAAATTTCTGGATATTTCGATAAGATAAAGCAAGACCTAAAAGAGTTTAGAAGAAAAATTGTTTAAAAAATCACAAACTCTTAAAAAACTCTCAAAATTTAAAAAAAATGCCGAAACCTACAACAAAAATTGCTTTATAAATTCTAGAATTCTCAAAGATATCCTTCACACTTTGGAGGATAATTCCTGGAGATTTCAATTAAAGAATTCTAGATAATAAAATCCTAGAATACTGCAGAACTTTTGAAGAAAATTTTCGAAAACTAAAATATTGAAAATTATACGAAAAAAATATTAGAACTCTGCCTGAAAATTGGTTAAAAAGCAAACAAGAAGTGCAAATAAAAATCGGAGGAAGCGAGAAAAAAATCAACAATTCTGAAGAAAATTATAAAAATCTAGAAAATTTCAGAAACCTACAAAAAATTTGTAACTCTGTGAAGAAATCTCTCACAATTTGGAAGAAAAATTCCTAAATATTTTGATAATATAAAGCAAGACCTAAAAGAATTTAGAAAAAAAATTGTTTGAAAATTCAAAAACTCTTAAAAATTTTCTCAAAATTTAAAAAATGAAGAAACCTGCAACAAATTGCTTTAAAAGCTCTAGAATTCTGAAAGAAAACTTTCACATTTTAGAAAATAATTCCTGAAAATTCCAATAGAGAAAAATTCTACATAATAAAATCCTTGAATATTTCAACTTATCAGAAAAATATTTGAAAACTAAAATATTGAAAATCCTACAAAACTAATCTAGAACTATGTCTGAAATCTGTTGCAAAATAAACAAGAAATGAAAATAAAAATGGAAGGAAGCATGAAAAAATTCAAAAATTTTCAAGAAAACTACATAAATCTTAAAAATTTCAGAAACCTACAAAAATAATTGCTTAAAAATTTTGTAATTCTTTGAAGAAATATCTCACAATTTGGAAGAAAATTCCTGAATATTTCGATAAGGTAAAGCAAGACCTAATAGAATTTAGAAGAAAAATTATTTGGAAATTCAAATACTCTTAAAGAATATTCTCAAACTTTAAAAAATGCATAAACCTACCTAAAAAATTGCTTGAAAACTCTATAATTCTCAAAGGAATTTCTTAGAATTTGGAAGAATATCCATGGAAATTTCAATTTAAAAAATCTAGATAATAAAATCCAGAACTTTTGTAGAAAATTTTCGAAAACTATAAAATTGAAATTCCTACAAAAAAATCTAGAATTCTGCCTGAAATCTATTGCAAAACAAACTAGAAATGCAAAAAAATTCTAGGAAGCAAGAAGAAATTCAAAAATTTTAAAGAAAATTTTAACATTCTGGTAAATTTCAGAAAACTACCAAAATAACTGCTTGAAAATTCTTTGAGGAAATTTCTCGCAACTTGGAATAAAAATTCCTGGATATTTCGATAAGATAAAACAAGAAATTCTAGAAGTCGACAAGAGAAATTTAAAAAAAATTAAAACTCTTGAAATCAAGAGATAAGTCGGAAAGTGATTCAAGAAACTTTTGAAGAAAAGTCTAAAAAGTTACAGAAAGCTTTAAGAAAATTCACTAAGCCTAAGAAGTTACGGCAATTTAAAACAAAATTGCTTAAAAACACTCGAAGGAAACTCACGTAATTTAGAAGAAAAACTCTTTAAAATTCTGATAAGATATGCAAGAAAATTCTTAAAGTCGAGAAATAAAAATACTTAAAACTTGAAACTCTTAAACATATTCTCAAAAAAGAAAATGTCTACATCAGAAATGCCTAGTATTCTCGAAGAGAAGTGTCGAGATTTGGATAAAAAAATTCCTAGAACAGAAAACTGTATCAATTAGGAATGAATAATTAGAGAACGTTTAAAGCAATATCTCGATATTCCACATTTATTGTTAAACAAGTATTCGTCTGGTCAAGCTTGATAAAACCACAGTGTGGTGAAAGATGTTGCAGCGTTCAATAATAAATATATGTAGTTTTATTTCAATTTCTCAATATCTGGATAATTCTAGAAAATTCGAATAAAAACATTTAAATGAACTCTTGACAAAATATCTGGTAATTTAAAAAAAAGCCTGAAAAGATAATAAGATAATACTAGAATTGCAAAAAAATCTAGGAGTCGAGAAGAAAAATTGCTGGAAAATTCTATAGAAAATTCTTTCAATCTGGAATTCTGTAAGAAGTCGCTTATAATTTGGAAATAAATATTACAAATTATTTTAATAAGGTAAAATATTAAAGAAAATTTTTGGAGTCGAGATTAAAATTTACTTGGTAATTCCTGAACTCTTGAAGAAAATTCTTGAAAGTTGCAGAAACTTAAACAACAGTTTGAAAAAAATCCTAATAATCCCAATAAGATAAAACAAGAAATGTAATAAAATTACTGGAAAATTCCTGATGTCTTAAGGGAAATTCTCTAGACCTAGAAAATTGCAGAAACTAGTAATTAAAAAAAAATGATTAAATATTCTAGAATTCTCTGGGCCATTTTAAAAGGTTGCGAAAATTTAAAACAAAATTTCTTAAAAACACTCGAAGAAAACTCACGCAATTTAGAAGAAAAAATTCAAGAACCTTAAAGTCGACAAAAAATACTTAAAACTTGAAACTCTTCTTAAATAATCAAAAATGAAAAAACTTACATTTCTAGATCTCTTGAAGAAAAGTATCACAATTCAAAAAAAATCCTAGAACAGAAAACTGTGTCAATAAAGAAATGCAAGGACATTCTAGGAATAAAAAAATTCAGAAAAATTGCAGAACTTTTAAAGAAATTTCTTGATATTCAAAGGGTTTCACATTTATTGTTGAACAAGTATTCGTCTGCCTGATGAAGCTTGATGAAGCCCCTGTGTCGTGAAACATGTTGCAATGTTCAACATTGTGATACCTTCCCAACTGTGTTGTTTTATTTCAATTTCTTGATATCTGAATAATTCTAGAAAAATCTAATAAAAATTTTTGGAAATTCTATAACTCTTGACAAAATCTCTCGCAATTTGAAAAAAAATCTAAAAAAATTCTAGGAATCGCCAAAAACAATTTCTTGATAATTCTAGAACTTTTATAGAAAATTCTTTCAATCTGGAAAATGTCAGGAATTCTGTAAGAAATCCCTCACAATTTAGAAATATATATTGCTACTTATTCTAATAAGGTGAAATATGGAAGGAAACTTTTTGAGTCGAAATAAAAATTTACTGGAGAATTTCTGAATTCTCAAAAATTGCAGAAACTTAAAAACTGATTTAAAAATTTTAGTATTTTTAAAAAATCTCTACAAGTTTGAAAAAAAAATCGTAATAATTCCGATAAGATAAAACGATAAATATCGAGGAGATAAATTACTGGAAAATTCCATTTCTCTTAATGTAAATTTTTTAGACAGAAAATAGCAGAAATTAAAAAAAAAGAAAAAATGCTTCAAAATCCTAGAATTATCAACGCCATTTTATGCAATATGTAAGAAAAAATCCTGAAATTTCTATTACGATTAAATATGCAACAAAATTTTAGGAGAAATACTTAAATTTCTTGAAATTTTGATAATTGCCGAAACCTATAACAAAGACTGCTTACAAAAATTACAATAAAATAAAACAAGAAATGCAAAAAATCAAGCAGTTGAAATATTTTAAAATTCTTGAACTTTTGAAGAAAATTCTCGAAATTGCACAAACTCACAACTAAGATAGCTTAATAAATAACTTGAAGAAATCTCTTACAATTTGAAAGAAAATCCCCCGAAAATTCTGATCTAGAATTCAAGACCTGAAAAATTGCAGAAACCTATAACAATTTTTTTTTTTAATTTTTAGAATTCTTTAAGCCATCTCTTGCAATTTAAAAGAAAAATCCTGAAAATTCTAAGACGATTAAATATAGAATACATACGAAAAAAGTGATACCAACAAAGTTAATTGTTTATTTATTTTGGATTCAAACTGTATTACGAATCCACAATTACTTATTTACATACGAAAGACTTTTCTGCTACACCCCATATATTTGCTGATGCAGTAGTTTTAAATTGGACGAAATCTTTAGTCCAGAAAATTTAATATTTCATCGTGACTTTTCCAAACTTTGAATTTTGTTCTTTTAGAAAAATTTTCAGCTATTCTTTTTATTTCGATAATTGATGATATAGAAGCTTGATATATATGACTGCCAATATCAAACAGATGTGTATCCAAATCTTAAAGTGTGATTTTAAGTCTAGAAAAAGGAGGATTAAATGTCCTAATCATGTTCCAACTTTTGAAATTATTAAAACTGATTGGAATTTAGGTTTTCAAAAAAATCAGCATTATTTTAAAATTAATAATAAAATGAAGAGAGAGAGAGACAGATTTAGCTTGATTTGTTTGTGTATAAGGTGAGATCACTAAATTTCGGGTTAACCTTTTCAGATCTATTGTGGATCCGTACTTAACTCAGATGACCTGCTTTAGCTTTGCCTATTTGTTTAGTCCTATTAGCCCTGCCAGAGGGGTTTAGGTATAGCCCAGAATCAGGCAGAATCTGCATGGCGCTTTTTCCTCCAGGCCCATTTTGCTCAAATGTTTGTTGAGCTTGCAGTCTCCTGTCATCAGACCTACTATTGTTTTGACCATTTTCCTGTCTTAGTTCAGAAGTTCGGTCGTGAATTTTGGCGATTGTTTCTTAAAGAATAGTTTCCCCTGTCCCTGTCTTAGTGAGTTCATCTACCAGGTTTGGGCCTGTGTTTCTGCCCATCTTTTTATGGATCGTTTGACTGCGGTTTTGGAGATGCTGAAAGAAGGTTCCGGACCAATTACTGCTTTTGACGAGCCTTGTTTGGTCAGTTCGTCTGCTTTATCATTCCCCAGATGTCCTCCGTGTCCTGGGACTCCTGTGATTGTTACTTGTTTGTTTATAAGAGCACATATACAGTCCTACATTAGCTTAAATTCGATCTGTGTGAAGCTTAGTGCTCTTAGTAGCGCCTGGCTGTCGGAGAATATAGCCATTGACCTACTTTTGGTTTCGTGTCTTTCTATTTCTCTTGTGAAGTGGTGAAAAGCTCTTGCCTTTGTTGGAAAAATCGTGGTATCCTTGGTGAGACTGATAGAAATCTTGTCTCGGGTTTTGTATTGTATATACCTGCTCATATCCCTTTGCCGGTTTTTGAGACGTCCGGGAACGAATTTGATTCTGCTTTGGTGGGTTGGCCGTCGGCCCAGTCAGTATAAGTACATTGTATTTCCTTTCCAAATTGTATTTTTTCACCATGGCATTACTAAAAAATGTCAAATCTAAACTATACTTTCAACCTCCCTTTATTAAAAAAACATGTAGACGACACAATCTTGGAAGCTCTCTCAGAATCGGTAGAACAAAGCTTTATATATTTTTAACAGCTACAATAAACATACCTAATTCATAGCTGAAAGGGAAAATAACAACAGCATACCTTTTCTGGACGTAAAATTTATTCGCAAGTCAGATAGCTCTATTGTTTTAGACTGGCATCGTAAATCCATCAATTTGGATAGCTATTTAAACTATCACTTTAACGCACCACGTAGAATTAAATTAAATGTGCAAAAAAGTCTAAAGAATAGTGTTATCAGGCTCTGTCATCTGTCTTTAAAAAAAAAAAAACTTTTAATATATGTAGCCGTAAGCAATGGATATCCTGAATCATTAACCTTTAAGATTCTTTTCAATCACAGCAACCCTTTACTCACACAAATAAACACCATCACCACGCCTCCAGCTTCATTAATACAGGAATCCCTAAATTAGAGAAAACTGCTATATCTGGAGAGTCTCACCCCCAAACATTTTAAAATCTGACCAGGTTAAAATAGCACAGTGCAATGTTTACACATTGAACAGAAGTGTATTTTTAAAGCTCAAAGTCAGGAACCTTCCTGAGTTACTATTTAAATAAATATAAGACATTCCTTGTGGTGATAATAATCGAATGATACAACATAGGAGCAATTGTAGGATCAAGAAGAAGAGTTTTGCTCTTGCAATTGTTGGGTAGTTATGAACTCCAAGGCGGATACTGATAGCTTAAGCATCATTGGGCGAAAGCGCCCAAATACTTTATCTGTGAAGCCAGAGTTAGTATAGTGTTGAATATCCTGGCTAGCTTCATTCTCTTCTGCTTTTTTTGTTGGTAAACAACGTGAGTTACAATTTCATTGTATTTACCGAGAGGGCATTGTGTGTATACCACTTCTGTACTATATTGAGAGCACTCTGCATTAGTTACTGAGTACACCTTGATACCGGCCTTTAAAGGATAATTGTTATGTTATCTGCATATCCTATGTCGGAAAAGCCAAATTCATTTAGTTTTTAGCAAGCCGTCTATCACGATGTTTTACAGGATGGTATAATACTCCTCCCTGTGGACAGCCACTGGTCAACATTGTTTTTGATTTACATCTGTTCTATCCACTCAATTGCGAGTGGAGTGCCGAGCATTGAAGAGGTTATCCTATACTGTTGAAAGAGGCTTTATCAAAAGTTCTATAAATAGGCCTAATGCCGACATTTTATTTACCAACGATTCGACAAAATGAGTAATCACAAAGTGGTGGGCTGATTCGATTGAGCGTGTTGATTTGGGTGAAGAAGATTTGTTTTTAGAATATGGTCCTTGATACATCGATCGAAAAGCTTCTTTAGGTTTTCATCATAAACGATGTGAAGCTAATCAGTCTAAATAATTTGGTATGTTTGTAGTTTTCCTTTCCCAGTTGGGATATAAATACCACCTTGGCTTATCTCCAGTTTTCGCGGCATCTAAGAGCAATCTAGGTCCTAAACAGAGTCACTAAGTATTGAATAATAGGTTCCAGTCCCTATATAAGTAGGGCTGGGTAAACTCCATCCATTCCTGAAGACTTTAATGGGAGTGTTTGAATGGCTAAAGTTATTTTGGGTCCTGTTATTTTATTGGAGGCTGTGCTCTAATTTTCTTTTGAAGGAATATGAATCTCATGCTGGTCTTTAACCCTGTCTTCAGAATAATGAGGTTTCACTCTACGTGGTTATAAGTATAACTGACATCCTCGTTTTTCATTATTTCAGGCTGTTGCTTTGGTTTTTTTTTTCGAAAGATCTTTTTTCTCCAGGATTCTCTCTATCATTGCCTTACCTTCTTTCCACTATACAGGGTTGGGATAAAGTATGGAACCAAGTTAATATCTTTAGAACCAAATGTACGATATCTTTGAAATTTTGCAGGTTCAAACGATAATTTTAATTGAATTTTAAAAATTTGTCTGTAACTGTGTTCAAAATTTTGCCAAAGATTCGTTATAAACTTCAAAAATTGTTTGGACTCAAGGAACTTTAAAGCATAAATTTCGAATTTAAAAAAAATCACGATTACTATTTTTACAATTAACTGCAGGTTGTTTTTTTCGAACTTATAATTACCCATATTATTTTCGATGGAGCAAATTGAACGATATTGTTGTGTGTTAATGGAATTAGTTAACGTAATTAATTATGAAAGCGCGCCCGCAGAATATTATATGAACCGGGATATTCAATTACAGTGATCGAAATCGAATGAAATTATTCGGCATGAATATTTAATCGCACCCTCCGGATATGAAATGGAGAGGAATTCAATTTTTGCCCTGTGCATAATTAAACGTGCAACTATTAGTGGAAAAGGAAATGTTGACATATGTAATGGAAAATTGGGAAATACTTTTCTGCAATTTTGATTAAATTTATAATAATTTTATAAAGGTTTCAAATATAAATTTGAAAAATATTTCTGCCTATCTTAATTTTAATGGTAAATAATGCAAAATAACGTTAAACTTTACATAATATTTTCATTATTCTATTCGTAAAGATTAAAGACTTTTTTTAAAGATTAATAAATCATTAAAATTAACAATGAAAATTATTTTATGTGTAATACTGCTTAAGAAAATCAACCGAAATATAAAACCTTGCTGATGTTTTCTGTGATAATTCGAATTTATTAAAATTGATTTCTTCTCGTAACTTTCACACGCGTAATTTTGGGCATAGATTTACTGACGAGGTGTAATATAGCGAAACACGTGTCACCAAGTCTTTATTAATTCTTTACTTATTATATCACCAAGAGATAAGTGAGAAAATTATTCAAGAAATTCGTATCTGGAGATAGCCATTGCTTAATAACGATAACTGACCCTTTTAAGAAACAATAAGGACTCAAAAGAACGTGTCATTGTGATTTGAGTCATGTGATTGCAGTTATTAGTTATATAATTCAATGCCTGGCGATTTATCAGTACTAGCAATAGTTCTTTAAGTTGGTTGATAGATAAGGCGTTGAGATGTTGAAAATCCATATTCATTTGTATATTAAAGTTGTAAATAACTAAGATTTTCAAAATGTGTGTTTATTTTCACTACAATTGTTTCGCAAATTTATTGCTTCTTCAGGTGAATGAAAGTTTACAATTGTAAACTTTCATTCACCTGAAGAAGCAATAAATTTGCGAAACAATTGTAGTGAAAATAAACACACATTTTGAAAATCTTAGTTATTTACAACTTTAATATACAAATAGTTCTTTAAACTGGTACCTGTTAGTTTATTTATGATTGTAAGATAAAGGGCTAGTTAATCTAACATGGGAACAATTAAAGGACAAAGCAAAAAAACGCAAGGAAAGGCAGTAACCTAGGTGAAAAAGTAACGAATATTTTTGACAAGGTTAAAACCTTTTCCAAAGACAACACAGCTTTCGCAGCTGGCTTTATTAGAGGTTTTCTTATTGGTGTAGCATAATATATATGTATATTCACAATAATTTATTTGAAAAAGGAACAATATACAATCTCAGCTTAAATAAATAACTGAAAAAAATTATTTTCTTCTTAATATTTTTAATTATAATATGTAGATCTATATATTTACATTTACATTAAAAGATTGAGTTATTTATATTTATTCATTTATGTTGAAATAATGGAAATTGCAGAAGTTAACAACCGAGCCGTCTTCAAAAATGTAGTTTTTAATTAAAAATAGTAAATCCCAACTATGACAGAGGGAATCCCATGAAACCCATCCATGCGGAGTCCGAGGTCGTAATTCTCCCATTCATAACGTATTTATTTAAACTGAGATTACAAACAGCCGAGCGCCCGCTTTAATAATAATAATACAAAAAAGGAGCGTACGTTCGCGCGGGGGCCGCTTTATTTCCGATGTTTTATAAATTAAAACGAATATATCACCCTGTTTTCCTGTGAGGAGGGGTGTAGAGCGGGTGGGGGGGCGAGGGGCCCTACTAGTCGCGAGACCGCGGATTTATGCGCTCGGGACAGAGACGGACGCGAATAACACGTACGAAAATATGTGTTGGATAAAATGTAAAGTGGAAATGTGTATTTCCGGCTTATACGGGCCTTCGGGGGCGCTCCTCTCTCTTTGCGCCGCGCTTAACTATGCATTAAAATGGGGGGTTGAGGACCGCGAGAAATGCGACCCCGACATGCTCGGTTCGAGTCGGTGCAATCAGGTAAATATTTATATTTAAAAATCAATGAATAAATTTTACTATAAGTAAATTTCATCACCATACATAATAATCATCTTGGTTGTAGTAGTTACCAATTACTTGTTTAAATTAATAAAGTTAGTAGTTAGTAGTAATCAATATGACAATAATGATATTAATTATATGTCAAATATAAAGGGTATATCACCCCTTCGCCTTTGATATAGTTTAGGATTTTGATGAGTATTAGACCTCCCAGGACGTACGTTGTATATAAGGTCCACAGTAAGACTTCCCTTAAAAGGGAGGCATTAAGGCAAACGTATCACCCACTATACGTCCTTAGTACAGCCTCTTCATAAGAGGTATGATATAACATCATCAAGGGTATGTTTTTATAATAGTGTATAGTTAAGATGGCAGATATAATTTATTTCCTATCTGTTATCCTAAACTGGAAGTAACTAGAAGTGAATAATTACAATTAAATAATCAGCCAATCATTTAATTAGCTAATTGTAAAAAATGATTTGTAATTGTTAATTGATTATTCTATTATTTACCTTTATTATTTATGCACAAACGAAACAATTATTGTGTTGAACGCTGAATCATATAATGAATATTTGCTATAATTTCATTGATCAGCATTATATGAGGCGACTCAGATTAGCAGGAAAATTTGAAAAGCATGAGCAGGTGGCATCAGTGCTGACATTAGCGAAACAAAAAATCCTCCCTTTTGTAACCTAAAGTCACTCCAACAGCGTGAGTTCATTATAAAAATGTTTTATTAAAGCCGCAATAATATAAACTCTCTGCAAAGGGAACGTCTTTACAAGTTTTACAAGTTTTACAAAGAAAATGAAGTGCGTGGTTAAATTCTATATGAAAGGCATACATGAATTTGTATGGCAAATGAAGAGATAATAAATATGATAAATAAACTCAGGAATCAAGGCAGTGTAAATTAAAAAAATCTAAAAAAACCTATCCTATTTGGTTTCTGTAATGCACTTATACTTTCCAGAAACCTATGATGATAAAGAATTATCCTGCAAGACCTCGATGATATATAAGGTGTCTATTATTTTTGCATGAAATTGAAGACATTAATTACCATAGATATTATACCTCTCTCATAGAAGCCCTCGTCCCTATTTGCAAAAAATTGAGACAGTCGATTTTCACAAGCCTGTCTTGAAGCGAATTTATTACCAGCAAAATTGTTCGCCATGGACAGGAATAGATAAAGCTTAGGGCGAATCACTGTCGATGTTTGTGGCCTGGCGTTATCCTTTTGGAACACAATTTGGGCAATTGATTCCTTCAGACGGTCCAATTATTGATAGTACAGTTCCAAGTTAAGAGTCTTGCCGTACGAGAGTAGCTCATAGCCTGCCAATTCCATAAAACACACCAGTCATCAATCTATTCAGAAATGGTTCAATTTCATTACGATTCAACAGCGATTTTCTAGTTTTTTTTTAGAAATAAATATGTACATTTAAACTAGTGTTGCTTTAATAGCTGTGCTATTTGTAACACACAAAGTACTTTTGAGAGGAGAAGTAGAAGTTTTAAAAAGTGATTTGTTCTGTAGTTTTAGTAAGACTCATTGTTGTAGATTTACGAAATGTTTTCGTAATTTTAAATTACATATAATCAGCTATTTTCTGCCCTTGATTTAATATTTTTTTAGTATTAAAATAAGGGCAAAATTACTGCATTGTGGGGAGTTATAGTCGATGGTTATATTCATACAAATTAATGTGATCAAAATCAACTATGCTGCTCATGGGTTTAATTCATACGGCACCCAATTTCCAAGCTTTTGGATGAATCCAGATGCTTTTAAACGTCTGGAAATTGTTGCTTGATCAACTCCTAATGATTTTGCAAGATATTTTTGCGTTTGGCATGCATCTTCATCAAGCAATGCCTCCAATTCTTCATCTTCAAACCTTTTTGGCTGTCCAGGTCGTGAATCGTCATCTAAGTTGAAATCGCTACCTTTAAACCGTGCAAACCACTTCTGGCACGTTCTTTCAGCAAGAGCCATAAACCTCTACTAAAATACGATGACTTTCGGTAGCACTTTTCTTCATGTTAAAGTAATGAAGAAGAACTCCCCGCAAAAACACTTTTTCGGGCACAAAGTTCGACATGTTCAAATGCAAAGAAAAAAATGTTGTTTACGCTTCAATGAAATTACATATATTGAAAAAAAAACGCGCAATGACAGTAGCTTTCAAATGAATATAATCACGGATGAACACGACGCGAAATAATACTAGTAACGCCCTCTCTTAGAAAACCGCATGAATTAATCCATACTTTTTCTTTAATATTGTTAAAGACCATCTCACTTGAAGCCAAGAGTTTATTATACCTAACAAAAGACCAAGTTTAAGAAATAAAGCGCATATTACATAAACTCCTACGAGAACGTAATTTTACTATATTTAAACTCTTATTTGATTATTAATAATATTAGCATCTCAAATATTTAATTTATAATCTTTATTCAAGAGAATTTTAATCTGAACTTTCTTCAGTTTAATAATTCGATTAAGCTGATTGGGGTAGCAAATTGTTAACCAGGTACTAATAGATAAATCATATTAAATTCGTATTATGAAAACTAATATTTTATAGGCTTTGTTAACTGTTAGCAAATTATTGTCCTTTGATTATAAATATTTAGCAAACTTCCAAATCATTTATGTTAGGAACCCTTTACAGCGCTGAATTGAAATAGTAGTTAGTAAGAATGTATCTTTTTCTTCTATTGATTGTGATAGATCATAGAGATGATCAAAATCTATCTGAATTGTTTCACTGTAATATAGAGAAAATCTCTAATGTTAAAAAAATTAATTACATCTTATAACGCCTGAAAATTACATCTTGGAAAAATATGCAAAATAATTTCCTGAATTTAATAATAGTGATATTAAATGTAGAAAGAATCTAGAAGGATTGGAAGTGCGACTTTGTCTAAAAACTTATGAAAATTCAAAGCTGATATGAGAAGAAATGTCAAAATATCTTCCAGAATTGATGGAATTGTACTAGGAGCAGTGGAATTCATTTGTGGTGGACAACGAATTGCTAAAACGTATCTTTGTGAGTGCAGGAAGAATAAAGGCAAATTCTCATCCCTTAATTATACTTTTAGAAGTAATAGAAGATATTAAAAATTGATTTTCCTGTAAATATTTGTTTATGTCAAAAATTTTAAGAAATACTAAAAATCAAAAGAAACAGCGATACTTGTTCCAAATATCTTCAGATTATTGCCTGGTATATAGTATACGGTATAACAAAATATTTTTAAATGTTTAGAGGAATTTTTGTCGTGTTTAGAAAAAAAATGTTAGTTTAGAAGAGTTATGGGCTTAATAATATAGTGTTATAGAATGTGCAACTCAAATTGAATGTTTTGTTCATCAGATGAAGAAGACTATTTTTATCAGTCATTTAATATAACTTGAGTACATCGTAAGCTGTCTATTAAAGTTAAAGTAATCTTTATTGTTTGTGTAGACGACCTAGTGATTATGAACCTGAGATTATTCATAAGAATGCGGATGCTTTATATTAAAGGCAATGCTCAAAACATCATAAACACTTCATGTTTTGTATGGACTGGATGTGATGCCACGTTAATCTTTGAGGATGGTTGCGTCGTAATAATACTGCACTTTTATACTAAAGGTATTTATTCTATTGGAGCTAGTTTAAGACTATAATCTATTTATAATATAAATTAAAACTAAAAGAGGGTAAGATGATGGTACGGGCGTACCCGAGAGGGCCCGATGGTCAACCAGGAGTTGTAAAAGTGCTTCAACACTGCAACAACAACAATTAGAAGAGAGTCAAGTAACAAATACCTGTAATACAGAAAAAATCCAAAAGGATTAAGTTATTTCAAGTTTAAACTCCTGAGCCACAAATAGAGTAAATGTATAATATTCTAACAAAATATAATTGAATTGGAAACAGCGGAATTGAAACTTGCTTGGTTAGACAACTGAAGAAGTTATCTGATAAAGTTCTTGTATCCAGAAATAATAGAGGCATTTCTTATCCCTAGAAATTGGAATGAAGTAATGGAACAGATTTACAGTGGATCTTCCAATGAAAATTTGTGTATGTCGACGACCTTAAAGAAACTATCTCTAAATGCAAAATATGTATACCGCTCTATGGGAACTACAGATTAATAACTTAATGTTCCAAGTATCTTCAGACTATTGTCTGGCACACTATATAGTTAAATTTTATGAATAATAGGTAGTTGATTAAAAATTCGCTTCATTCATTTCACGTTATTTATTATTACTGTAAAGCGAAACGAAACAAGTGAATTTTTAACTACCTATTATTAACATAAAGTTTCATCAAGTGGCTAAAGAAAAAAAAATACAAGATACATTTCTGAAATTGTGTAGAGGAATTGTCATCGCGTTTAGAAAAATAAAATGTTAGTTTAGAACAGCTATTTTTCAATTTACTACTGTAAAACGTACAACTGAACTGGAAATTATTTCGTACCATCATTATCACCTTCATCAATCGTTAAATATAAGTACTTAATTTAACAGATTATTCATTAAGGCTTAAATCTTCTCTGTTTATTTTTGTAGATGATTCTGAACCCCCAGCTGAAATGATCCATAGAAACTCGGATACTTTATCTTGTAGACAATATCCAGAACAAATTTAATTACAAAGAATTGAAAAAAAAACTACTGAAAAACTTTGACTATAATATACAGAAAATCAATAAAGATTAAGCGATTAATTTAAATTGTGACTCCGAAGATTTTCAAGCCAATTTCAAGAGAGTGAAGTATGGCAAATAATTGTAGAAATTGACTTTAATATAAAGACAATCCATTAAGATAATGGGTGTTATTTCATGTTAAAAGTCCTGAGAATTCCTGGCGTACCTGTTACGTAATTGCAAAATATTCTACCTATTACAAATTGTATTGAAATAAAATTTGTTATACAGCTGACTCTTTAATGTTATCTTCAAAACTTCTAATACGTATACGTAAAAGAATAGATTCGCGGTATATATTTAAATAAAAATTTATGTATGCCTAAGATCTTGAAGAAATGCAAAGAAATCTATAGAGATATATTGCAAGTATAATATAATAACGTACCTTAATTTGTTTTCGTTTTCAGAAGAAAGCTTTGGTGTATAGAAGAGTTAGGATACTGCTGTAGGAAGTGTTTAAATGGATATAATCGCTTGCCCATTAAAGAGAATCACTGTGTAGTAGAAGATTTGTGTTATTAAAGAATTGTTACGGTCTAGAAGTTTTAGGAGTTCAAAAGAGTTATACGCTCCAAATACTGCTATTGGAAGTATTGTCTAACTGCAAATCATTACTCAAAAATTTAAGAAGACCAAATATTCCTTAAAAATTTGGTTCTGAACTCCGAGTTGAGTTAATCCATAGGAACGCTGATGCTTTATCTTGGAAACAATTCGCAAAACACGGTAAACGCTGTAACAACAAATCATTTAAACAAAGTCAAGCGCGACGAACAAATGTACACGTAAAAAACGTAAAAAAATCCTTAAGGATTACGCAAGTAATACCATCTTTTAATCCTAATTTGTGTATACCGAAGACCTTGAAATACATGAAATGTATAAAAGAGAAAATGTAACTTAACACATCGGATTTATGAGTACTATTTCAGGGCGCTGCTGTGTTTCGGGGCCTTTCCCTGCAGATTTATACACGTTCCAGCAGATCTTTAAATGTTCTCGATTTTTGTCCATATGAAGCATTGTGTCGTTTCCAGTGAGACTTCAGTTGTCCCTAAAATGATTGAGAAGATCTTGTAAGCAGGTAAGGCTGGCACAAATAATTCTTCTTCGATTATCTGAGTTGCCTCTTTGCAGTTTCCCAGTTTTTTTGTGAATGACCTGAATTGATAGTAAGTACCAATAATAAAAAAAAAATATCGAACCTTAATAAATTGCTTGAAGTAGCGTACTCTTGGCCTATCTTAATGAGAAGTATATTAAGTTAGGTCAGGAGGACTATAGATCATTGTTTTATTGTTCGTAGTGGTAATAATAATAATAATAATAATAATAATTCTTTATTCGTACTACAACAGGGTTTAAATATGTCATATAGAGGAGAAAATATAGATGTATATAAGAAGATACAATATAAATGAGTTAATGAGAATAATGTTTAAATAAAATTAATATAAATATTGTATAAACAAAGTTAATTAATATAATTAATGAGAATATATAAATCAATGAATCAGAATACAAATAGAATAATTAACAACCATGTGTAAATAAAATCAATAAGCATAGTTTATAAATAGAAGTAGATAAAAACAATGTATAAATAAAATAGATAAAAAATAGTAAAATAAAAATATATAAAAACGATGTATAAATAAATTCAGTTAATAAATAATATAACTAAAATCAATAAATACATGTTATAAATAAATATAAAAATAACAATATGCTCTGATTGGAGAGATATTTATGGTAGACCAAAAGTACGTGAGAATTAATCAAGTTTATACAGTAGTAATAAATTAATTTCGGTTCATTATTATTAATCGTTATTGTAATTAATGCAATAAGAAGTTGAAATTTTATTATTAGGTAATTTCAAATTAAAACACTTGTTTAGTTTCATATTGTAATATTCAGTTTCCGACGAATTTATTTTTGTAATTCCTTTGAGAATGGTCGTCATTGGCCGAAACACGTGTCAGAAAACTGAATATTACAATATGAAACTAAACAAGTGTTTTAATTTGAAATTACCTAATATTATAATTTCTTTTCATTAAGAGTATAGTGAAGAAAGTATATACCGTAAGTTGAAATTTATAAAGCGTCAAAACAATTCAATTGCAAAATTGAAATCACTTTAATTAACAATTGACAATCGAGAAAAGCTCTGCTGTTAAAAATTCTAAAGTACTTAAAAGGCATTTAAAAAAATATATATATTTATTAAAATTATTAGAAATTTGTAGAGAAACAATTGAAAGATAAAAGCTCATAAAAAGTGGATTACTGAACGTTCATCCAGACCAAAAATATACTTATTATATAATAAATCATTTGTAAACGTAAAATTAAAAAAAAAAACTTCGATGTAAATTGCTTTACAAGGCCCATATATTAATTTGTAAATTCCCAAGTTTTTCATTACATCAATTTTGATTTTTACGGCTTGGATGCCACTCTTTAATTTTGAAATTTTGTTTCGAAAGAGAAAATTCTTCTAACAACTCGAAAACACTAGTTTCATTAAATGTAAGAATTCTTAGGATGAAAAGTTGTTGAAAAGGTTATATACCATGTACCAAACCCTTTAACTGTTCTATAAGATTAAATATCATTCTATGTTTCTAATCTTGAAAAGGGTAAGTAGAAACAGGTTGAAGACCACTGATACAAAACTCAGACATGTAAACCGCGCAACCCCTTGGGAACGTGCGCGCAATGAGGAGCGGCAACGTATGGCACCCGCATAGCGTATTTCAAAATTCGTTTAAGCCATCCGGCCGACCCCTCACTGTCTTCGATGAATAATTGAAACCGTGCAGGTGAATTGTTCCCCGCCTCGCAATTAATACATATTTAATTCAATTAAAACTTTATTTGCAGCGCGTTAATACGTACGTGCAAAGTAATTATAAACACAAACACACAAGTATCTAATCTAATCCGCACTCTGGGGATGTAAAAGTTTCAACACACACGCTAGCTACCCTTATATGTGTGTGTGTGTGTGTGCCAGAGTGCGCGCGCGGCTGTGTAAAACTGGAAATATTAATTGTTAAACCCCAACTATCAGAAACTCGGCACGTTCTGTTTGAGCTCCCTGTGACCATCTATAACACAGCCGGCAAGTTAGTTTGATTAATTCCGCCGTTTAATCTGGCCGGGAACTAATCCCCGAAACCGCCCCCGAAATCGACCGGTCACAGAGGACCTAATAATGCCCAATGCGGGATACATTGTTCCCGGAGAATAGCATGGATATTATCAAATTATTTCATTGATTTCGTCTGGTACAACTATTAAAATTCATTTCAATTAATGTATTAAATGATATTTCTTTCAAATAAAAAGAAAGAATTTAAATTAATAATATAGTCAATGTTCTAATTTACTCTTAGGTTTTCTTGATATAAACTAAATTTCACTAAAATTATTCTAGTTCAACCGCACAATTAAAAGTTAGATAAGTCTGAAATTTGTACTATCATAATAATCTTCTTCGCTACAAATTAGTTCTACGAATTAATTTGGACTTAGACTAAAAACCTGAAACCTGGATGTATAAAAGAGCTAGGTAAAAAAGAGACAAAACTACGTGGAAAGGATGAACTACATTCCGTATGTCTCTCTCTCTCTCTCTCTCTCAGCCTAAAACTCTTGTATTAATGGACCAGTCTGCCATGTCCGGTGAACAGCTGTACCATTTTCTTACTCACTGGGACCACTTCTATCTTGAACTGTTGTCGCTGTTACATTTCTGCTGCCATCCCTAGTCTTAACACTCCTTTCTTTTTTAGCTCACGTCTTCCGTGCTGTTGTGATTTTTGGTCCACCACAGGTTTATTTTATGCTCTGCTGTGTGTATGTTTCTCTGGCTATTGAATCCTTGTATATTGTTCTGATTATTGCTTTCAGTGATGATTCTGAGTTGCTAATGATTCCCTCCTTCGGGCTTCGTTCACCGCTGCCCTAATTGCGCTTGTGTCCGTCTTCCCATTTCTCTTCTCTCTCCCGGATTACGTATATGCTTTGTGTTCGTCGGCTGTGCCGTTCGTGTACATTTCTCTTTTGGTCTTCTTCCCTGTTTCTTCTTCCCATGTACGGTATCCTATCTCACCTTTCTTCGCTGGATGAATCATGTCTCTGGCTTCTGCCCTTACTTTCAGTCTGAAAGTCTTTGTGTTCTTTGGCTCCCTCCCCTTGCCATTAGTCTTAGCATTTTTGCCATTTGTTATTTGTAACTTTGCTGTGGGGGCCTCCTATAGGCCTTTGCTATTGCCAGCAGGAAGGGTCTCTGGACTACCTCTAGATGTTTGACTATTTCTGAATCCTTTCCTCTTTCGCCCTATACTTTCGTTAAATATAGTAGTATTAGTAGTATGGGCTCTATTCCCCCGGTAGATGGTTTTCAACACCTCTTGACGTACCCAAATTCTATCCCGCCATTATGAATAGTTTATTACCCTCTTCTGCCGGATTTTTCTAGCGTGTTCTATCCAGTTTGTAGAATCATCCGTCGTCACTCTTAGGTACTTGACGTTCCTCTCGATCTCCACTTTGTTTCTTTCTCCCGTCTTTAGCTCGGGTTCTCTTTTTACTTTCCCCCAGTTCTTCCTCCAGTGCCTCGTATTTTATTGCGTTGAATGCATTGAATACATCTAGCGTTATCATTGCTCAGTGTTTCTTCCTGCTTTATTCTTCTCTTATTCTACAGACCAACGCATACAATGCGTTGACCGTCCTTCTGTCATATCTGAAGTCAAATTGTTGATGTGTATGGACAGTGAGAATCTCGTTAATCCATTCTTTCGCATCACTAATTAAATGACAATGCATTTGGCTAGTGCTTTGAGTTGCAACCCACACATTCCACGGTGGTCGAGCATGGTTACTCTCAACAATGGTACCCCGGCTGTTGAAGCCCTAAAATATAGCCGTGGGCCAAGTTTGCACGGAATTACCCAACAATACCTCATAGAGATAACAACTCTCTAACAGTCTCCTCAGAGGTAACACTTTTAATGACCTGCCTAAGGGATTTCTAGCACAGTACAGGTCTTGGAAAAATTGTAAGCGTTCTCCTCAGCTGAGAAATGAAGATGTTTTTAGCCCCACTTAGACATATGCAGGGTGTGTCTAAAATGCGCTTCCTCTGGAGGTGTTCCGCCTATACATCCAGTCTAGGGACTCGCACCATCGCTCTCCAGCACTCTCACACTTAACATATCTGAACATTAAATTGAAGTTAAAATATATAAAATACGTCACGATTGCGAGCTATAAAATTAAGATGAGGGTACCCGACCCGGTGTACCTAACTAAGTTTGCCGGATGAAACTTCAGTCAGCCCAATAAATAATAATAAATAAGTAGTAGTAGTACTAAACGGATGAGTTCTTTTGAACGAAGTTTTTAGCAGTAAGGAAATCCTCGCAGATTACTCGAGTATTAAGAGTCCATAAACTCGTTAAAAATACGTAGCGCCATCGTGGTGACTAGCGTTTTGTGGTTAGTAAGTTTAACTCTTTTGAGGACTTCGACCTTCTTATTGGGCATTGCTCCTCTCGTTATTGACTTCACTCCTTGGTCCCTCGACGAGATAATTTCCATCTTCGTCACTGATCGTGACATCGACCACAAAAACCTTTTGCTGGTTTACCAAGACCATGTTGAGTGTGAGATTGTTATTATTGTAGAGTTAAATTATTGGCTCCATGGAAACTGCTACCTAGGTTTCTTCCATCGCTTTTTTCATCTTACCTCGTAATGGCGGCGGAACCTTTGGGTGTATACGGACTAGCCCATGATGTGGCCCAGTGTCGCAAGTTGCAACTCATTTTTTTTGCATTGAGAGGTTCGCCCTCTTTAACACCACTTTATAGGCAGTGGTGTTCGGTCTCATTTTGAAGGCGCCAGGCTTTAAAAGACTATAGTTATAGAAGCCAGACGTTGACAATTTTATTGTCTGTGAGAGACTTCACTGATTTGCCTTGCGATCCTAGGGTCGCCCATTATGCAAGCTTTAATTTCTTCGTCCACTTTTTGTATTGATCTATTTATTTATTTATCTATTTATCTATTTTACTTTTCAGTGTTCTGTTAATATCGGATAAAAGAAAACTTCAATATCCATATAAAAATATTATATAAATTTAGCTCACAAGACTTGCATGCGGAATTTACTATGTGTTCTTCCACTCAGACCTTTTTTTGCTTCATGTGATGGAATTCCTGACAGACCATTTTCACTATTCGGCAATATTTTAGCCATTACAGGCATATTTATGTCCATTTTACTTGGTGCTATTTAATGACATTTTTTCTTTGCTCGTAGCGGACCAATTTATGCTCGCAACAGACCCCAGGAATTTGAGACGGCTCTCCATACCTGACTCTAGGGCGAGAGCTTGCATTACAGGATCCGAATCATTCTACAAAAAAAAAACAGATTACGGTCTTTAAGCTTAATGACACAATAAGGGTTTCTAGCAAGTCTCTCTTGCCACAATAGATCAGACCATTAGCAGTGGATTATGATAAATGTATATTTTTAATAACTACCCTTTGCTCTTAGTCTAAAATTCGCAGCAGCGTGATTTGTGGGATTGCCAGCACCAATCTGTGAAGGTAATAACAAGTTTACAATTTTATGATGGAAAAATTATAATAAGTATACAATTTCTACAATTAAATGGATTAGCACTACACGCATGAGATGTAGAAATATTTATCCCAGCCCATAAAAAGTTAACAAATTCTCTTTGAATCGCCCAAATTCATCAAAAACATCTGAACGCCATAGTATAATGTGGGATAGTCATAGTTACTCTCGCCGTATACCCGCGCTTGCCTATTTTTTTCACACTGACATTCGGAGCACTGGGCAGAAACCACATTGCGTCAGCACTCTTTAACGCACGCAGCACCATTGATAGCTTCGGTCCGCTGCTGTTTCGAGTTACGTGAAAATTCAATAATAATCCGGATCCGATCAGAAAGTCGAATTACCGAACGATGGTTTCAAATTTGAACAAAGTCCCGGTGCTACGCCAACACGGTACCCACGGGAAAACTCTCCAACTATGATTATTTTCAAGGCCGGTTCACGAAATGAGACCGTAGATAACATGGGAATGCCTCCAAGTTCACCATCATCCGCATTGACTCCACTGCCGACCGTGAAACAGTCGCTTACACTCTGGAAGGAACCAGGCAGGCAACTAAAGCCGTCATCCCATTCCTCTCTGACCACATGACCACCACAGCAACGTGACGTTGATCTTCTCCATAAAGCCGCATACCGTTGCGGACATGGAAATTCCATTTACATTTCTAAACATCGAATTCGCAAGATCAACAGTGAGAATCTCCAACTTTACGTCTCCCAGCACCTTCACCGTCATTAGACTCGGCATTGACCACTTCAAGCTGGCTGACTACCCCCAGAACTTACAACTCCCAAGCAGCGGTGCGGGCATTAAACCCTCACCATACTGTGTTGGAGAAATTAGATCCTATAAGGGTGGAGATTACAAGTTCGTCGTTGGATTCCGACTTTCTCCTTCAATAACATGTCCGAAGCAATTGCGTACGCCGTCTTAAAAAGGGTAATGGAGGAAGGTAGCGCCGTCAAGTACACCAACAACGATGGCAGGATTTTGGGCAAGACCGTCGGCAGCGAATGTCTTGAAAGTCAGCTATTTCGACTGTTCGGTATCCTCATCGGAGCTCATTGCGAGAAAACCAAGAAGGTAATCAAGTCGTGCATCGACAACCTCAAGAGTAGAGACATCTTAAGCGAAGACGTTGACATAGGCAAAAATCAACTTAAAATGTTCTTGCTGTTCTGAGCAAAGCAGAGTGCCCGTGGGGCGATTGAATCGATCAGCAAGGAAGCTTTTTGCAGTGGAAACGTTAAAAACACATTTCAAAACTCGATTATTTCCTAGAATAGGAGGTTAATTCTACATTAAGCTAACTGTCATCTGGAAAATTACCCATCGCAGCTGTTGGAAACCTAACCAACTTCCCCTTCCTAAACGATATTTAAATTTAATTAAACCACTTTAATTTGTTCAATTTGGAGCAGTCCCTATAAAAATACTTGTTATTTTTATTTGTACAATACTGTAATTTCAATACAATTACAACTATTTTATCTTTAAGGATTTTAAAAAGCAGCCGCTTGAGCCATCGCAATGCTTCGTTTAAATTAGACAGTCGGATTCTCCAAGCCCGTTCCAGTTCTAAGCTGACCGTTGAATGGCGACAGAAGAGGATACCGACCCACGCACGTCAGCAGTAAAGCCACCGAATGCACACATACAAGCTTTGCAACAAGCAAGTTCTGTGAAAGGCCAAGGCATAGGACTAAGCTCGGATCAGGGCATGCTAACACACGTGTTCCTCCGCCTAGGCCAGGCATGTTAGCTTCAGAGCCACTCCATAATCCAAAATTACGGATTCAATTTTCCGACTTCTCTTATCTACCTTATTCTATCAACTAGAAGCTATTCACCTTAAAGATCTGTTGCTCGTTAGGATTTTCAAGGTCCGAGGGGTTGATCCAGATACTGCCGCAACTGCGGAGCTCTTCACGTTCCAAACAATATCTTCCTGCCAGAAGATTCTATGGAACTCGAATGCTCATAGAGAAAAGAAAACTCTTTCCGAATCTCTCAGGTCTTTTTGGGTTACCTCGACGAATTCTCTTGCATGAGCACGACTCATTAAAGGTTCCACCGCCGAGTTTCGGAAAAGGAACCGGATTTCCTTTCGCCTGTTGGGTGTGATTTTTATCAACAATGAGATAAAGTCATCGCCATTGAGATACACCAACATCTACATCGGTTTGCGGCTAGGGCTTAGGATCGACTGACACATGTGCAATGGCTGTTCATACCAAAGTATTTGCTACTACCACAAAGATCTGCAATGACGGCGACCCACGCCCAAGAGACCCTCTTACTCGACTCATGACCGGCTAAATTGCCATTCTGTACAACATAACGCTTTAGCGCCATCCATTTTCAGGGCTAGTAACTTCGTTAGGTGAATTGTTACTCACTTCTTGGCGGATTACGACTTCCATTACCACCGCATTATTATCTTAAGTTACCACAACCTTTCATAATATCCCATAAGCGATAATTTAGGCGCTTTAACTCGACGTTTGGTTCAACCCAAAGCGCTAGTTCTGCTTACCAAAAGCCGATCTCGCGGCTTCAGCGTTTGAGCAAGCCCGAGATATCACCTATTTAAAGTTTGAGAATAAGTTGAGGTCATTTCGACCCCAATACCTCTAATCATTCGCTTTACCATATGAGACTAGCTTACCTTAGCCCCAGCTATTTTGAGGTAAACTTCGGAGGGAACCAGCTATTGGATAGTTCTATTGGTCCTATACTCAGTTCTGGCGATCCATCAAGGTTTCCAATGACTTTGTCCTGACCAAGAAATCTTAGGAAATTATTTAGCACTGTTGATTTTGATCTAAAAGTCCGTTTTTGCGATGCAAAGAACTTACGGATGACAATTTACAATATGAAGATTCCAGAGCCCTTTACTGTGTTCTTGGCTGAGCTCTCCTGTTGTAAGGAGACAGATTTAAAGTAGACAGATTCTCTTTGTAAAGATAATTCGGATGGAAAGAAAAGACTGCACTTCTAATAAAATTTTAAAACTATCTATTTGATATAAAACAATGTATCATATATATCGTAATGGAAAAGAGAGGACTCCATTTCATATAATGATTGGATTGCTGTCCATAATGCTTATAGAAGAAGTATCAAGTTAATCAAAAGCCTAAATCATATTGGAGTTAGTATAGGGTATGACGAAGTTTTGGGCTACCGTTGTGATTTAGCACGTTTTACTACCAACTTGAATAACGGAAGCATGCTCATTACCAGCCATTTTGAGAAAACAAAGCTCCTATTGTAGCTTTTGATAACATTTACCACAATGAAAGCACTGTTTGCGACTTTGATTCTGTTTCCGTTTTTTTCGAAGATAAATCTTTGGCTACAATTAGGAAACTAAAGCTGTCAGAAACTTCAGTTCTTCGGGATACAACACATTCAGTGAAAAATTAAGTTGTCAGAAAGTTATTCACCTTATCAAAGCACGAAATCCTGTCAAGATGCCAGAAAAAGTCAATGTCACCAAAAGTTTGTTTGAAATAAATGAACATGACTATATGAAAATAATTTGTAGATTTAACATGGGCGATTTCAAGGGTGATTACAGAATAGGAAGACGTTTCTGAAGAACAAATAATTCTCTCATTACCTATGTTTAATGCAGTAATCTAAGTTCCTGTCATTTTCTGAACACAGTATTGCTTTTATACCATTAATTCCCAATCCAGTAACTGTATACTCAGCTTTGTGCAACTTCAAAAATATACTCAGTCAAATTCAGCAAGCAGTTTTATCTGTTGCTTGCGATGAGGGTGTGTACAGTATTACACAGCAGATCATTCTCCATCGCCCAGAGGAATTTAAAAACATATTTTTTCTTCTAGAAATATTTCGCATGACTAAAATTATCCATGCTTGTATAGGGAAATATATGAAAGGCTTCGGAATTGAGAAAATATTATCATAGAAATATCAGTATTTAGAGTAAATGTAACTGAAGCCGTTCTGAATGTTACACATTATGTACGATTCCTTTAGAGGAATCCTCCTAATAGATGAAGCAACTGAACGAGTTTTTTTAACGATAATCCTCTCTACAATTTCATAATTTGGCAAATCATAAATTACTGCATTGAAATAATTATCAATGCAGTAATTTATGGCTTGTGAAAATGTTTCCATGACAACATTGATGCTACTGAGGAAATGAATGGCGTTTTTTATTTATTTCCTACATTGCTTTCTGATTTTGAGAAATTCGTTCTATGGAACGTTCGTCTGAATAGTAATTGTTTTGAAGATGATTACTCTACTGATGACACCAAATAGTTTTGAACGCATTCATCGTGTTACATGTGGATCAATTAACTCCATTCTATTACAAATACAACACCGTTTCCTCTACAAAAAGAGTAATTTTAGACTTGGAGTTTTAACAAAGTGAAGACTGTTTCAGATCATATACTCTAGATGAATTCAGCAATATGTGGAAAAACGTGAAGGTCTTCTGCAACCCTTTTTCCTAACCCAAAAGCATTCGCCTCCCTACAGTAAACCAATGTAACACAACCCTAGATATCCGTATTATGTCTCATATTAAGCATGCTACAAACAGAGGGTATCAGAAAGTAATGATATTATCGAATGATACAGGCGTTCTGGTTCTTCTATTATATCATTGGATTACCTTCAGAAATATGACAATAAAGGAAATTTGGATTCGTTGTGTTGTGGGTGTTGTATTTGAGCTATGATGGGTCAAGTAGCAGTTCAAAGAATGAGCAGCTGAAAGAATTGCAATATTCCATGTACTTTCTACTATAAATTGAGTCTCCTTTCTTCACAAAATTTATTGATCGCAAATGTACATTTTGGTCACGATGTGACCATATTCAATGCTAAACTAAATAGAAAAACAAATAAGCAAATATTTATACCTAAACAGATACAGATTAGTGAGGGCGGTAAAGATAGGTAACGATGATTATAATAATGGGTTAACTGGGCATTAGAGCGGTGTGATTAGTTCAAGAAAAGGATTAACTAATGGGCTTAAATCGAAATTTAATAGCCGGTTTTCCACTTTTTTCATTTCTATTGCCTCAAGGGTATTAAGTCTGTAATTACTGGAGAATTTTAATAATTTAATTTTATCTAGGGAAAATTTGTGTCCTGTTTTGATAGCATGGTGAGCTACAGCTGATTTGTCCGCATTCAAATTTTTAATATGTAGAGTATGCTCTTTATATCTAGTGTGCAAATTCCGTTGGGTTTGACCAACGTAAATTTTATCGTAATTGCAGCACTCTATGGAATAAATGCCTGATAAAGAGAGGTAGTCATTGCTATTAAAAGTATTTCCGAGGTTATTTCTTAACTTGGTATTAGTGTAAAATGCTGGAATTAAATTAAAATTTTTACAAAGTTTATACAATTTGTTTGTAAGTTGTGGGACATAAAATAATTTAACGTATTGTTTCTGGGGGGCGTCTCTAATAGAAATTAATTTCGTTATTGTTGATGTTGAAGGCTTCTACTTCGTTATAGATGTTGAATAGATATGAAACACACTAATAACTTTGTTTGTATAACACGAAATTTATTTCTGTGACTTAAGTCGTACCATTTACAAACATAAAGTAATTTAGAAATCCGATTGTACAGGTATAAATAGTTTCGATAATTACATGAGCGCATTAAAAATAGGGGTGTATACAAGGTCTAGTTGGTCGTTAAGAATTGAACTTTCCGGATTAGCGCGTATTTTCTAGATTTCCAGGGACTCCAACAAATCCATCTTAGGGCCAAAGGATGCTATATTTAAAACACTAGAAACAAGAAAATTTGAGAACAGATATATAGAACTGAAGATAAAAAGGTTGAACTAGGTTAAAGAGTGAAGGAAACCTTGAGGAAAGAAAGAACTGAAAGTTGGGAAAAAGCTGTTCTTTTTATAATTCTTTAAATTAAAATAGTGCTCAAATATTTGAAACCACTGGTTTACCTCCACAGCTACCTCTATATTCACGTGCACTTACAATCCAAACTTACGACTCTGTCTCACGTCTCCAGGTGGATGTGTCATAAACTTGGCGCTTAAATGCATGCACATACAAACACACCAACACACACACACATAGGTACACGTGGCGCGAACTAATTTCGCCATATTCCCACATGGTGTTTATAAATACCCCATTACACATTCCTCAGTGAAAAACACGCCCCGAGCAGCTCGCAAACTCCAAGTGTGCTTGCATACACTTTTTGTTCGCCGTGAAAACCTTGCCGGTTTACGGCGCCTTGCCCCATTTTACCCAACTTTATTCCACAACACGATATTAAATAAAATCTAATATTCAAAATATATGCAGATGGCATTTCTTTCCCACCGACGCAATTTGTTTTCGTACACACACTCACACAAAAAAAAGTTTTATGAATTTAAAATAGTAAATTTCTTTATACAACAAATTCAACGGTTACTACTCACTTAAATAAGAACTATAATTTATTTATACATATATATTCATTATAAGAAGACTTTATTTTGAGGGTGAAAAGAAATTACGGTTTAGAAATGGTACTTTAATGTATCAAAACCATTGGTTAACTTTTCGTAAATGAACGATACGATAACACTTTTTAAATATTTATTTCGTTGTCCGTGACAATTATTTCGACATACTGTGTCTTCTTCAGGCAAATAAATGATTTAACAACTAATAGCCTCAACTGTTCAGTTATTAAAACCATTGATTTCAATTAATACGTTATTTACTAAAGAAGACCATATATATTTCATTTTTATTTATTTCATTTAACACGTTATTTATTACAATCCAGATGACTTTAAGTATTACTAATTTGCTGCATTTGTTTCGTTTAATTACTTGCAATCTGCTACAGGACACAGTAAAAATGTAATGGACAATCAAAACGTAAGGAATAACACTAATTTTAATCCCGGCGGAGGTTCTTTCGGACATTTACAATGTCATTAAACTGAGGACAGTAAAGTTTCGCCGTGATTTAATCTCGTATTAAAATAAACTGGGGCGGATTCACCTAGGAACGGGGCAACTTGCAATTAAGAGTTTTTTTCAGCGCGCTGCAAGATCGGTGCAATAAAAGCGGACAAGACGGTGCGAATCGTATTCGAATTGACTGCTTTAACTTATAAAAAGATAAAAAGGTTATTGTTTGAAATACTTGAAAAGTTTACGCCATAAATCAAATAGGTACATTTCTTTAAAGTAATTATGGTGGAGGCGCCGGGATAATATATTATAGTTCATAATTATTGTATTAAATAATGACTTTCTTTTACATACTCTGTCCTTTGTTATGCTTATAATATGCCTATCATTATAGCTAACTTAAAAATCTCCCCATACTTAATATAACACATATTGTATCGTATAAGAAATCTTCATAATAATAAAAAATAGAAAATTACTTTTTCCAAATAAAGAAATGTATTTGTTCATTACCATGGTAAAGTAAAAAAAGGTACATTTTAATTCACAATTTTCTATTTCTTATAGACTTATTATAATTGAATAACCCTATATTTTTATTGATGAGTGTAAATATTAATTTGTAAATAATCTAGCACAATAAACATTAATAAATAGTTTTATAGTTAATTTTGCTTGTTATCATTGTAAGTGTAATATTCATAAAATTAAGTCCGATACTTTTTATGTGTTTATGTGTTGTTACATTTTAGGCCAACGATGACGACGCTAATGTGTAAAAAGTCACCCTAGTGTGCGGCACGATTGAAACAAAAAGTGGCGAGTAATGTAGTTTCCTTTTAATCTCGGTCCGTCGGGGGTGGGCTATGGCGTATCCTGTCAAGCAAAACGTGTTACTTACACCAATCCAGCATTAAAATATGCACCATACAAACGACTTAATTTACATACATTAAATAATTAATGGGGATTCGTGCGAATCCTTCACTCCACTTTTCCAACCACCCGCCCGGACGACGGCGAGTGTTTATCGGGACCGACATCAGTCACGGTCGAGTTTCCATTTTACGTCCTCCACTTTTCCTTTTCCTCATTATATATATATAATTTCGCAATAGAAATGAACTTTTTTCGCCATCGACTTTAGGTTTTCTTCTTTCTTTCGTTTCCTTCCTCTCTAATCCTCATATAAAAGTTTTAGACGATCAAATAAATATTTGTAGGCATTCAAGTTTTATATGAGAAAAAATAAGAAAGTAATGAATTAAAGTTTTTAGACAGAAAAATGTGCCACGCTCTGTGATTTTTAAAGCAGATCCCTTTCCAAACGAATGTCAACTATATCTCCCAAAATAAAGAATAAAAATAGCATATTTGCTGAAATATATTACAAATGAAGAATTCAGAAGCTGTTGACAAGTTTAAATGGACAGTAGATGGATGTGGGTTTGAGTGGAAGATCATTGGAAACCAGTGAATTTGTACCGTGATTATTGCTGTCTAAATTTGTATACGCGGTTCATTAATGTATGTATTACTTTGTAAAAATATTATAAGCAAGAAGAAAATTTTGTAAAGAATAAATAACAAAGAATAATGAACGTATTTCTCATTATTGGCTCATTAATTAAGTATTTTAAAAGCTACTGCAAAAGCTTTAACTTTGAAACACATTAATATATCATATGAAAGTGTCTATTGCTAAAATTGCTGCATAGCACTGTGTAAATCTGCCAGCCTGACAAAGCCACGGTTTGGTGAAACAATTAAGCAGTATCTCTTCATAATAAATAAAAACTATTTATTAATTTATTGAATTTAACATAAGCTCTGCGGATCTTCCAGCAAAAAAACGTAGTCCAAATTGATATATCTAAAAAATAAGGAAGATATAGCCTTAGAACTCACGTAATGTAAAAGAACAAAACTATTTTTTCTATATAAATCATCTTAATTATGACAAAGAAGCACCTTAACTTAGTTTTTACGATGATTCAAATATCTAAATCTAAATCTTCTAAAACTACTATCCTCAAATTTTAACCTGGTGTTCAAAATGATGTCATAATATAAGGTTCGTAATTTGTAGCCTTGCCGTTCTTGCACATTCTTTGCCAGGATACAAAGCTTTAAATTATAAGCCATTATGTTATGAAATACTGATTTAAAACATAAGATTATTTTCTTATCTAGTGAATCAAAAAAAAGAAAGAAACATGTATGTACATCGTAATTGTTTTGCTAACAGAAGTCATAACAAATACATACACTACTGACCCAATTAATGAGGGCCAAAAAGAATATATAGTAGTAATATAATACATTAGCAAAATAATACAAGTAACATGTTGGTTACAAAAACACCACCAGTTTACAGTAGTGAATAAAACAAGGATTTAAGAACACTTAAGTAAAGTAAAACCAGCTTATATAGTTGGCCTTCTAAACTCTCTATGATAAGATTCATAATTAACCGTGTAACATGAGTTTCACCACACTATTTAAGCTTAGAAAGTAATTAAGATGTATCAGTAATAATAAACATCATATTAGGAAAATCATATACTTGTTTCTCATTAATCGCTTGGTGAAACATTGTATTAATGTAGGTTTTGGGTTAAATTAAATTCACTTGGCTTGTTCCACAAATTAATAATTTATTCGTTTAGTTTTGGCTCAAGGCCATTATCAAAATTTTGATTTTCCTAAAAATACTCAAGCGAAGAATGAATAGATAAATTCCACATGAGCTAAAATTTTATGAGACAAATGAAAGGTCCTAATAAAGAAAAACTAGTCTGAAGACTTAGTTTGGGTTACGTCATATATACTAAACTAATCTAACGAGGAAAAGACCGAAAAACTTCTAAAATTCTATGAACCATCTGGCATAAAGGCTTTATAGAATTACGTAACGAACAATCTAAGGAAACTAAAAGCCATTCGAAATCTGATCTAACGTGATTCATAGAAACGCAGATGCTTCATCTCAAAACATTGTAAACACTGTAGTAACGCAGAAACGCAAGTGATTCAAGATTACAAAACAACTCTAGAAATTGGCAATTAGTATACTGCAAGAAGGATCAACTGAAGATCTAAAAATGCAACAATGGGATGATGTCGAAACACATTCTGCCGAATGAAATATCTCCCAGTCTCTTACGTCTCAATTGTAAGTACATAGTTTTATCTATCTGATTTGTAATAATTTTATTTATTATAAGAAGATCAAAACGTGAAATACAAATACAAATACAAATTGTAGTAATTTCATCTTAGAACTCCCGAACATTCTTAGCCAAAATAGAAGAATTTAGGAAATATTCTCCAGAATTAAAATTTACTGAGCTTAGTGGAATTCCATTGTGTTGAACAGCAGACTGCTAAGACATATCTTTAGAAGTTCAGAAGTCCAAGAAGAGAAAAAACAAATTCCTATCGCAGTGAATGTTCTATTAAACAATTGTGTACGTAGAAACCGCAAAGAAACCATTCTAGATAACTTTGTTCTTCTTGCTTATAACATATTTACAAAAGAATACATAAATTAATGATACACGTACAACAAATTTAGACAACAAGATAAAGAGGTGGACTTCACTGGTTTCCAATGATCTTCCACTCAAACCCATGTCCAGTAAAATATGCTGACAACTTCTGAATTCTTTATTAATAATGTATTTAAGTAAATATGCTGTTTTGACTCGTTTCGGTAAGTTTATTTGATATCAGTTATTTTGAAATTTAGTTAAAAAGCAATAAATGTTAACCATAGTTACTCGATTTGGTCTAACATCAGTAAACAACGGAATTTGTTCAAAGTATCTTCAGATTCCTATAGATGGTCCAGGATTATTCTCAATAGCGATCTCTGATGAGTGGTTTTAGTCGTTGGACCATACTACAAAAGTATCTATGATGAATTTCTTCTCTCCCCATCAAAATACATATTTCTCAACCTTCGTGGCGTTCACTTCGTGGTACATTTTCAATTTTTGACATAAAGACAACATATAATTTTTTTATACCATTTTTTATTACATTTTTCGTGACTAGTTTCGATTACACAACAAAAAGTAGTATGAAAAATTTATACGTTTTTTTTTTATTTTAAAAATACATATTATTGTCTGGCATACTATGCAGTTGAAAATTAAACGTTTCTAGAGGAATTGTTAACGCCTTTGAAGAAAAGTTTGAAACTTTAGTTTTGTTATTCCTTTACTATACTGACGTAAATTCTACATTCTTTACGTCAGCTCAACTGAAAATTGTCGTTTGTCTATTAAAGGGACCCATCTACATCAGTTATCAAACATCTTTCATGTTAAAATAAAGTAAAAGTTAATTATCAGTGTGTAATAGTCTCCTTAAAAGTTTATTATTATTGTAAATAAATCGGTTAGGTTCTTCTTTCAAAAGTGATTTTTAATCTTACTGAGAATCTTCACATTGGAAGACAAAGGTTTATCATTCCTAACAAATAGTACAAATAACATACGTATTTAAAAGTTTGTGTCAAGTAAATTACTGAGAGAAAGTAATGTTATCCTGTCCAAATTGGGTAAATTAAAGCACTTTATTAAAACATTTGATTTCGATCTTTTACGATCATTCTTAAAGTGTAAACTTTGTGTTTACACTTTGAGAATGATCGTAAACGATCGAAGCACGTGTCAGGAAACTGAAAATAAAATTATGGAACATAACAATTGCTTTAATTTACCCAATTTGAAAATTTCGTTCCATCAAGAATGTAGCGCAAGAAGTATTGAATATCCTGTCCAAGTTTACTCAAATAATAATGTATTTGATATTAGTAGATTAAAATATTATTTAGTTTATAGGCTATAATTTTCATAAATTTACTCTGAACTTTCATGAATAGACTAATAAAATATAAATTTGATGGGATCAACAAATTGCTAAACAATATTCTTAGATCATATACTAGAGTATAATAGAGAATCTTTAAAGTACTTATAAAGAAATCAAAACGTAAAATTTAGTAAGTTATTTATTTATTGGCAGTTTATCAGACTTGCCCTATAAATATAATCCAAAATCCATAAAATAGGAAAGAAAACCATACAAATAATTTCGTCAGCAAGTTGAAAGGCGTGGTTCACTCTTGAAGAATGTTCTTCCACCCTACCTTGTAGGTCATCTCTTTCACTATGTTATCATAGATGAACTCAGCTTCAAATACATATATTAAAGTGATAAATGCTTACTTCTTTTAATAAAGAGGGAAATTTAGACAATATTGTCACATTGATATTGTCAAATGTTTACTATTTGCAAAATATTGTCTTTGAATAATACAAATTTTGTAAATAATTCTTCTAAATTGGTCCACAATGTTATAAATAATGGAACATTGAAGAATCGAGGAAAAATGAAGTACGGTCAAAAACTGCAAAAATTTACTGTAATATAATGAATATTCAGAAGGATCTGAACAATAATTGTATCCAAAATCTAAGCTAACATAAAATGAAATTACAAAATATTCCCCGATTAACATTTTACTGACTTCAGTTGATTTTTCTTATATTGAAAAACAAATTTTAAAAGGCCAGGAAAAATGAAGGCAATTCTTATTCCTACTAGCAAACTATTAAAAGAAAATAAAGGAGACAAGATGACTTAGTTTTACCAGATAATTTAATACAAAGTCATCGTGTCTCCTTCCGTATTATATTTAAGATGTACCACAAATCAAACGCCTCCACAATTAAACTATTGAAAGTATTAAAAGAAATTCACAATGGATTTTTCAGTTAATATTTGATTATCTTGAAGAAACTAGCTCTAAATGCTGAGTATGTATGCCAATATGATGTAACTCAAGAAAAACGATGAAATCTGCTCCAAATGTATATCAACAGATTATTATGTGTACTGTATCAGAAGATTTAAAAATTTATAAACGAATGTTCACCATCATTAGAAAAAAGTCTGGTACTTTAGAAGAGTTTGAGTTATTTGCTCATTATACTGCTGTAGGAGGTATAACTCACCTGAGATTTGTCGTTAATCAGCTTAAGAGAATTTACTACATCAGTCATTAGTAATATTTAATATTTGAATACTTCTAATCTGTCTGTTAAAGCCAAAGTCTCCACTATTTCAAACTAAGAGCTGAGATGATTTATATGAGTGCGAATACTTTGTTTTATTATATATAGACAATAAGCAGAAAGCCATAAATACGCCATCACAGCAAAAATTGAGAGACAATTAGAAATTGTCTGTAATATAGAAAAATCTATAGGGATTAAAGGAGTAATTACCAAGCTACATTGTAGTTGTAAAATATTCTACCTTATTAAAATTGTATTGGAATCAGTGAAATTGGAATTTGTTTATGTTAAATAACTGAAAAAGTTACTTTAAAAACTTCATATGGCCAAAAAGAATAGAGGCAGTTTCTCATTCCTAGAAGTTTGAAATAATGGAAGAGATTTACAGTATATTTTCTTATGAAATTAGTATATATCGAAGTCCTTTAAAAAAATATCTCTAAATGCAAAATATATATTTAATTTAATGTTTACATTATTATTATTGTTATAATTGTTGTTGACTGATCCCTTCAATGTCGGTGGTTATCCACCCGTTTGGGATCTAGTGCATCGTTTAGACAATAGATGGCACCTTTATGGTATTATCGTATCGATATGTATATTGGTTTATAGAAGTAGAGAATAACAACGTAACATGTTCTAAGTATCTTCAGCGAAATTAACTGAAAAAATTGTCATCGTCTTTAGAAAAAAATTGAGAGCTCAGAACAGTTTATAACATACAGGCTGTGCCATAAAAAATGAACATTTCATAAATGATCGGTACTCCACTATTTTAGAGTTTAGAAAAATTGTATTTGCAGAAATAAATAGGTCACTACATGCAGTTTAAGTTACCTATGTACGAAAAATTATATCATTAAAATAGTGTCCATTTTCACGCTGACAACTGCGGAGATGCTCTTTGAAGTTACTTTCCACTCTCTCTAATGGGTTACGATCGATCTGAGCGATGTTTTACTCACAGTGCGGCCAGTGTACGACATTTGATTTAAAACACCCGAGGCCTTAGATACCCCCACAAGAATCTGGAGATAATACGATTAGGAAATATTTGTCTAACAGCAGCCATCGATACTAGGGCAATATGTGCTGTAGATCAATCCTGTGGCAACCAAACAGTCCTCAGATTGATTGGTCACCTTCTCGGCTCAGTCCTCAAGAAATTGTTCACCATATTCACGTAAAGATTAGCTATCACGGTTACAATATTCCCGTTTTAATAAAAAAGTTAGGCTCTTTGTCACCAAACTTCCATATGCCGCAACTTTATGGCTATGGTAATATAGAATTCTATGATGTAAAACACTTGTTAAGTTCCATAAAATTTTTATTTTTAGTTCGATCATTCCTGATATTTTTCAAAGTACAAAACTAATTAATGTCATCAATCTCGTAGTTTGAAAATGATCAGGAATCCTCATCGAATTTACATATCTCGTTCCATCCGGAGTGTAGCTGAACCAGTATCAATTCATGCAGAATTTGTGGATTTTCGGAGGCCTAGTATCGGAAGTTTTGACGTTCACAACATCATTGAGATAAAAATAAGCCTCGTCGCTCATTATCAAAATCACCTTAGACTAATCTTCCAAAAGTTGGAGCATCGCTTCAGCGTTGTAGATAGTCGGCCTCTTTCAACTTGTGCACAATTACTATTTTATAGGAGCAAAAATGTAAATCTTGGTGGAGAATTCGCTATACGAATGGCATTCCTTACACTAACTGTCCGACGTGGTCCCGTTGGAATCGTTTTCATTAAACTGCCTCCACCAGGAAGGGTATTAATCCAGCGCAAAATGGTGTCCCAACTCGGTATGTCTTCATGACGAGGAAAGTTAAACCTTCGACAAAAGAGACTTTGAAATTCCTTGACTGACTCGCCGCTCTTCACCAAACTAGCATACATGAAAACGGTATGCTCAACGGTCCACAGCGGCATGATTGAAACTAAAAAATAACAATTCACTAACGGCAAGATCAGGGGATGGCGCTGAGTGCCTCGATTCCCCTCTTCGAGCCCCTTCTTCTATTTCCTATTGTGCACCCTATATAGTACTGTAAAGTGAAAATTAACTTGGAAATTGTCTCTGGCCAGCTATAATCTTCATCAGTCATTAATTAGTATTTAAATACTTAAGTCTTTTCTGTTACTTATTTATTGACGACATATTGATTCTGAACTCTGAGCTGAGATGATTGAAAGGAACGCAAATGCTATATCTTGAAGACAATGTCAGGAACATCATAAACTGCAGGTAGGCAACTTTATTTACTTAAGTCAAAAAGATGGCTGTAGAAGTAATTTGAACCCGAGACTTTTTCAAGCGAACCACTTACCTCTACACTACATCTAAATTCCATCATTGGTATATTTAGGACCCTCAATATTTTTATTAGTGTTCAATAACCCAAAGCATTTCTTAAACGTTATAAATGCTAACTTATTTATTAAATAATTTGATTCTATTTACTATGAAGGCAAATCTTAGGAATATAGAAATTGAGTTAAGTAATAAATTATCTACCATAAGGTTTTATTTGATAAAAATCCAACCTTGTTTAACATTCTACAAGGTTGAATTTTTATTTATTCAATACATTTCTTTTAATTTCTAAAAGGGTATGAACTGCTTTCAAAAGCTTTATGAGTAATAACAGGGCCAATGCGGGCACTTTTCAAAAGATATGATTTAATAGACATAAACAAAATGTCAAGCATAATCCAACTGCGCAGAACTTGAGCCAAAAACTCACATAAAAAATTATTTGTTTTCAGTTTTAAACCTATTGATTTTTTATGGCCTTTTCAGGTAAGGAAGTTTAATTTTTCAAGAACATAAATTTAATACCATCAGTATTTGTAAGGTTAGAAGCAATATGGTGGCACTTTAAATCACAGCAGCTTTGTTTATAATAATAAAACGAGGTTAAATGCCTTTCTTCACTGTTTTTATTTAAGCACTAAATGTACATTTCGGACACTATGTGTCCATTATCAATAGTTAATCAACTATTGATAATGGACACATAGTGTCCGAAATGTACATTTAGTGCTTAAATAAAAACAGTGAAGAAAGGAATTTAACCTCGTTTTATTATTAATATAATCTTCACAAAACTCAAGAACACATACAACTTTGTTTATCTCGATAAAATAAAAAGAAAGAAGAGAAAAAGTGATAAAATCCCAGTTAATGTAATATAATCATTGTTTATTCTGGTATTGGTCTTACACAAAATAACTCAATCTTGTTTTTAATCGGAAAATGGCATGCACTCAAACGGTTTCTTCTAAGCGAAACCCCTCATCCTGTTGACAGAATGTTCTTACTATTGTCCAAAAGGATTTGAGATATTGCTAAGCAACACATTTTTCGCGGAAAAGCGCATTTCCCACGAGTTGTACACACTATTTTTTCACATACTGCATATAACATCAATTATAAAGGTGTTTGAGATTTCATTTTTGACATTGACATATAAAAATTAGGTTATAATTACCGATAGTACGTGTGTTGTATATATTATTCCATGTGTGTAACTGACACTGACATTGATTAATAGTAAATAAAAGTAGTACGAAAAAGTGTATCCATGCTAAAAAGTGTTGCTATGCAAAAAAGTGTTGCTATGCGGAAAAGGGTTACTTTTGTCAACGATTTTGGATGCGGAAATGTAAGGTATTTCTATTCAGTATGTGAAAAATTAATTTTGTATCATACCCGCTCATCTGAACTCATTCCCCTATCTCAATTTGGTAAAAAATTTTAGGCTTGCTCCATTTTTTCTCGCCCATGCATTTACTCTTCTATTTTCCCCATCCATTCATCATTCAATTCTCCACCAAATGCCTATAAGTTTCCTGACCACTCATACATATTTCATAATTCTCATCCTTTTATCTTATCTATTTCTTTTTCTCTTTTTTTCCTGGCCCATATCGAACTCTTACAAAGATGACATTTTATTCCCAACTTAGTTTACTGTAACATAAATACTTTGGAAACCTGTCTTATTTGTATTTTCTAATATACACTGCCTTTGATAATTGCCACCTCCTTTTCCGAGCAACCACATTTACTCTATGCTCAAACCATTTATTTATTATATACTCTGTCACCTCCACCTTTTCTTCGCTCTATTCTGCTCTTGGAGTCTCCTATATCTAGAAATAGTTTCCTCATCTCTTCTCTAATTCACCCATGTTCATCTCGTAACTCGAAATACTTCCATGCCCTTACACTGTATACGCACTCTGTTTCGTGAAACATAATATACCATGGAATTGATGTTTTCACCCTTAAATATCACATATTATTTCTCTTTATACACTCATATGCACCTTTTTTACTCACAACCTACAACTTAAGCATCACTCAAAAATTGTCTCCAAAACAGATCCCATACTTTCTTTGCTTTTATTGTACCTAATTTTACTCTCTAACCATACTTCTAAAAATTAATCCCAAAATGATTTTTTGTATGTGTAGGTATGCGATGATGAAATCATCAGTTACCAAAGAACACCTTATTGTAATAAAAGTAATAAAAAATTCACAATGCAGCTTTCAGTTGATATTTGACTATTTTGAAGAAACTAGCTCTAGATGCTGAGATTGTATGCCAACTCTAGAAAAACGACGAAACCTGCTTCAAATATATATTGTCAGATTATTGCGTGGTGTCAAAAGACTTTTAAATTTATGGAGGAACTTCCGCCATCATTAGAAAAAGTCTGATAGTTTAGAAGATTTATCTGCTCATTTAGCTGTTAGGGTATAACTCAACTGAAATTTGTGGTTAGAAAGCTAAAAATAATTTACTACATTAGTCATTAGTAAGCATATTTAATATTTGAATACTTATAATCTGTCTGTTAAAGCTAAAGTCTCCTCTATTATAAATTACTTTGTCTTAAAGATAATAAATTAAATCAAAAATTGAGAGACAAGTAGAAATTGTCTATAATATAGAAAAAATCCATAGGTATTAAGGAAGTAATTACCAAGCTACATTATGAAATAATTGTAAAATATTCTATCTTATTAAAATTGCATTGGAATCAATGAAATTGGAATTTGCTTTGCGATAGATAACTGAAGAATTGAATTCTTAGAAGTTTAGAGATTTACAGTGAATCTTTTTATGAATATAAACTTGATAATGACCGTCAAAAGTCGAAACTTAAGTCGTACACATTGTAATATATTTATATATTATAATAAATCATAGCGGTTAAAAACATAGTAAGGGTTTTATTCAGTGTTCTCTATTTTGTTTTATATATTTCATTTATTTTTTTAAATCGATTTTCCTTCATGGCATTCATATGAAAATCAAATTCTAAAAATTCATAATTTTAAATAAAATGATAAACATTTAAAACTCAAAAGTAGTTTGACAAGAATAACATTTTAAGTAAAGATATTAACATAAAGGTGCCATCTATTGTCTAAGTGTTGTTCTATTGTCTTTCCTTTATGGTAATATCTTGATTGTCGATTAAAGTTCCTTTTGAGAATATTATATACCACATTTGGCCAAACTAGAGACCAAATATTTTGAGAAGTGCTTCAAGAAGAAAGTTTCTAATAGAAGAAGGTATTGGTATGACTGGAAGAACGCTATATTATGAACTCTGCTCTTTCCATGTACGACCGAAATTTTTGTTGATAATAATGGATTTTATATACAATTTTGGAATTTTGTTAAGCGAATAAATAAATGATACTACTACCCGGAAAGTTAATTAATCCGAAGTAAAACTCGTTTTCCTGTCTCCAACTGCGTTATACTGATGAGATCCACAATAGATTTAAATCGTTCCGTGGCTGTTGTTGACAGGGAATAATTCTATTTATGCAAAAGTGTTTTATTCTTGTGTGCAGATTCATTTCAGATCAATAACTAAATTTTTTGATCACCACAAAAATAAATGCATGTTCTAAGCTGAAGCCATAAATTTCTTTTCATGTAATCTGTTTCAGTATTTAGGCTTTAAGGCTTCACGTTGAGAGATTTGGATTTTGAAATAATTTTCGTTCTTCATCTGAAAATTGTGTCCTTCCATTTCTTTCCTAACTTGATTTTAAACTGTTGATTTAAGTCCATTATTTATTTAATGAGGTGGATCTGTAAAAAGTCTTGCTTTGAAAAGAAGTAAATAGTAAATAAATTTAAAATATTTGGATGGTAGAGTGTTCATTAAGTCTTGTTTTATAAAGAAGTATAATATAAATATGCCTTTGCATATTTCTGTAGAACTTTTTTTTTCAAATAAAGATCTTATAATGGAGAAATTCCTAGAATTTGTTACGATTTATGATTCACAATCAATTAATTTACTTTTATCATTAATTTATGCATTGCCTAAGTGTAATACTATTATCACATTTAAGTTTCTTCTTCTTTAAGTGCTGTGCTCACAATGAAACGTTGGCGACTGGTATATTTGTGATTGTTCTAAAGTTCTTTCGTGAAGGAGATCAACAGAGTTCATACCAGTCCATTGCCATAGATTCAGTAGCCACGACGTTTTATTGCGTTCTATCCACAATTTCAAACTATTACGGTTTAAACGACCATTTAACCGAGGGTTATTAGTCATACTCATAATAAAGAAAGTTATATAGTCAATCACCATCTGCAAATATTCAGTCGCTCGTGATCGGATCGAGTTTGTCGCCGTCGGCGTTTTTCCTTCTCCCAGTAATTGTTGAAATTCATGAAGTAACTTCGGGAAGCGCACACGCTCGCTACAAGTTTGTTAATTTATAGTGTCTAGAAAACATGTGGGAAATTTAATTTCATGAATGCTGGTACGAAGCGAGGAAATCCGAACGGAATTTAAATCGAGACAACACACCCACCCGAATTAGTCGGCTGGCGTGGGGAAGATAGAAATAAAAAAGAAGAGAGTAGATGCGGGATAATAAGACTTTCAAATCGGTCGGGAAACTTTGGTGCGGATGGAAAAATGGGGGTGGAACCGACAGAAATTTTTACTCTTTCAAGTCGGTCAACTTGAAATTTCTATTGGCGCAGCGTGTAATCGTGCGATCTGTCGCGATACTTTAAATGATGCGACGGATGTTAATTGGCAATTTTACGACGTCTTTGATCCGTAAATTTTCTGCGACAATATAATTAGTGTTGTCCTCGTGAATGTCTTTACGTTTACAAATAACCTCATTATTTTGTTCGCATTGTTTCGGCTTCAATTACGGTTTGGTATTTTAAATATCAATAAGTTAGTTATTAATTTGAATTATTATTTTTATTCTTTTGGTGGTTCATTTTCAGTTATCAGAGCGAACGCCAGGCAGATTGGTGTGTAGGCTAGCCAGTTTGGGAGATGAGGCGGTGGTCCAGATGGCATATTGCTGAGTAGTCATCGTCTTCTATTTAGATTTTAAATAGATTAAGGCTCAACAAGGGCATGGCGGGATGAATTCAAAGAGCTGAAAGAGGTATGAATACAAGAAAAAGAAATTTTCAAATAGATATGAGATGTACAAGAAAACAGGCTGGTATAACGAAGCAATAAAAAAGAAATGGCAGTAGAGGCAAAATATTTTAAAGTTTAGTAGAGATGACCCTGAGGGGTGGATAAACAGGAAAGATATATGAAAATTGATAAAAGCCTAACAAGAGGTGTATCCGAAGAGAATGTAGTGATGGCAATGTATAGATGTGGTATCGAAGAACGGGGGAATCGCTTTTAGATGAATGAAGAGGGGAGAATTTGTCGATTGTGTGAAAGGAAAGAAAAAAGATGGGAGCATTGGAGAGTAGACTGGATGAGAACTCGAGCCGCGTGAAGAAAGCAATATGGACAAGGGGAATGCACATGATTACAGAAAGGAGTACTGAGGCAATGGGCATAGAGGTGAAGAAAAAGTCATGTGTAAATAACTAGTTTTTAGTCAGTTTTGTGGTAGAAGTATGAGATAATTACTTTCCCTATATAGTATATATAGGGGAAGTATTGTTTTTGTGCAGGAAAATATGTCTGTGGGCGCTGTATATCAAAAATGAACTATCCTAATGATATGAAACCTTAAACTTAAGGTTTTATCGTTAAAAACTGGAACTGAAAAGCTTTTGGAAAACATTCATAAATCGGAAGTGGGTGTTTACTCGAGGCGTTTTTTTGTTTTATTCTGATATTTTTTTAGAATGGAAAATGTTACAAAATTTTTCAAACAAAAGTTAAAGGGAATGAGAAACTGGACAAGTTTTGTTAAAACATATTTTTCATAAAATTTTGACATTTTTTTCCAATTTATTTATTTACATACAATAATAGACAACGTAATACATAGTAGTAATAGTAGGCAATAAGGAAGAAGTATTAATATTTGAAGTTAATAAACTGTGAAGTGTGCATAGATCGGAAATTGATCTATTGATTTATTGCAACTAAACTATTGGAGCTACATGAAATTAATAAAAGTAAACAAATTACTAAGAATATCCTTTTTGCGCAAACCTCATAGTTTTCGAGAAAAATATAGGGAAAATACTATGATGGACACACCAACATTATTAAGATGGTCTCAAAGAGATGAGTTGATTGGTCTGAGCAGATTTTCTCTATTATTGGAAAGAATTGTTGTAAAAGTCTAGAACTCTCTCTCTATATGGTATCTACTGATAAAATTAAACAAAGAATGCTACAAATTCCAAATATTTTGAAGACTCTCGAAGGCTTTAAGAAGAGATGTACTCTCAACTTACATCAAGGTAATTCACTCTGAATTATCTTCTACGCTACACAATGCAGGATTTGATTGCATTTTTGGAAAAGTCCTAAAATTTGGAATAAATTGTTAAAAGCCTCAAAAAATCTGAAATATTCTAGTAAATTAAACCAAGAGTCCATCAGATTATAGAAACCTGGAAGGAAGAAAAAAATAGATGAAAAAGTCTAGAATACTTATACAAAAAATATCGCAATTTGGTAATTTTTTGAAATTCTAGGAAAAGTGTTGAACAATATTTAAATAAGAAAAACATTGCTAGAAAATTCTACAATCCTCAAATAACTTCAAAATAGAATAGATTCTTGATTGTGTTATAAACATTTAAGTTTTTACACTCGTCAGACATATTTTGAAAGGAAAACTTCTAAAAATCTAAAACAGAATTGACTGGAAAATCTTCATTATTTACTAAAGAAATTAGAAAGAAAAATGTTTACCAAATCTTAACACTCTCTAACTAAATTGAAGAAAAATTTTGGAAAAAGCTTAGACTCTTATCAAAAGTCTGAAAAAATAAAAAATTAAAATATTTATAACTAAAATAAGAAACATGAAAAATTGCTGCAAAACCTAAATAGTTTGAAAAATTACTGGAAATTTCAAGAACCATAAAATAAATTTTCCACATGTTTCTGAAATATACTAATGAAATTTAAAAAAATATATTAAGAAAATCTGAGATGCTGCAAAATTCTAACTGAAAAATTCCAGAATTCTTGACAAAAAAATTTAAGAATATTCAATCATTTTAAAATTATTCTAAAAAAGGAAGAAACAAAAGCTGAGGAAATACATGAAAAAACAATTTGGAAGAGAATTTTTGGAAATTTTAGAATGTTAAAATTTTAAAATATGAAAAAATATTCTGGAAAATTCTATCCTTAAAAAACATTTTGGCAATATGAAAGAAAGTGGTTATTTATCGATATTTACCCAATACCCAAAAGCCAATTATTCTATAACTTTTGAAAAAATGTCACAAATTGGCGTAAGAAATGCTAAATAATTCTAGAAGTCTAGAAGAAATGCTGTCCCTAAAAAATTCTTTGCAATTTAGAAGAGAAATTTTCGAAATTTCAGAGATCTAGTTGAAACTTTTTTTGACGAATTCTAAAAATCCGACAAAAATGCTATAAAAACTGAAGAATTAAATAAAACATGTGGAAAATTCTAGGATAGTTTAAGAAAATCTTACCAATTTCAAAAATCTGAAAAAAAGTTAGTAAATTCTAGAATATTAAAATTCCACAAATTCAAGAATTTTGGAAAAGAAATGTCTAGAAAATTCAAGAAATCTAAAATAAATTGAATAGAAAATTTCACAACCTTTCAAGAAATTTCTCTTAATTTGGAGAAGAAAATTCTGGTATATTCTGATGAAATACATTTTTATTGTATTTCATCAGATATTACAGTTCAATAAGGCGCTGAAAAATTATATGAGTCTGGAAGAGAAAATGTTGGAAAATTTACATCCTTCGAAGAAACAAATTTTAAAAATTTCAGAATATTTTAAGAATTATTGTAAAATTTTAGAAATTTCGAGGAAAATTTACTGGAAAATTCTTAAACTATGCGAGACAATATTAAAAATAAAAACGACGACATATTTAGACAAAATAGAATAATAAAGCTATAAAATTCGGATGAAATGAATTAAGAAATAGTGAAAGAATGTAAGTCTAAAGAAAAAAAATACTCGAAAATTCCAGAATTATTAACATTCTACTAATTAGGTAAAGAAATTTCTATAAAATTCTATAATAACATTTTGCATTCTGTATTGTTCGTGTTTTGAATAATGTTATTATTATTATAAAAAATCTGTAAGAAATTATGAAGAAACGTCGTTGCCAAATCAATTCTAAGAAAATTCAAGGAATCTGGCTAAGAAAATTCTGAAAAACCTTAAAAAAATTTCAAGAAAATTCCAGATATATAAAATAAATTTAATGGAAAATTCTATGCACCCTGCAAAAAGATTCCTCCAATTTAGAGGAGACAGATGCAGGAAAGAGAGAAATGAAAGATTTTTGAAAAAAAAAATTAAAGAAAATTGCAGAAATCTTTAACAATTGTTAGAAAATTCTTGAAATTCAAAGGAAAATGTTAGAAAATTCTAGAGATAGTGTTTTCGAAATTTAGAAATGAAATTATGGAATGTTCTGATAAAATAAATCAAAAATTCTCTCAACCTAAAAGAAAATTTCTAAAAAAATGTTTCAATTGGAAATATAAATTTCTAGCAAATTCGTAGCTATAAATCTAGAACTTCAAAAACAATACTTCTTATTTAAATGAGAAATTTTGGAATATGCTAATAAAATAAAACTAAAAAAATTCCAATAAAATATAGCAAAAAATTGTTTCTAAAAGAAAATTCCACATTCTTTGCAAAAGAAATTTCTAGAAAATACATAAAATCTATAAGAAGAAGAGCTAAAAAATTTCAAAAAAGAATAATTATTGTCTAAACCTAAAACTCTTTCAAAAATAATTCAAATTAATTAAAAATATCTGGAAAACAAAAAGAGAAATTTCTAAAAAAAGAAAATTTATTCGAGTAAATTGCCATCACTTATGGTATTACTTGTGAATATTCCATAATCCTTACAATAATTCTCGTAATTAGCAAAAGAAACTTCTAGAAAATCCAAAAAATCCATTAGAAAAAAGCATATAAGTTTGGAATAAGAATAATTATTGCCAAAACTTAAAAACTTTTTAGGAAAATTCAAAGAATCTAGAAGATAAGTTTCTGGAAAACACGGAAGAGAAAAATCTGAAATAAATGAAAAGAAAATTTTTCCAAAAAGAAAGAAAGATTACCGTAAAATTTTATAACTTTTGAACAAAATTCTAGTAAGTTATCATCCAAACTTTTAAGAAAATTTCGGGAATCTGTAGAAACAATTGTTGGGAAACTTTGGAAATCTAAGAAATAAAAATGGTGGAAAGTTCTATACATATAAAGTGTGAAGAGAGGAGACAACAGTGTTATTACTTTCTCTATATTTCTAGAAAAAAAAAAAATTGTGTCTGTGTGTGTGTGTCTGTCGGTGTATCTCAAAAATGAATTATCTGTTTGAGATGAAACTTCAAACTTAAGGTTTTATCGTTAAAAACTGGAACTGAAAAGCTTTTGGTAAACATTCATAGACCGGAAGTGGATGTTTACTCGAGGCGTTTTTTGTTTTTTCGTTTTATTTTTCTAAATATGAAAATATTTAAAAAACGGTTCAAACAAAAGTTAAAGGAAATAAAAAACTGAACAAGTTTTGTTCGAACATGTTTTTTATAAAATTCTTAACTTTCGCGAAAAAATTTAAAAATTGTAAATATTTACATTTTTGCAAATTGTTAACAAACTATTGGAGTTACATGAAAATTATATAACAAATAATTGTAGAGAATAGTTTTGTGTAAATCTCATAGTTTTCGAGTAAAATATAGGGAAAGTACTATGATGGCTACATCACCATTTGTTTGTGTGATGAAAATGACGCCAATAAAGAATTAACTAATAAAATATGATTCAATAATAAAATATATAAGTCCTTTACGTTGTAGATAATTCACTAATAAATAGAAAAAACACGAAAATATATTCGTAAAATCTACAACAAATGAGTCTTATTAAGACTACAAAAACAAATCACTTTTGAAACAACTACTTCTCTAGCTAATACTTCGACAGACATTGAATAATACAAAAGTAATTTGCGTGTTACAAAATAGCAAGGCTATCAAAGCAACACTAGTTTGAACGTATTTCTTTCTGTAAAATGAACTAAAAATGATTGAATGTATGTTAAAATAGTTTGTGAGTGACTATACTATGGTAATTTGGAAAAAGAATTGAATTTAGGTTGATGTAATTAAAAATAAATTAGCAAAAGCAATTAAATAATTCAATACTCAATTTTATAACCATCTGTAGACCTTGAATTAACATAAATTTGTTAGTGGTGTAGATGATAAAGACATTTCAGAATCCTTCGATTCTATCCGTCAATCTATAGATACGTATCCGGGTAAAGACGCGAAGACGACTGAGAAAAGGGTTAGGATAAGGCTGGTACATTTAACTAATAGAATTGATAGGTTAGAGGAATCAAATGATGAAATTAAAGCATTCAAAACAGACGCCGTAAACAAGTGTTTGTTATATGAAGCGCAATTATCTCGTAAGGTCTTAAATATCTCGAAGGCAATGCAATCTACCTTTGTTGAGGGGCATGCAGCAACATTAGATGTTGAAGGCGGCATACATTCTTGTGGTAGCGATGGCGATGGAACGGATGCTTCTTTTGTTTTAAGTCCACCACCAAAGTCTGTAGAAAATCGAATTAGGGTCGGTCACGTTCTAGTTTATAAATGGGGTTTGACATTCGGAGGAGATACATCACTTCTAGATTTTCTAGAAAGAGTGGAGGAGCTACAAGAAGCCAGAGGGGTTACCAAGAAGGAATTATACCGATCTGCAGTTGATTTATTTTCAGGGGACGTTTTACAATGGTTCAGACCCAAAAGACGAACACTGGTGGCAGCTCTGAAGGCAGATTTTCTCCCACCAAACATAGACGACAGCCTTTTAGAAGACATTATGAAGAGGAAGCAAGGGCACAATGTAAAAGTAGCTATTTACATCGCTGCCATTGAACATAAATTTTCCTTGTTATCAAATTCACCCGATGAGGCTTCTTAAGTTTGGAAGATCCGCCAAAATCTCCTCCCTTATTACAGATCTCGCCTCAGCCTGCAGGACATCACTAGCATCCATCAATTAACTAATTAATGCAGAAGATTAGAAGCAGATGATCCGTACTCAGCGAGCAGGAGACCAAATAATCACAGAAGTAGCCAAGGACCCGCGGCCGTGACAGCAATTCGCGACAGGTGTTCTCTTGTATGCTATAGGTGTCGTAAGAAGGGTCATATTGCCAGGTACTGCAAGGAGAATATCAGAGAAGAGGGAGATCCAAAAAACTAGGTTTCAGGCTGCGTGAGGGTCAGCGCAGTCTGAATCCAAATCAGGCCCACAAGACTGAATGGAAGCAATGGTTAAGGGTGGTACGATTGTTTTGTTCGAGTAATCGAGTGGATTCTATTTTTGTTAGAAAACCCGACGATAGTAGGTTATATTTGGATGTGGCTTTATTTGGTATAAAGGTAACAGCACTAGTGGATTCAGGAGCAAACCGTTCCATTATCGGAGGAGACTTGGTTGATCTTTGGAGAGATAATTTACAAATTATTCCTGCGCAGGTGAAATCAATTTTTACAGCCAGAGTAGAAAGCATTTCTGTTTATGGCGAGGTAGATTTGCCCATTTTATTTAGAGGGGTGTTATATAATTTTAAAGCTTTGGTAGTTCCGAGTATTAAATATTCTTTAATATTAGGTGTAGATGCAATGAAGAGTTTAGGATTGCGTATAGGTTTATTAAATACTTCAATTAACGATCTGGGGATAGGTAATTCAAATTAAGGGATTAAAAATGACAACGGTGTGCAAGACTGGTCAAAATTTAATGCGGTTGAGAAGGAGAAATTAGAGTCGGTAGTCGCACTGTTTAGAAATTTAGCCAGGTCAAATTTAGGTCGAACCGATAAAATAACACATGTAATTGATACGGGAGACGCGATTCCAATTAAGCAGAGGCACTACAGTTTATCCCCGTATATGCAAAAAATCATGGATGAAACTTTAGATGAAATGTTGAGACTTAAGGTAATTCGACCATCTTCCAGTACCTGGTCGTCTCCAGTGGTGATGACGAAAAAGTCCAATGGCGAGTTCAGGTTTTGTTTCGATGGTCGTAGGTTAAACTCGGTGACGAAAAGGGATGCTTACCCCCTTCCGAAAGTAGATGCTATCCTAAATAAATTGAGGGAGGCCCGGATAATTTCAACCATTGATCTCAAACATGCTTTTTGGCAGATCCCATTAGACAAAACTTCTTGTGAAAAAACGGCTTTTGCTGTCCCTGGTCGATGATTGTATGAATGTGTGGTCATGCCCTTTGGCTTACGCAACTCGGCTCAAACACAACAACGCCTGATGGACCAGATTTTTGGGCCGGAACTAGAACCGAACGTGTTAGTTTATCTAGACGATATTATAGTTTGTAATAAAACTATAGAGGAACATCTGGATACTTTACAGGAGGTTTATAGGCGATTGGAAGGTGCTAATCTTACAATTAACTTCGAAAAGTGTAAGTTTGCTTAAATATTTGGGGTTCGTGATCGATGACGGAGGATTAAGGACAAACCCAGATAAAATAGCTGCCATGGTTGGATACCCTACACCTACCAACGTGACGGAAACAAAACGATTCTTAGGCCTATGCTCCTGGTACAGGCGATTTATTCCACAATTTTCCACCCTCGTAGCGCCGATAAACGCTTTGTTGAAAGGCAAGAAGAAGAGGCAATCGATCAAATGGGATGATAAGGCAAATAAAGCATTTCAGGTTATCAAGGCAGCGCTAACAACAACCCGTGTCTTAGTCAGCCCTAATTTTACAAAAATATTCTATGTTCAATGTGATGCGTCAGATGTATGATTAGGAGCAGTACTCACGCAGTTCGGAGATGATGGAGAAGAACACGTGATTTCATTCGCAAGCAGATCGTTGTCAAGGGCGGAGAGAAATTATAGTGCAACGGAAAGGGAGTGCTTAGCACTAATCTTTGCAGTCGAAAAGTTTCGGCCATACGTTGAGGGAACTCGGTTTATCGCTATAACGGATCACTATTATTTACTGTGGCTGCAGAGACTTAAGGATCCAGTTGGCAGATTGGCTCGATGGGCACTCAAGCTTAGCCATTACGACATGGAGTTACGTCATCGTAAAGGTAAATTTCACATTGTTCCCGATGCATTATCAAGGATACCTGCACCACACAATAAGGGCACCGAAAATGTAGCGATGGTTGATGTTCGAGATGAATCAATTACGACAAGTATAGTAGACTGCACATGGTATCAGCGATTGATAAAGAGGATTACTAGCTTCCCGAAAAAATACCCTTCATGGAGAGTGGAAGGGAATAAGGTATATAAACACGTACCCAGTAGGACTCCGATTACTTCAAACTTACCGGAATGGAAGCTGGTGGTACCCAATTCACAGCGGATAAATTTGCTCAAATGGGCACATGATGAACCAACTTCTGGTCAGTTTGGTTTCTTCAAAACATTAAGAAAAGTCAGTGATATCTTTTATTGGCCAAAAAAGCGCGAATATATATCCAGATACGTGAGAAAATGCTTAGTGTGCGGAGAACAGAAAGCGCCAAACGTAGCAAGGGCGGGATTAATGGGTAATCAGAAAAACGCTCAATTTCCATTTCAAATTATTTCTACTGATTTAATGGGTCCATTGCCCAGGTCGAAAAAAGGTTATTGTTATTTATTAGTTGTTACAGAATGGTTTTCTAAATTCGTTTTAATATGCCCACTGAGGAAAGCAACTACCACGGAGGTTTGTGACTTCCTTGAGAATAATGTTTTTCTTCTATTCGGTGTTCCACAAATCATAATGGTGGATAATAGGAAACAGTTCATCTCGACAAAGTTTAAGGCTTTAACAGAAAAATATCGAGTCAAACACACGTGGTACAATGCAAAGTATCATCCGCAGGTAAATTTCACCGAGAGGTATAATAGGGTAATAGGGACTGCTATTAGGTCTTATCTCACGGAAAACAATCATAATGCCTGGGATGAGCACATACATGAAATCGCGCACGCAATTAGGTCATCAACTCATGTAGTGACAGGGCTAAGTCCTAACTTTCTTAATTTTGGCAGGTGAGTACCCGCCAGAGGCGACTTTTATGGTGGCACGAATGACCCAAAGGTAGAAGACGTCGATCCAAAATCATTTGTGCTTGATTTAGAAAAGCTCCCCGATATTTATTTAGAGGTTAATAAGAGGTTGAAAAAAGCTTACCTGAAAAATTCTCAAACTTATAACCTACGGAAGTTGGAAATTTGGTATGGAAAAGGAACTACGTTCTCTCTAAAGCGTCTGAGAAATTCGCGGCGAAACTGGCTTCGAAGTATATACGTAAGACAGTGTTTTACATTTCTCCCAGCACGTCGCATTATTTCTCATCAGCATAGGGAATCTTATTTTACAACCCCCTGGTATTTCTCAGGAAATCCCCATTTTTTAAACGATTTTTGCCAATTTTGAATTTTGTCGATTATAGCGTCGTCTGTCACGAATACAAAAAAAATTCAGATAAAACTTTCTTATTGTTTCCCGGAGTATTCAAATCCTAACAAAAAATGGGAGTTCCTATTTAACTTTTCTATTTCTCACCCCCTACCCCTTAGAGGGTTGAGGGTAGTTGATCGAGTTTCGTATCATTAGATCCGAAGCGAACAGATTTTAATTATTATTTTTTTTTTATTCGATGTGTAGTTTTCGAGATATTTCAATGTCTTCACTTAAATTGAACACCCTGTATATTACAAACTTACCACAGTTTCTATGTAAGTTTAATTTTTTATTTAAGAAGTTAGTTAAAAATTATTTTCTTCATGTAAGATTATTATATTTCAATGTACAATACTTATGTTTGATTAATTAATAAAAATTTAATTTATTATAAAACTCACTGATTACTATTTTGAATTGGGTTAAAAATAATACTATATTATTTAGTATTAAATAATGAACGTATAATTATTATTGTATTCAAGACTCTCGGTGATTATAATCATTACAATAACGAAGTAATAATAACAACCCGTAACTACTCAGAAACGAATTATCAGTTATTGATATACAAAAATTAAAGCATGAAACCGAATTACCGACATTAATAAGTGCGCGCGGTGAAAAAAGGAAACATGATTAGATAATGTAAAATCAATAGCATTAACACCTCGATCAATTATTCAAAGGAATCCCCCCGTCCCACCCACTGACAGGGTTATAAACAAAATATTCTAATGAAGACGTTTCCGACCTGAAAAAGGGCACTGATGGTATATTTATGTAAATGCGCCATAGGATATGATTCATTTATTTCGTCTCCAGAACTATTTTGAAATTCAGATCGTCAATTGAAAGGAGAAGATACAACACTGGAGAGGGCGGTGAATTATGCACGCCCGGTAGGGGATAATGTGATTGAAATAAACATTCATTATCGATTTTATAATATAATTTATATTGCATAACGGATAAAAATCGGTTATTGTTGTAATGCCCGGGACACTGGCGTTTCCATGAATGTTTCATGTCGTTTCGAAACGTCCGATTTATGGGGTGTGTCGGCACAAAAATTATATTGTCATTTGTGCGGACGGATGTGAATGGAAACGCTGCAACTCTATTTTATACAATTACCGCTTCCAACTTGCGTTTATTGGTAATATGTGTGTTTATGTAATAATTCCTAGGGCGGTGCGAGTTTTTCATGATTATTGAAGGAATTTTTTATTTTTCTATGTATGTTCAATACTTGAAAATATAGAAGGAATTATTGTGTTTATGAATTTTTCATTTATTGAAAATTTACTATGGTCGATTTATCCATCAATTTTTGATTCATGCCACTCACTATGCTAAATTAAATAAACCTACTAAACTATTGATAACCTATTGAATTATTGATGTATTGTATGGTATAAAAACTTATCAAATATATGTTTTTTTTTTCAAAAATATTGAATAACACTAATTAACTCAACGAACTACAAATTGTTATTAAAGTATGTATAAAGAGAATATCATTTATGTATCTTATATAAATTTTCAGGTTATGTATGGAGGCTTCTACTTCGTTATACATTTTTGTAAATTGAATTAAACACGATAACTTTGTAAACTTTTTTATTGTGACTATGTGACTATGTGACACTATATGTTTGATTTGTCGAAACTAGTCACAACAAAAAAGTTTTCAAGTTACACAAACAAAGTTATCGTGTTACATTCAGATTTTCAGGTACTCGAGGAATCTTAGATCCACTGGTATACCAATTATAATTCCCGGTATGCGGAAATAAAAAGAATCCATTCAAGTAACATCTATTGTCTAAATCGTTGTACCATGTCTAGTTCAGTGATTTAGGCAATAGATGTCACTTTAATAGTTGCTCTACATTCATGTGAATTTTTAAATTTAAATTTATAACTCTAACTTCATTTTCAACGATTTTTTGTAGATTTTAAATAGAAATATAATTAAAAAAACTCCTTTTTACACCTTTCAAACTAATTAGGAAGAGTTTTATTTCATTTATTTAAAATGTACACCATCGTCCACACCTTGTGGCAATTGTAGTTTTGAAGATGGAACACGAACAGTAGTATTAATGAAATGAAATTGCGATATTAATTAAGAACCAGCTAACATACCTTTAATAGCAACGTGTATACATGTAGAGTCCTTTTTTTTGCATCGATACTGATGGTGAAGTGATGTAAAGAGGATATCCATACTATTCAGATGAAAATTTCCGATGTATTTATTTTAGTTAGGTAATTTCACTTAGTAGAAACCCTGGGACCCTTTTATGGACTAGTTTTGCTTTGAAGGAATTCATCAGGTCAGCAACATTGTAAATTCTCTAACGAATGCTGGGTGATAACATTAGTACATAGATAAATGACGAAATAAAGTTGCTTTAATGATTGTTGAATTACGTGAAGATGTACTGAATTTATATATATAAATTTTGTGAAGAAAGGAGACTCAATCTTTCATCTTTCATTTATAGAAATAAAGTTGGCTTAGAAGATAGAATTAGTAGAGTAGATTAGCCGGTTCTGGGCCAGGAAGTGCTCCCAAGGTCATCCTGTGGTTAGGACCGGATGTTGATAAGATATGCGGTTTCCGGTCACCGGATGTTGCGGTTTCCGGTTGATAAGATAGGGACTGTTTGTAACGAATCGACCGGAAACCGCAACATCCGGTGACCGGAAACCGCATATCTTATCAACATCCGGTCCTAACCACAGGATGACCTTGGGAGCACTTCCTGGCCCAGAACCGGCTAATCTACTCTACTAGCACGATAAATTTAATACTCACACAAAAATCAGAAAAACCTCGGATGCACACAAAAGAAACAGCACCCTCACTTCGGTAAACAACTAAGGACGATTTATCACATAGACAGATGAAATAATAGCAGAATGAGAAACATTCATGAAGAAACTTTTCGAGAACAACAGGCCAACCTTACAGACTCTAAAAGCGGAAACCGGTCCGTGCATCCTCACAGCTGGAGCAGAAAAAGCTATCAATCAGGTAAGAACAACAAGACTAGTGGCATCGACCAAATATTTAGTGGTTCAAGCTATTGTACGATGACAACATCTAAGAACTAACAGAGTTCTTTAATCAGATATACGATACGGGATACATTCCACAGGATTAGCTGAAGTCAACCTTCCTTCCTTTTTTGCTTAATTAGCCGTGCTCTCAAGATATTACTGCACATATTGCATAGTCAAGAGCAATTCAGTTACCGCATATGCCTCGGAACTATGGAAGCATTTTTTTATGCTAACGTTACTCCAACGATGTCGGGACGTTAAAAGACCAGTGCACATATGTTTTATTGACTTCGAGAAAGCTTTTGACTGAGGCCAGCACTCTAAGCTTCTTACATCGATACAAAAAGACCAGCTAGATGAAATGGACATCCGATTAATAGCAAATTTAAATTAAAAATAATCAGCTTATATCAGTGCAAACAACAATACTTCACCAATTAATATCAAACGAGGCGTAAGGCAACTAGACAAAATTGAGCGTTTGAAATATCGATTTATCAAAGCCCCTTAAAATACCGTGGACAAGAAGGACTCGCAACGAAGAAGTTCTTCCTAGAAGAGGCCACGACAGACTATTATTACGCCGAAAACTAGAATACCTCGGACACATATACAGAGGACCTAGATATGAATTCCTACATCTGATTCTAAATGGTAAAACAGAAGGAAAATTGTGGATAGAATGCAATAAAATGTCGTGGCTACTGAATTTATGGCAACGGACTGATATGAAATCTGTCGATCTCCTTCACGAGAGAACTTTAGAACAATCACAAATATACCAGTCACCAACGTTTCATTGTGAGCACAGCACTTAAAGAAGAACAAACTTAAATGTGATAATAGTATTACACTTAGGCAATGCATAAATTAATGATAAAAGTAAATTAATTGATTGTGACTCATAAATCGTAACAAATTCTAGGAATTTTTCCATTTTCCATCTTGTTCAATTTTGAAAAAAATGTTCTACAGAAATATGCAAAGGCATACCATTAGACTTCTTTATAAAATAAGACTTAATGAAGACTACCATCCAAATATTTTAAAATTATTTACTCTTTACTACTTTTCAAAGCAAGACTTTTTACAGATCCACCTCATCAAATAAATAATGGACTTAAATCAACAGTTTAAAATCAAGTTAGGAAAGAAATGGAGGACACAATTTTTAGATGAAGAACGAAAATTATTTCAAAATCCAAATCTCTCAACGTGAAGCCTTAAAGACTAAATACTGAAACAGATTACATGAAAAGAAATTTATGGCTTCAGCTTAGAACATGCATTTATTTTTGTGGTGATCAAAAAATTCAGTTATTGATGTGAAATGAATCTGCACACAAGAATAAAACACTTTTACATAAATAGAATTGTTCCCTGTCAACAACAGCCACGGACAGATTTAAATCTATTGTGGATCTCATCAGTATAACGCAGTTGGAGACAGGAAAACGAGTTTTACTTCGGATTATTTAACTTTCCGGGTAGTAGTATCATTTATTTATTCGCTTAACAAAATTCCAAAATTGTATATAAAATCCATTAATATCAACAAAAAATTTGGTCGCATATGGAAAGAGCAGAGTTCATAATATAGCGTTCTTCCACTCGTACCAACACCTTCTTCTATTAGAAACTTGCTTCTTGAAGCACTTCTCAAAATATTTCATCTCTAGTTTTACCAAATGTGGTGTATTATATTCTCAAAAGGAACTTACACAAATATGTGACTTATGTCACCTTGACATGTTTAATCGACAATCAAGTTATTACCATAAAGGGAAAAACAACGCTTAGACAATAGATGACACCTTTATGTTATTATCTTTTCTTAAATTGTTACTCTTGTCAAACTACTTTTGAGTTTTAAATGTTAATCATTTTATTTAAAATTATGAATTTTTAGAATTTCATATGAATGCCAAGAAGGAAAATCGATTTTAAAAAAATAAATGAAATGTATAAAACAAAATGGAGAAATTTGTTAGATTTAAAACCAGGCAAACAAAAATAAATTTTAAATTAATATTAATACACCGTATTTTTTCCAACGGAAATAATCATCATCTCTCATTTCCCGTTCGCAGCGGTGATATTCGTATTAATTATGAAAATCTAGACCAGAATTTCGTGCAGTAAATAATGTTTCAGCATTTCCTTTCATTAACAGAAACAAAGCGGATCGCGCTGGCGGAATATCACTCCGAGTTGAGTAGTTAAAATAATTAACTATTTCGTATATTTATAGATAAACAAACTGGGCACATTTTCGTTAGAGGCCGTTAACTTATTTCATTTATTTGTGTGTGTGTGTGTATTTTTTTTTAGTGTAGATTATAAAATACGAAGTTTAATTATAGTGCACCAACGTTCATTTCCGGTTTGGAGGAGCTGCAGGTACACCACTGCACTCGAAGCTGGTGGGGAGAATAAATCCGTCCACTGTTTATTTATTAAAAATTTTGCTCGCTAAACAGGAAAGTGTTTGTTGTAAAACGTGGTGAAATATAATTAAATTTAAACTAGATAAAATTAAACAAGATAAAATTTAAAAATAAAGTTTATCCTTGTTGCTCTACACTCTTGATTGAAACAGATATTAAAATTAAATGAAGAATGACACTAAGAACAAAATTACTGTTATTCTTCAACTCATAAATTTCTCAAAATTATCAGGGTCTTGGTCATTCTCAAAAATATATGTGTAGAAACAAACTTAAGAAGTTTTTATTAGATGATAAGAACTATTGAAGTGTTTTAATTATTTAAGGTAATTATTTTTTATAGTTAATCATGTGAGAAATTAATTAATCATATGGAGAGAAGTTTAGGAATTTTCTGTATTAAAGCACATTCTTTTTAAATAAACAATTGTAAAAATAGAGTTGCCTCGTGTCTACAGTAGAATTTTTAAATAAAGAAAACACTTAACTTTTTTTATACCACTTATATAAACTTATAATAAAAAAGTTAAGTGTTTTCTTTATGTAAAATTTCAAAGATATGGTCAATAAACAGTATTTTTATTATTATATATACATACATCCATATTTGGACAAACATAATACATAACAATAATAACAATCAATATGAAACAGATATATGGTGTTAGTCCATCTGGGTTATAGACCTGCGGTCTTTCTGCCCTTTTATTATTATTATTCTTATTTATTTAAAAATGGAAAATGTACTATGAAGTAAACGCCTCCAAAATTCAAGAATTTCTTATCCTAATCCCATCACTGAATTGATGAGAACTAGTCCTCGAAACCGGTCTGTACTTATTAAAATCGTAAGAAAATTTTAATAAACAATTAATAAACCTCCACATCTATCATCATATTTCACAGTTGTTATTAGTATATGTTTATAGAATCTAACTAGAAGAAAATTATTTTGCTATAACAGTAAACCTCTAACGAGGACTAATTACTTACAAAAAAACGATTTGACACACATACGACGAAATATGATCCGTTCTACACAGTGTAAATTACGTTATAATTACGGACGATAAATTTCCTGCATTTGCATATCCCTGTTTAGCAATTAAAATATTCATTTGCGGTGACGGTGAAGAGGGCGGACGGCGGGGGTGGAGAGAGGCGCATTTCAGCGACGGATGCATATGTAATGGTCGTCGCGTGATACGCCCTAATCACATATTCGGAACGGTATTTTAAGAGGTTTATTAAAATTTTTCCCGTCGTGACATTTTTATTTTCTATGCTAAACAGGGGAGAAGGAAGAGAGATTAATTGGCCTAGGAAATTATTTACCCCACCGTCGTGTCGATAATTTATTCCCGCTATAAATAACTTTCGTAAGACTCTCTTGTATACGCTAATGATTTCATATTCGATGTAACTGGCTTGTAATAAAAATCAGATGTACAAGTATTTTCATGAAATGAAATGTCTTAATTGGGTGTTGTTTTGCTTACCTTATAGTTTTCTTGTTTCTCTTCATTAAAATCTGAGTTAATATATATGTTTGATGCGTAATATTAATTGATAAAGAATTGAAATAGACAATAAGTGATTTTTGATGAACACAAAAATAATATAATAAATACAAAAGGAACTTCTATGATCAGCATGATACAAAAAGAAACAATTGATGACGTAAGAGATTCTAGACTTAATGGGTAAAAGACGACAGTTTAAAGGAAGAGATAAACATAAGTACACAGATTTGGACAAGCAAATAAGGATTACAATTAAATAAGCAAAGAAAAATGGTTAAAAGACCAATGTGATGAAATAGAAGGGTACCAGAGAAATTTTGACAGTACCAATACTCACAAAAATATAAAAGAAATAACTTATATTAATATAGAAAGAAACCCAGATGTACTCAAAGATACAAACGGGAAGCTAGTTTTCGACACAAATGAGAAATTAAAGAAATGGATAGAATACAGAATAATGACGATTGTTTGGAGACAATAAAACAGAACAACAAGAAATTGAAGTAAAAGATAACGAAATTCTGCCCTAAAGAATAGCAAAAACCGAAGAGTAGTAAATGTTAGTTACCTCATTGAGAATATTAACAAACCTGTATTGGAATATCGACCAAGCAACAGAAATAAGAGGGAGAATAGAGATAGCAAGAGGTGTATTTATAAAATTAAACAATCCTCTCTAGTAGAAATCTTACAATCGAACTAAGAATGATAGCACTAAGACGTTATGAAACAAGAACAAATAGAGAAATTATAGTCTTTCGAAATGTGGTGTCACAGATAGATGCTGATGTATATTTTGGCCACAGATGAAAACAAACGTGAAAGTATTACAAGAAATGGGTAAAGAATAAGTCATTTAGAGCATAAAGAGAAGAAAGCTACAATATCTAAGACATTTAATGATAGGGCAGAGATATGGAATGCTCAGAATGATCATGCGGAGTAACATTGGTAGAAGAAAAATTTCGTGGTTGCGGAATTTGAGGGATTGGTTTAAATGCAGTTCCATATAAGTTTTCCGTACAGCGGTAAATAAGATGAAAATAGCAATGATGATATCCAACCTACGGTAGGAAACGGCACCAGAAGAAGGACACTAAGCTCTTCATCTAAGCTTATCGGTTAAGTTCATGTTGTGTAAACTGATAAGTACTTGAACATAGGAATTTTACACCGCACCAATATTTCTCAATAAAGAGATCTACAATATCTTCTTCTTAACTACCTTTTCGCCTTATTTTTACCTGCAACCATGATATCACTACATAACGCGCATTATAACATTAAGATGTTTGTTTAGTTAAGTGCAGAGTATTAATTTATTTCATATAGTTCTAATCGATGTTGAAACTAATAAAGTGGTTAGATCATAGTGCAGTAATACTTGAAAATCTTAATTTTTCTCATTACCATTTATAATGCAAGTAGAGTTTTAGATAAAATTCAAATGTATATGTAGAGTTTTTAGAGGAATTCACTTTTATAAAACAGGATATTTACATAAATTATTAAACAATTTATTAAAAATAAATCCATTGCAGCTAGGTGTATGCTTTAATAATTGAATGATAGAATAGAGGTCAACCACCCAGCCTGCATGAATATTTATTATTATAATTATATTCATACAGGGTCTTTTATAGAAGTAAATTTAAACCTGTTAAAATTACGTTTGTACATTATTTTTGATAATCGCTATGTGCTGAAACTAGTCAGATATTAAAATAAAAAATTATGTGAATTTTTAATACTACCTATTATTAACATAATTTTTACCAAGGGATTAATGAGAAACAAATTCAAGAAAAATATTTATTGATTGTCCGGTACAAGTACTTAAAATCCTTCAAAATACTCTCCGTTAGCATCAATAGACTTGCGGAAAATATATCTTAGGAACATTGTCACATGCTTATGAATGTTTTTCACGGACTCCCAATGCTTTTCTTTTAGCTCTCTCTTCAATCCGGGAAATAAATTAAGTCGGGACTGTAAGGGGGGCTGTTGCTTTGCGCCAGAAAGTTTGAACGATAAAGGCCATGTTACTGGGAGAATTTTCATGGAGCCTGATGTTTCTTTGATGTCATCCCTTACCCTTTAATCTCTTGAGCACCTGCAGGTAAAATGCTGCTATGTCTTTTCTTTTGGATTCTGGGTCGTACTCAAAAATCCAGGATTCGTCTCCATTTAAGATTTAAGTTAAGAAATCTGGCTCAGTTAAATCAAATCCGATCATTCTTAACAGCGCGAAAGTAATTTCTTCTGCTAAGATTTTGGTACAAGTTTGCAGATCTTCAGTCACTATACCATGTGCCAAAAACGTCGACATGTTTGTGTCAGCGATTTGCTGGATGCTCGATCGACGATGGAATGAAAAACTTCGCTTACAAGATTTACGTTTTCATTGGTTCTGGCCGTTGTTATGTCTCCAGAACAAGGTTCGTCAACGATCTTCTCCCTGAATGCTTTGTGCCATCTCCCAGACAGCGACCTTGATGTGCAGTCATCCTTGAAGGCCTTTTGAAGTATCAGGTTACATTCTTTCGAAGCCGCACACAAAACATGATTGCGAATCGCTGTTCAAGCAAGCGCTTGAAGGAGGCATGTCATTCCACTTAGACTGCTTGAAGCAAACTGGCGACCGGCTGCATTGGAATGGTAGATCTTTTACCACATTTTCTGATCCGTGAGCATTACTTTCATAATAAACCCTGTATATTCTTATTATTATAATTTAAACCTTTTGATTTAAAAAATAGTAAATATCCTTTAATATATTTAAGAATTAAACATAGAAACAATATTTTGCTTATTATTTGAAAATATTTGTAGGATTGTTTGGTGGCCTCAATCCTGCCTTCCAGTTATGTTTATATTAGAGACGATTTCTCAATTACAATTTATTTAGGAGAGGAATACTCGCATTCAATAAGAAACGCACGCTTTTGCAACAAAATTTAATAGGAATAGATTTGTCTTTACTTAATCGGAAGTTCGGATAGAAGACACCCACCCACCCTATATATGTATATATATATATATATATATATAGGGTATTGCATTAAGACTAACCATAATACATAGATTATTGTCTTACATATTTTCTTTTCTTAGAACTACATCATTATTTGAGTCATTATTTGAAAGAATTAAAAAAAGTATTTTACTTTAAATTCAACTATGTATGTATGTGTATTTTGAGTGGGTGACCCCCACTTTTTGTAAAAGCGACATATTTTTAATAAAAACAATTTTAATAGTTATTTAAGGTACAAGTGTAAAAAGTGATGCCTTATTGCATGAACTGGCGTTTAAAAACACGAGCGAGGAACGAGCGAGAGTTCTTAAATCTGCCATTTGGTTTGTATTATATATTTTATTTATAGTTTATTAGTTATTTGTATCAATTAATAAAAAATTAAGTTTTTCGTCGAAATATATTCATCTGTCAAATTTGACAATTCTGTGCAATAAAAACAGTTTGACATTACCGTGCAATAAAAACGTAAAAAAGCACTAGTGCTTTAAAAAGCCACTTTTACAATGAAAAATGATGCAAAAAGCGTCTACTTTCTGTACGATCGTAGATAAAACAAATTACGTAATTGATAAAAACATATTTCTTAGCAGTAGAAAATAATTCAAAAGATCTAGGTGTATATTTCATTGCTTAAAGGATAGGATAGAGGTCACCAACCCACCCTACATATATACTTTTTAACGTGTAATAATTTAAACTGTTTGTTTTCCTAAAAATATAGGTTGTTATTGTTCTAATATATTAAAGAATTAAAATAGGCATTTTACATAAAATTATAGTATCTAGAATTAGTGAGTGGAGTTGAAGGTGGAATCTTGAAGTTTTAGTCGCGACTTTTCGATTAAAGACATTTAGGTAAGACTACTTTTCATAATATAAAAATTAATTCAAATCAAATGGTATTTTGTTGATTGATAAGAGAAATATTTGATGGCTAATAAAAAAAAATAATATACAAATAATAAAATTTATGTGGAATATTTTAATTTCAATTAATATTTTAACATACATAATTGCAGGAACGGTTTTAAAAATTCAACCTTAATTTTAACCAGAGTATGTAAAAAGAATAAATATCTTTTGTAAATAAACACATAGAAAAGTATAACTTAGTGATTAAAAAAACAAAATTTAAACAATTGCATTTGTGGTGGATTTATAACTTCAGAACTAAAAGTAATAGAGAGCTTTTATTAGAAAAATACACTTAAAAGTATGGTCTGAGAATTAAAAAGCAACATCTATTGAAGATAATATATAATTATAACAATAACAATAATTTTTATAATTCTTCGACTTCTTCGATCGTAGGTCTTCCAGTCTACACAATTTAATCATAAGGATTTTGGCGACCGTTACTACGTGGTAATTCATGATAAACACTTAACTAACGCACTTACTTTGTTTTACCCACTTAAAAAAAGTGGGTAAAACATAGTAAGCTACATAATTTATTTATGGTCAATTTTTAATATTCAACAAAAATGTTCACATAATTGCAGAGACCAGTTTAATATTGGTTTCTGCCACAATTTATTAACAACTATAAACAAAAGCACTCATTGGTGATCAAATAAGCAGTATCCGAACAGCTAAATTTTAAAATTTCGACTAAAACTATAACATTATTGCAAAAATGATTTTAAAAATTGATAACGGTGTATTCAGAATATCTAAAAGCAATCGAAAGTTTTTATATTATAACATAAATAAAACTCAAAACTATTAGTTGATAAATAACAAAAACATCTAAAGAATTGAATTTATGGTGAATTCTTAAATTTAATATCAAAATTTAGCATAATTTCAGTAACAATTTAAAAAATTCATATCTTTATTTTCAATCAGAATTTCTAAACACAATTCTATTAGCAAATACTTACAAAGTACTAATTAATGATTATAGAAAATAATATCAAAGCAATTGAATTTATGGCGATTTTTTTATTAAAATTAAAAATTAACATAACCTAAAGGAAAATAAAAGTTACTGTAGGTAATAGTAGGTATGGGAGATCTATATAATACCAGAAGATTAGGAAATAGCATTAATCACACAAAAGAGGTGATAGGACAAAGTGCTCTAATTACAGACGTTTGTCATTGATAAGCACTTGAATAAAAATACAGAATAGTTAATTAACAATCACATCTTTAATAGATGAGACATTAGATGAAGCACGGTTTTAGAAGATAAAATCTACAGGGGATAACATATCCACAATAAAGCAAATCCCAGATAAGAGAATTAAAAGAAATGGCTTTCTTTTAAATAAACTATTTATTTACAAACAAATTAGAATACATATCTAAGACTCATAGACCTAGAAAAGGCGTTCGAAATGATACCAAGAAAGAAACTATGGACAATACTCAAATAGAGAGGAATATAATACAAGTTGATCAAACTAATACAGAACATATACAATTATAACAGCAATTAAATAATATACAAGGGACAAATCTCAAGCACATTTAAAACAAATAACAGACTAACTAATATATACATGGATGAAATAATTTAGAGCAAGAAAACAGGAATTATTAATACAAAAATAGAATACAAAAACCTGCAAATGATTAAAGTACCAGAAGGAGCATTCGCAGATGATATAGTAGTGAAACGAAAGGAGTGTACAACATAAAACTACAGTCGACTCTCTATATAGTGAAAGACCGAAATTTTACTATAGACCAATTCATGAGTAAGGGCGGTTTACGAATTAAGTTCAGAACATTCAAATAATATTGGTATACTAATATATATAGTGTTCCTATTTTACAGATTCAATATATGCAGAGCTTTTTACATGAAATTCCATTAAAATATTCTGGGGCTTAAAAAATTGCACTATATAGAGTTTTTCACTATATAGTGTTTCACTATAGACATGTCTACTGTATAATAAAACAAAAGTGATGGTAATAGGAAAACATAAAGATCATCTTTAATTAATTGTTCACTTAACCCCTGGTGAAACATTTTTGAATTACTTTGATTAAAACTAAATACACTTGGTTAGTTTCATAAAATTTTCATTATTTCTTCGTTTCGACAATATGTCCTTGGTAATGACATACATATTATCGAAACTAGTCGGAGAAGAAATAATAAAATTTTAGTGAAACAAACGTAAATGTGTTCTAATCAAAGTAGTACAAAAAGTACATATAAATATAATAATAAAACAAAACCCGATCGAACAAGTAGAACAATTTAAATATCTAATTCGCCATCCTTTAAAGTAACAAGTCTAAAAGAAATGTTCCGATTATTAAGAAACTCTTGATTAAAACTCAGCTCAAGGACTCTTCAAAAAAATTATAGTGCTTAGATCATAACGATTGCACCTACAATCATTGATTATAACTAAGGGCAACATACCATTTTGAAAACATATAATTATATTAAATCGAACGGAAATCGCCAGCAGGCGTGTATGAAAAGCTCTTAAAGAAAACACCAAATTGTAGACATATTATTCTATCCAAGTGCCATTTGTATGAAAACATTAAATTACAAACGTGTTGTTCTATCCAAGTGCCATCAAAATTATTTCTTTGAAATAGTTTGTAAACATAAATAAATAATACCTAATAATAGTTAATGAGTTTCCACTTATAAGCAGGAGGTAGAAACGGAAATGACATCAATAGTATCGAAACAAAAAACTTTTACAAGTAATATACGTGAAAAACAACGAAGTGTAAGTGAATATTAAACAATATTAATGTTTTTATTATTCTACACTCAATTGTGCTATTGACACAATTCATTTTTTTTTTTAATCAAACATTTTGGTCTGTTCATGTTAATTATAACATTAATCTGAGTATATTCAATCAATACGTATGCATTTTTTTCATAAAATAAAATGACTATAGCTAATATTTGGTGTAAAATATTAGGCAGTAATTTCATTATAAGTATTAGATTTATTTATTGAATATATTAAAACGAAAATTCAGTTTTAATACTTATAGCGCCATCTATGTTAGTGTAGTAAAAACTCTAACGAAACGAAGCCGCTACTTAAAGTGTTCTATAATTTACTGTATAATAATATTTACATTGTATATATTTATATATACAAATATATAATATAATAATTATTATAAATAAAATGAGTGCAATAATGCATAGTAATCAAGGCCTGTTTATTATGGTGTTCATATCTCAGTACACTGAATAAACGCACGAGGGCGCTACGTTTATAGTTTGACTACATATCACGTGTGCTTTGAAAATTTGTTTATTTGATTTAAATCATGGAATGTAATGTCCTAGATATCCATCTTCTTGTAATAGTTTATAGAACAGCAAGGTATTACCACCACCCCAGAAAGAACAGGAACAATATGTCCCTATAAGAATTAGGTGTGGATGAGTTATGATATCTCATATCAAAATGCAACAGAATGAAGAAAATAAACACAATGAAACAAAAAAGCTTATCTCTTCCAATTAAATTTTTCATCTTCTATGAATTCGAAAGTAAAACATTTAAATTCAATGGGGTAAAACACTCGTTAAGTTCCATTTACCCAATTGAATTTACAAATCTCGTTCCATCAAGAGTGTAGCTCTACCAGTATCAATTATAAAACATTTATATTATACGAATCTTCTACTTGCAGATTTAAATTAAAATTAAAAGTATGAAAAGGGAAATACCATGGTGGAACGATGAATTAAAATCTCACATAACCCGTGGTTAAACAAAATCATGTGTTTAATTAACCTTCTAATTACCATGGTGGAAAATTTGATGATGATGATGAAATGTTTTTAGCAGATATAAAAATGTGTTAAATCATATAGATTTTTTAGTATAATATTCTGTTTATGTTTCTTTAGTAAGAGAGCAATTATAAGATTATTATTTGGTAAGTCGAGTAATTAAGAGTGTGTCTACCATTATAAAGTTGAAATAATGCAGCTTACATAATAAAAATTTGTATTTATATTGATTGGAATGCACTATTTGTTTGCTTACTGTTAGAAAATTCATCATATCCACAGCCTCAAGTATAGGTAAGAAACAACTAAAAATAGAGATACTTGAAAGCAAAAAAGAGACTGTAAAACTTTGCTTCTAAGTTTCTCCATTTTCAGTTGTTTCTATCGACCTGAAACTAGAAATACACTTCCATTTCATCTAGTTTATGAGTTTGTTTAATGTTTAAACAATTTTCTTCAGTTTCAAAATAGCTCATCTTAAACGAAATATTGTCGTATTTAAAAAAATTGCATTTTTTTTTAAATTGATTACAAAAAATAGAAAAACTAATGCTATCTACTTAAAACGCTATAAATGTAATCATCACTACTTCTACTTTATGTCAGTTTTATTTTTAAAATTATATTACAGCTCGTTTTGGAAATATCCTATTTTAATCTGGCACTATAGTATTTTCGAATTAGGCATTTTAAAATTAAAAATTCACCGACTTGAAAACCTATAAATTTCATTGCTATCTCTTATAGTTTTTACTAACCGAAATAATTGATTTTTAATCAGGCATTTTAAAAATTGTTTATGAACAGAGAAACAAATGCTATCGAGTTTAAAAACTATATATTTAGTTGTTATTTCTTCTACTTTACAGTTTTCTTTTATTGAAAGTATCACTTTAGGTTTTCGAAAAAATTCATTGTAAATTGACACTATCCTATTTTTAAAGTACGCATTTTCAAAGGCATTTTTTAGAATAAAGTAACAAACTCTATCGACATGAAACACTACAAATTTACTTCCCATTTCTTCTGGTTTATGAATTTGTTTAGTTTTTAAACAATCTCACTTGAAGTTTTTAATTAATCTCATTTTAAACGAAACATTGACGCATTTTCAAATAACACATTTTTTAAATTGATTTAAAAAATAGAGAAACAAATGCTATCTACTTGAAAGGCTATAAATTTAATCATCACTCCTTCTACTTTATGTGAGTTTGAGTTTTAAAATTATATTACAGCTTGTTTTGAGAATATCCCATTTTAATCTGGTACTGTTGCATTTTCAAATCAGCCTTTTCAAAAGTGATTAAAGTGATTTCAAAAATAGAGAAACAAATCCTATCTACTTGAAACGCTATAAATTTAATTACCACTCCTACTTTATGTAAGCTTGATTTTTAAAATTATACAAATTAGAATTATTTTTTGAAATTAATTTTTCTATTAAATATATCTTAATTATTAGAAAATTAATAAATTCTATACATTTAATTTTATCATTTTTGGCAATTGAACCCGGATTTTCTTAACTTATTTTCATAACAATTATTTTTATATTTTGTTTTCTGTGTTATTTCTCATGATCCTTTTTTGTTTTTTTTTTCTCTTATTATCAAAGTTTTGTTTTAATTTTACCATTTTAGCTTCCGACTTCTATTATGATTATTTGTCAATTATTTTTATAATTTATTTTCTTTTGTATTCTTGTTTTTTTTTTACTCATTTTTTGATAACTTGTTTCCTTTAGTTTTCATTTTTGTTCTTTTTTGGAATATTTGGTAAGTTTTTTGTGTTTTGCTTTTATATATTGACTTTAGCTATATATATACAATATACAATAATCTTTATTTGGACAAAACTTAATACAAAGAAACAATAAATATGGATACAATACAAATAGATGGTGTTAATCCGTCTGTGCTATAGACCTGAGGTCTTTCTGCCCTGTATTGAATTTTGAATTTAAGGTGAGAAAAAGAAAGTATCTTTGCTAGCTAGTTTAACTACCCTGATGATTCGCACAAATGAATTCATGAATTGTGAGGGGAGGATGTTGATATTTAGAAAGGATATTTGGATTTCGGGGGATACAGAATTTGGTTAACACTGATGGTTGTGGGGATTATTGGCAAATTTAACGCTAAGGCTTAATATACGTTGGGATATGGGTGGTTTCGTACAGAAGATTATTTGAGGGATTGTGTGGGTGTCGGAGTTTCGTTAAGGTTCTTAGGGCGAATCTTTCGGCAACTTGGATTTGGTGAAGGATTGATGGACGGATTTGGGTGAAGAGGATTGCACCATAATCTAACAAGAGTCGGCATATCGATTTATATATATATATATATATATATATATATATATATATATATATATGAGTTGCTGTTTTTATCGATATTCCCTCTTGTTTATTGATAATGCATGGGAATCGAATAGGATGCCAAGGTATTTGCAGGTGTAGGTGGGATAGATAATAGTATTGTTAATTAGGATCGTAGGGGATTGTGTTGTGATTTTGTGGTAGGGGATGAATAGTTGGGATTTGGAAGGATTAATTTTAATTCGCCATTTGAAACACCAAGTTTGGATAGAATCGAAGGAACGTTGAAGGGATTGTTGAGCAATTTGAATGGGCAACAATGTCATCAGCGAAAAGCAAGGAATATTTAGAAGGGTTGAAATATGTGGGATTGGGATTACTGATGTCATGATAATATATATTGTAAAGGAGTGGGGATAAGGGAGAACCTTGAGGGACGCCTTGTAAGATTGGAAAGGAGTGGGAAAGCGTTTGTTTAATTCTTACTTGGCAGGATCTGTTGGATAGGAAGTTGTGTATAACGATTGTTAAGTGGTGCGGGATTTTTAGTAGGAAACACTTATATAGGAATCCAATATGCCAAACTGTATCAAATGCTTTTTTGACTTTAACTAGTATCTTAAACTTTTCTTTTTATTTCTCAGTTATCATTTGTGTGTTGTCTTTTGTTTTTATCTTAGGTTCTTTATTCTTCTTTTCTGTTTATTATTTTCCTGTCCTTTGTCTTCAACGTTTTCTTCTTGAATTTTTAATCCTTCATCTTTTAAACTTTACCTACCATCTTTGTCTTTTATAGCATGTCTCTTTCTTTTGAATTGATTTTTATTGTTTTTATTCTATATTTTGTTATTTATTTACAGACAGAGTTAAAGGTAATAAAAAAATAAATGTCTTTTATAAACTAATTAAGTATATACTATTTGTTGAATTTGGTTCTCGTTTATCACGTGGGAAACATTTTTAATATAAATAAAATTATGAAACCAACCAAGTGCCTTTCTATAAACAACCCTTAAGTATATAATGTTTATGGATGACACATCACATATTAAATACGGTAAAATATAAAATAATAAAAAATCGGAATCAAAATCATTAACTTAAGACAGTTATCACTTGTTTATTGTCTCTTGTTTCCTATCTTATATTCTTAATATTGTGCATTTAAAAATAATTTAAATTTATGTTATAAAAAAAATTAATTAATGTTCTTAATTTTTTATTCTATTTTTATTGTCTTTAGTCACTTGTTTTATGTTTTGTTTCTAATTCTCTTCTATTTATAATCTTTTGTCTCTTAGTTCTTGCCTTTTTTCGCGTCGTTTCTTTCTTTTAATTTTTTTTTCTCTGAGATATTTATTTGTGGCTATTATCATTTAGTTTTAGTTTTAGTTCTGTCAGTTGTCTACTCTGTCTTCTCAAATCTTGTTTTCACCTGTTGCCTCTAATGTTTGTCTTTTTTGAAGACACTTGCTTATTTACTTATATTTTTATTTATACTATCTTTTTTTCTCTACGTAATTATTTAAATTCTTAAATTCTATTGATGGTTTGAGTTCACTTGAAGTATTTTGAAAATGAAAATAACAATCAGTTTATAAACAGAGTTTAAGACGAAAATAACACTCAGTTATTGAAACAAGTGAAGTTAGGAATTAACTGTGTTTTATTTTCATCCTAAACTCTATATAATTTAAATTTGTTCTTTCACTATAATCTCTTGCCTTTAAAATCGTTTGTTTCTTATATTTTTGTCTTTTTTTTTAGTCTAGTTTTTTTGGGTAATGCCATGTATCTTTTTTCTCCAATTGCCTTATTAATGTCCTCCTATGTCCTTAGTACTTTGCCTTTGTTTTTTTTAATCCTTTGTATGTTATTTTTTTATCTCTCATGTTTTTTCGTTTCTTGAAGACATTTGTTTGTTTAATTATAATTTTCTTTGTTGTTTTTTGTTCTATGCCTTATTTTTTGATTATCCGTTTTTAGTTTTATGTATTTTATCAATTGTCTTCTATGTTTTGTTATTTGATTCTTCGTCATTCATTCGTTTCAGCATTAGCTATTATAATTTTCATCATTTTATTCTACCTTTTATTTTTTTAAGTTGTCACTTGTTTGTAGCCTTTTGTTTCCTATCTTATTTTCCTAATCTTGTCTTATATTTATTGACATTTATCACTTATCTTGCCACCTACCTATAGTTTTTTACCATTTATTACTATTTAAATTTTTTCTCTATAATCTTTTAACTTTTATTCTTTGCCTGTTTTAAAGTCGTTTAATTCTTGTCTTTTTGTTTTACCTCTTGTTTATTTATTTTTGCCTATTATCATTTATCTTTCGTTTTAATAATTGATTTTTGTTTACAATTTTGCGCTCTTAGTTTTATGTCTTCGGAGTTCTTTGTTTTTTTTATTCTCTCTTTATTATTTTTTGTCCTTAATGCTTTGTCATTTTTTGAAGACATTTATTTTTATGTAAATAAATAAATAAATGTCTTGACTTATTGTCTTTGGCTCTCTACCTTATTTTCTTGATTTTCCGTTTACTGTTTGTTGTTTTTTGTCATTATCTTCGAGGTTTTATTGTTTGATTCTTAGTCCTTCGTCCTAATCTAAGCACTTCCTACTATATTTAGCTTATATCACTTGTTTAGTGTTCTTTTGTTTTCTGTCTTATGTATGAAATGTTTTGCCTTATATTTATTGTTCCTGGTTGCTTACCTTGTTTATTGTCTTTAGTTCATAGATCCTTTTTCTCCCTTTGATATTTATCTTTTCTCTATAATCTATTATCTTTAATTCTTTGCTTTTTTTAAAAATCATTTGTTTCTTGTCTCTTCTCTTATCTATTTCTTTTTGTGTAATATCTCTTATCTCTCGGCTGAGATCTCTCTCGAAAGGATTTTTTTTGTAATTTTTAATTGTTTTATATTATTATTTTTGTCAATGTTTAACTGCTTTTATTAAATTGTGTTTTTTCAAATTCATAACTATTTCTATTTTAATTGTAATTAATGCTTTTAATTTTCAATTCAAAACTGTTTTTTTATTACTTTAAATTGTTTTCGTTTAAAATTATCATTTAAAATTCTTTGCTAGTGTATATAAATATTTAACAAACTTTATTTATAGCTTTATTTTAATTTCCAATAATTTTAATTGTTTTATAGTTTTTGACAATAACAATGTTTTTTTTTATAATTCTTTATTATTTTCAATAATAATACACATTTTTATTGACAAACTATACATATTTACATTTAAATAATGAATAATGGATGATGTGTTAGTGAGTTAGTTCGTCAAAAGGCTATCGACCAGAGGTCTTTCTGCCTTGTTTTGTCCAGTCATATGGCGTCAGTCGTTAATGCGTAGATGGATGAAACGATGAGATGAAATCAAATATGGTTGAATTAGGATTTTTAAATTTGGGGTTTACACTAGGATTTCTAGGAATACAATATAAGGATAATATGTGTATTATTTTCATTATTATCAATTATTTATCATGTCATTTTTTTAAATCAATTTTAATTGTTTTTTAAATAAATTTTAATTGTTATTTTTAGTAAATATATTGACACTGCTTTTACCGATTGTCAATTGTTTTTTATTAATATGTATTATTTTAGTTTTCTATAGAGATATTTAATTTAATTGTTCTGGCACTCTTCATTCATTCACCAAGCTTTTTCATCTGCTTTTATCCATTTGTCAATTGTTTTCTACAAATATCTAATAACTCAATTGATTTCATGCGACCGTTACTACATAATAACCCATACTTACACTGATTTGATCAGTGTCAATTGATTTCTACAGAGGCAATTCATTGTTCTTGTTTTTGTAATTTAAGTTACTCATTATTATCGTTTTTAACAATTATTTAAATAGTTTTTAATTAGTTCCGTCGGTCAATTTTGTAAATTTGTAATTCAAATATTTTCAATTGTTTTCTGTTTAGACAATCAATTGCTTTGACACTTTGTCAATTTCAATTAACTTCCCATTGCTTTAGGTATTAACTTCTTCCTATAATAAACCGAATTTTAATTTAATATAGCCTTATCTTGACCATTATTTATTCTAGCGTACTCTTGATCAAATAATATCAAACCACATATAATTTTGAGGCTAGGCAAAGCTCAAGTTGATTCCAGACCCCGACCACTGAAAATTATCCTCAGGAATGAAGCAGAGGCGAAAGGAGTTCTAAGGAGCAACACCAATGATACTTCCACTTCTCATCATTTCCGACCGGATCGTACTAAAATGCAAATGGATTATTTTAAGAAAATAAAAAGTGAACTTATTGAAAGGCAATCAAATGGTGAACAAAACTTAACTATCAAATTCAATAATGACATTCCCTACATCACTACGGTCAAATCTCGCATTTCTGGAGCCCCAAAAAACTAAATGTGTACTATCAAAACTGTGGCGGTATAAGAACCAGGTTAATTGAACTGATGCTTGCTGTTAATAACAACGATTATGATGTAATCATTATAACGGAAACTTGGTTATACAGTGATTTATCAAATGCTCAATTACAATTGAATAACTATAATGTATATAGAACAAACCGTACTGTATCTGGTAACGTTAGAGGGGGGGGGGGGGTATTTTAATCGCCATTAAACAAAACTATTCGTCATCTCTCATTTCAAGCAATTCAGAAATTGAACACATTTTTATTGCTTTAAAGATTGCTCACACTACTATAATTATCGGAGGTGTTTACATCGCACCTGGGTCAGCTATAGATAAGTACACCAACCATACTGTAATCCTTGAACAAATCTACGAAAATTATATTAACCCTAAAGTAGTTATATGCGGTGACTACAACTTGCCGACTGTAAAATGGAACAAAGGCGGAGCGATTGTTCACACTATTAATCCCTCGGATTTAAAAGTTAATTGTATTACTAACAGCTATAATTTTTTAAATATTCCTCAAATTAACACATTTCCAAACTCAAGAGGTATATTTTTAGACCTGCTTTTTTCAAATATCCCTCATGCTGAAGCCAGACTGTCTGATGACGCTCTTTTAAATCTAAGTCAACATAATTCCGCGTATGAAATTTCCTTCTCTCACAAAATTTATAATGAAATTAAAAGTACCAAACTAATATATTTATATCACCTTGCTAATTATGAGTCATTGAATTTATATTTTAGTTCATTTTTTTATTCGGATCAATGGATAAATTTACTAAATACTGCGAATATAGACCTAATTGTTGACAAATTTTATGAAATAGTTCATTATGGTATAAAAACTTACATCCCAACAATTAATCGTGTAATATCTCCAGGAAAAAAGTACCCTATTTGGATGACAAATGAACTTATAGCAACTTTACGTCGGAAAAAACAAGTTCATAAACGCTTCAAGGAGACAAAATCATCGTTTGATTATTTTCAGTTTTCCCATCTACGAAGTAAATGTAAATCACTATCGAATAATTGTTACAGAAATTACTTAGAAAAAATAGAATCAGAACTTACTGTTGATCCTACAAACTTCTGGAAGTACGTAAGAAATCAGAAAAATGATAATGCGATTCCTTCTGTAATGATGTATGAAAATACTATTGCATCCGAAGGTGAGGACATAGTTAACCTATTCTCAATTTTTTCTTCTTCTGTTTATACTGTTGATAACACTCACTCACCCAATACTACCTGTTTCCAAAATTCCGTAAATAATTATAAACTTTGTGTGACTAAAGAAGAGGTATTTAATCTTATTTTACATCTTAAACCGAGCAAACGAGAAGGACCAGATGGAATATCGAATTGTGTTCTGTTGAATTGTATTTATTCATTATGTGGTCCTATTCATGACTTAATGTCTAAGTCACTAGAGTTAGGCAAATTTCCCAATAGATAGAAATTAAGTTATTTAAAACCAATATTTAAATCCGGTGAGCGTAATTTAATTCAGAATTATAGAGGCGTTTGCATTCAGGCAACAATTCCAAAAATGCTTGATAAATTAGTTGCCAACGATTTGGCTCAGATGTGTTCTCATTTAATATCTTCACAACAACATGGATTTGTTACAAAAAGATCAACTGTAAGTAATCTTCTTTGCTATAAAGAGTACTTGTCAAATTCTTTAGATCAGAACATCCAAGTTGATTCTATATACACAGATTTTCAAAAAGCGTTTGATAGCGTCAATCATCGGGCCTTATTTGATAAATTATGTAGTCTAGGTTTTAATCATCAAACACTTTCATGGATTCAATCTTTTTTAGAAGATCGAACACAAAGAGTGTGCATTAATAATTTTGTTTCAGAGGATATTGTTGTGACTTCTGGCGTTGCGCAGGGTTCACACTGTGGGCCAATTTTATTCGTACTATTTATAAACGATATCCAAGATGTAATAAAAAATTGTACCTTCTTAATGTACGCTGACGATCTAAAAATATTCAGACATGTAAATAATATCGATGATTGTAGATTAATTCAAGATGACATCAATCGTATAAATGACTGGTGTGTATTAAACAAACTTTCTATTAACACAGATAAATGCTATTCAATCTCTTTTAGGCGAAATTCTAATTTTAATTTCAATTATACAATTGATTCATCCCCTATTTCATATGTACCTGAAGTTAAAGACTTATTATTATTTGATGGAAAATTATCCTTCAGTTCACATATAACTCACATTAGAAATAAAGCACTAAAAATGTGAGGGTTTGTATGGCACGTTGGTAAACATTTTAATATCGAATGTTTAAAAACTTTGTATTGCGCTTTAGTCCGTTGCCATCTGGAGTATGCATCTGTAATATGGTCACCTTATACCCTAGCTAATACAAAATCTCTTGAAGTTGTTCAAAATAATTTTTTTCGCTCAATAGAATATAAGCTAGGTATGACCCACATTCTTGGAAATTATACTGACATTAAAAATATATTACATATGCACTCTCTTGAAGATCGTAGAATCGTCTCCGATTCATGTATATTACACAAACTAATCAACGGCTCTATTGATTGTTCATTTATTTTAGCACACTTAAATTTCTACTTTACGGAAAATTATCGTTTACTAAGATCTCGACCGTTATTTCGTGAGCAAGTTTATACAACCAATTTCAGTCATAATAACTCTGTGGCCCGTATTATGAGATATGCGAATAATTATAATGATTATGAATGGTTTGACCTATTCAATAGCTCTTTCCAAAGCTTCAAGTTTAATATTAAACGCAACGCATTTAAATAAATGTATTAACCTTATATTATTTTAATTTCACGAATTAAATTTTGTACTTTTTTTCACTAGTTTTAATGTCACAACATGTATTATATTGTATAAAGGGGTTTCCCGTATATAATAATAATAAATAAATAAATAAAATAAATAGATTATAGTGGCCTTTACTCCCTGATACATTGTTTAATAATTCCTATCAAAGTTTACTTTTGTAAGTATCACACAAAAGTATTTATTTTCGTAACTGCAGTTTAGATATATTTAGCTTATCATTGTTATAATATTCTATATGTTTCCATGGTAAAATTTAATGTTAATAGTTTGACAATGACAAGCTGATCTTGTCGAAACTACAGCCACGAGAATAAATATTTTTGTATGATACTTACAAAGTTACAATTTTATTGGAATTCATTAACAAATTAATATTACTTTGCTAGTTTCACCTTATTTTTCAACTCATTATTTATAAGACTATTTTTTTATAATTTTTCGACTATTTTAAGTAATATTTTTTTGTTTTATGAATTATTTTTAACAATTTTTTTTTGTTAGGCTTAATAGGATTTATCCCTATATTACTGAAAAATACAAGGAACATACTATGATGATCAATGAACAATTTTTAATATTTTAAACTGGCTTTATCCAAATTAAATCTTCAATTACATATTGGTTTAAAGGGTTTAAAAAAAAACTAGACGCTAATAGTTTTTTTATACATATTTATATTTATTTGACTATATAAAAATCATACATACTCTTAGATGCTGTTATATGTAATTATGATCTATGATTATAAGTTGCTACGGTTTGTTAATAATCATGCTAAAACATCCGGCAACACTTAGAGGTCCATCGAAAAAGAAAACCCTGCTGTGTCTGCGTGTCTGTGTGGTTCCATTTTGTATGCGTGTGTCGACAAATTTTGATCGGTTACTTGCTTTCCCTGATATCGTTAAATACGAGAAACAAAAGAGGACTATTTTATACATTGCCGCAAAATAGAATGTACAACGAACAAAAAAAAAATATTAAAGCTGGTAAGTACAAAATCAAAAATAATAAAACAAAACAACGAAATAATATAAACATAACATTGTACAGGTGGAGTGGGCGTGAAGAGGGATGATGATTTATATAGTTTTGATCGCGCGTTTCATTTCATTTCATTTTTTTTTAAATTTACATAGATAAATAATTTATTTATATTCATATATTTATTTATATTTATATATATACTCTTTAATAAATTTTGGTTCCTATGCGTAAAATTATTAGTGTATATCCGTAGAAAAAACATGTAAAATAAATTATTACGTAAAAAATATTTCGAAATTTGTGTGTATGTACATTTAACTAGAAACTAAAGTAGAAGCATGCGGGGTAAAATTATATGTATAGAAGCCGTTCTTTTTTATAGTACAGGATTTCGCTAGATATTAACAGGTATATCGTCTGGCACGTAATGAATGGGCATCTCCTCCACGTTGTTCGCCGTCGTCGTCGACTTCAGCGAGCCGTCGGAGTGCTGCGAACTGGACTTCTCTAGAGGCCAGTGCACGTTTTGCTGTGTACTGTCCGAACACTCGTCGTGGCTCAATGATATATCCGAAATTATTCCGCTTTCTGAAAAAAATATATACACATTTATTAGTTTTTAATAAAGATTTTCCGTTGTTTACTGTTACTGTTTTCATTGATAAAGTTTATTATGAAAATTGCGATGTGGTCATCATCTTACTTTCCCTACTTGTTTTTGCGTAACACAAGAATATTAATATTTCAACATTCAAACTAATTTCAATTACAAATATGCAGTATTTTCCAGCGTGAATTGCATCTTTGATAGGATATCCCAAAAAAGTTTATATTTCTTTAGTGTCTCCAGCGTAAACCCAATGAATCCGAGAGGCTGGGGAAGAAGGTTGTATGTCAATGGGTAGTCTGGTTCTTGTGAATTTAGTTGCTATGGAGCGTTTCTCAGAGGCGGACCGCGTATTGTGCGTACGATTCTGCGACTACATTAGAGGTTTTTGATACTTAAATGACTCATTTAAGTGTCGAATACCTCTTATTCTGATTAAGAGTCCCATACAACACTGGAAAAACCAAAATCGGATCGACCAAGATCACCAAGAACGGCATTGCATTTCTGAAGCGTACAAGCGCCTTAATTGTGCCTAGGTCGTCATTACACCATATTATGCACAATGACTTAAAGCTGAACCTCTTAATTGGTACAAAAATTAAAGCCCCCCAAATGGCGGCGAAAGTGAAATTTTCCCTGGAAAGTTGATCTCCAGGAGAAGTGACATACATTCGCCTCCACGCTATGAATTTTTTTCTGTGGGTTTATCTCAAATCTAAAGTTTACGCCAATAGACTAACTTCTCTGGCGCATTTGGAAGAAAATTTCCATTACGAAATGGCAGCCAACACTGTCTAACATAAGAAATATTAGTGTTCGAATAAAAACCGCGAAGATTTACATTTAGACGATATTACTTTAAGAAATGAATTCCCAAATTATATAGTTTAATAAATAATATACATATTTTCGATAGATAACACACTAAGTAACTTTCTTGACACCCTATACGTTAAAGATATCTAACACCGGCATCATTACCACATTTTGTTTATAACCTTCAAACTTTTAAAATAAGAACGAATTAAGTATATAATAACAGTCACCACTATCATTTTCATCGAACAATTTTTTATATTAAATGTTTTTAGATTTGACTTGTCTTGCATAGCGTAGTCTGAAAAAGTTTTACCAGATATATATTTTCTTCTAAAATGGATAACTTATCTTAGGATTTTTCATTGAAAGAATTTTGGATGTATTTGTTATAGAACTCAATGTAAGAAAGAAATAAGCCAACGAGATTCTTCATTCGAAGATCTACTTGGTTTCTTTCTTGTGGAAAGTTGATAATAAATATAGTGACGAGCTCAAAGGAAGAAAAATTTAAGTCAATCATTATGTTTACTCGATGTTTGGACCCATTTTATAGTGAAACGTTTATGATAAATAAACTCAAAATAGAACAACTAGGCAAAGGGCAAGGTTCTCCTCGAAGGTGCTTGTGATTTTTTTTATTATGGAAGGTAGAAAATAGATGGCAATGAATTCAAAGATAAAAAATAATTATACAAAAAAGCTTGTTATTTTGTAGCGTTTTTTGCTATCTTAAGTTGAAAACTGGCAAACTAAAATTAATATACAATTAAGTCATGAAGATTTTTAGGCTTTTTTTTATTATGGATGGTTAATGGTAGATGATTTCGACGATTTCAAAATAAGAACCAATTAAGGATGTAGTAACAATCACCAACGTTATATTACATAGAATATATGTATAGGCTTTAAACATTTAGTGTTTTCAAATGGCTTGATTTCAGTTACATATATGCTGAAAAAAATAATATAATTTTCTGCTCTGGCTTGATATCGTGTTATCTAAAGAGGTCTAAAATTAGCACCAGCGCCAGATATCTCATATCTTTTGCTTCTAAAATAGATAACCTTTCTCAGGCTTCTTCACTAAAAGCTTTTTTCAGGTTACTTTGTTATAGAACTAAAAATTGGAAACTCAAAGATATTTAGACTTCTTTGTTATGCAACTCAAAATAGGACACTCGAAGATTTTTTAGAGTTCTTTGTTATAGAACTTAAAATAGGAAAACAAAAGGCAATTTGGCTTCTTTTTTTTTGATAATTGATCATAAATGGCGACGAATTCAAAAGAAGAAAAATTTAAGGCGAAGATTGTGTTCAATTTTTGGGCTTCTTTGTTATTATTGGTTGATAAAATACTGTGAACACAAAATAAAAAAGAATCTAAAAACTTGTTCACACGAAAACAAATTTGGGCATTTTTGTTGCAGGAGATTGATTAGTGACTAACTTAAAATAAAAAAAAAACAACTATGTGAAGAAATTGTTCACTTGAACATATTCAGAGTTTACTTTTATGAAAGGGTAATCATAGATGGCGACGAATTCAAAATAATTAAAAACTAAGCCACTGTTTTTATGGTGGAAAATTAATGAAAAATGATGCTGTCTTAAAATAATAAAATAAAAAACAGTTAAGTCAAAAGGCTTGTTTATTCTGAGATATTTGCGCTTATTTTATTGTGGAAGATTGATAATAGATGGCGACGAAATCAAAAGAAGAAAAAATGTAAGCCGGAGATTTTATGCTCTCAAAGATTTTTGGGTTTTTTGTTATAAGACGTTAGTGTAAGATGATGGCGAATTCAAAAAATGAGAAACTGGACAAGCCGGTTGTGGCGCATTCGGTTACGACCCCGAACTAACGTGCAGGAACGTTGGTTCGGGTCAGTAGTTGGATGGGTGACCGGTACCATTCACCATTGGAATACAATTAAAATGGTGCTTTAGAGTGACGGGGGTTATCCTTTAAAGTAACACGCAAATTTACACACACAAATCACACGGCGGAAGGACCACGTGGTCTATAGCCAACTACTACTAAGAAAATAGCCGAATAACTTTTCACTCAATGATTTTCTTCTTTGTAGTTGAAGGTTGATAATAGATGGTGATTAAATTTTCTGTTCTTATAAATATTTACAGTTTAATTAAATAATTTGTTTATTTAATATTATTAGTGAATTTGCAGTTGCAAGTTTATTTATTTTTTTGATTTAATAAATTTTATAATTTTTGCATCCATTCTCTGAAGATATTTGACAAATTCAACTGTTTTTTACTTAAATATTGAACTGTTTGTTAATAACGGTTTCGTAATATTCTATTGTATTTTGGGAGCTTTAAATATTCTTTTGATATGGCAGACTTTAGTAATATTTATATATTGTATTTAAGCAATATCTATTCACCTAAGAAGAATTCATCTGATTTTTTTGGGGAATTATAGAAGATATTTAGGAGTTTTGAAACTTTGGATTCTTATATTCGTTTGTAATAATTTTTTATTTGAAAAAGGTCAGGATTATACTAAGGGAATGAATAATGTGTTGATTGGAAAAGCATTCTGAAGAATGAAGTCCGCCTGTGATTCCTGTGCTCAAAATATAGTGTATTTTTTATGAATGTCTTTTAATGTATTTTGTTAACAGGTAATCTAAAGCATTATAATTAATAATAAATAAATATATGACAAGATTACGTTATGTTAATGAATAATTTATCTACGATCGTACAGAAAGTAGATGCTTTTTGCATCATTTTTCATTGTAAAAGTGGCTTTTTAAAGCACTAGTGCTTTTTTACGTTTTTATTACACGGTAATGTCAAACTGTTCTTATTGCACAGAATTGTCAAATTTGACAGATGAATATATTTCGACGAAAAACTTAATTTTTTATTAATTGATACAAATAACTAATAAACTATAAATAAAATATATAATACAAACCAAATGGCAGATTTAAGAACTCTGAAGATTTCATTTAATGCAAGTCGAAGCGATTACAATAAAGCGAACATTTTTTCCCATAAATAATAATGGCGGCCGACATTTGTGCAACTTGTTTACTGGTTGCTAAGTAACGCTTTCATTAGTGCACTGCGGATAAAATATGTTTTCATTAATTGAATTATTGAAATGACATTAAAATATTATTCATAAGAATATATTCTTTGAAATCCTTTACGATCGAAGATAAAATTTTGTAAGGCACACGTGTAAAAAGTTTCTTTATTGCACTCCTGGCTTTAAAAAAACTCGCTCGTTCCTCGCTCGTATTTTTAAACGCCAGTTCGTGCAATAAAGCATCACTTTTTACACTTGTACCTTAAATAACTATTATTAGTCGATGTCAGAAATACGCTATGACAATGAATGATTAATTGTGATAGGTCAAGAGCACGCTAGATTAATGAATAATGTGTTAGGGTAGGTCAAAAGAACGCCAGAGAAATAAATAATTCATTAGAGTAGGTCGAGAGTAATCTAGGGTAATGAATAATCAATTGGGTTAGGTCAAGAGTACGTTAGAACAATCAACTATTTATTAGGGTATGTCAACAGTACGCTGGGACATAATTAATTGGGGTAGGTCAAGAATTCGTTTGAACATAACAATTTATTTATAGGCCAAGGTTTAAAAAAATGTTACCGTAGTTCAAGGATATAATAGAGCAATTCATGTTTTATGTTATAGAAGATTATGTTCATTTTAGAAATTTAAAACTTACCTTTACCGATCAGTTAACTTAAGTAATTTATTTATCTAACATTACTATTGAATTTGACTTGTTAACTTAAGTTGCAATGGTAAAGTTTTGGAAAAATTTTAAATTAATAGATTTTATGATTTTTACATTAAATTTTTTTTTTTTAAATTATTCAATTCAAGAAATCGATTATTTTTGACACTTTAAACTGATTGTTAACATAAAGAATGTAAGTTGAAGAGCTTATTTACTTTTAGGCTTGATTTATTTATAAGAGAAAAAGTATAAAAGTATATGACGACGGGTTCGAAACAAAAATGTGTTGATTATCGAAGATATCTGGTCTTCATAGCTAGTTCATAATAAATGGTTATAGACTAAGACTCATAAATAATAAAAAAATAAATCTTGTTTATTATAATATTCCTATTCTCGGCGAATTCAAAATTTAAAAACAATTAAACTAGTAAAACATACACACAAATTCTATGTAAAAATCCTGCGCTCTTTTTACACAGAATTCCCCTGATAAAATCGATTTGTATAGATTTTATTGACATAAATTATTAATTAAAAACCCTTGTTGATATTTTAATGGTTAGATTTAATTCCGTAATTAAATTATTTTCAAGCGTCAAGACAATATGTAAGTTAAAATTTACATGTAGGGCGGGTGGGTGTTTTATAATCCACCCTGCAATCCCTACATACACGAGATTTCTCCAAAAAAGTTATTGCGCGTGTTAATCTCCTAACAAATAATGTCGAAGATTTTATTGTAACAAAATCTTAATTAAAATCATTCAGAAAGTTTTATCGAATGGGTTAGAGACCACCCACCCACCCTACATATACATTAAAACTTTAATTACAAATCGGTTTAATGTTTTCTTTCATATTTTACCTCACTATATGTAGGGTTGTCTCAGAAAGGCTTCAAAAGTATAGATAGTTATACCTAAAGTTAGGGGAAATAATTCTAAATAAGGAGATAAGCTATAAGTTTGTAATCACATTATAACCTTTGAGGTAGCAAAAATATTTTCATAAGAAACTATGAAATTACCTTTTGAAGGCTAAATAATATACATTTTAATAAGTGAAGTAAGGAATTTTATTTAGTTCATTATAATATCGAACTCTTCACCCCGAAATTTAATGATTCATGGCTTTCATTACTTACTTAATTTACAGTAAAAGAAATAATCCGACGCAAGCTAGCAGAGGAGCACAAGAAGGCATGGCACAACCAAAAGGGAATGAAGCACACGAAACTCTTTCTAGATGTTCCTAACAACATACTGATGCTCTCAGGACTGAGCAAATTAAAACTAAGAAAAATTACAGCACTGTGGCCTAAATAAGCACAAACATAGGAATCGAGGAAAGTCCCTTATGCCGTGGGTATCTGGAAGAAGAGGAAATTCCCCAACAATTTCTGTGTACATGCGAAGCATATAGATGAGAACGCATGCTTCCCGAAGAAAAACTGGCAGAGACTCCTGGACTTCATAGATGGCATAGGAATACATAGGAAGTAAAATATCCAGAGGCAAACAAAAGGACCACAGAGACTGTAGTGCAGAGATTCTAAGCGACACCATCTCACGCGTTTCTGTTATTTTTGACTATGTTTCAGTGTAATTTAGTAACATGACAAACATTTCAATTTTCAAAACAACTTTAGTAGGAAGGAACTATAAGGAAAAAAACTGAGTATTTGGTTAAAGAGGATTTGAAATATAAATATATATAGAGATGAACTCAATAAAATTCCCTGCTTTACCTGTTGTTATACTCAAAATGTATATCTGGTAATAATAAAATATATTATTATAGAATACTTCACAATACTCAACCCAAAACATAGTGATTATTGTAGAGGCATCAAGAGAAACTAATATATCAACAGTTGGTGTTAACGTTGGTGATTGGGTTTATGAGAGAAATGCAATGTCATATTTATAATATATTTCTTCTTTGGATTACGAGCATAGAGAAATAATTACTCACCAACTGAACACTGACTGTTGAGTGTTCCAGATCTATGGTAACCCTTGGGACTATCACATGCCGCATCGAAGGATAAATTGATTAGGTTTGTAGCTGCGGTGGTGGTGTGGCCGGAACCGCCAGAGCTCGTGCTGCTGCTGGAGACGCTCGACATTGATATGACGGAGTGTGGACGTCGCGCACTGCGGCAGGTGTCCGTCGACGAGGGGCCGACTATTGAATTCCTAAACCTCGGTGCAGCTTAAAGAAAAAAAGTCAATCAGTAACTATATTTAATCACTAATTTCCTGTCAACTACAACTAGTAACTGGTTTCGATCAATTTTAGATCTCATCAGCATAGAGTAACATGAGTTTTGTAATTCTTTATTTAATCATTAACTTCCTGCCAACAACAGCTAATAACTGGTTTCGATCTAGTTTAGATCTCATCAGCATACCGAAGTTAAAGACAGGGTAACAGGAGTTTTGTACTTCTTTATACTCCCTATAAATACATTTATAAAGAAAAACTTAAAATTATATAATAGCCTTTTTTTGGTTTCAATTCAGTGTAAGTATGGATTAACTTGTAGTAATCGTCGAAACTATTCTCTTCATCAAAAAAAGGAATTGTGTTTTTGAACATTTTACAGAATGTAAAGTGGAAGCTTCTACAATTATTTGTATTTATTGGCGCTCGGTTCCCAACATTGGCGATAACGCCCATCTCTGGGTGTTTGAAACTTTCGGGGGTGGATATTGTGCTGGAGAAAATTGAGATTGCGCAGAGGGGATAGGTTTTTACGTTTCGTATACCTACTTACAAAAAATTACTATTATCTGCTATCGTGTGATTTGTAAGGGAGGATTTAAATCAAACAATAACACTTACTTCTGCATAATTGGTCGAAGCTAATCGATCGGTCACTAATTTGGTCCTTGCTGGGTCTGATGTCTAAGCAGGGTTTGTTTCCAATGCCCATTGAAGACATCTCCTGCATTCTCACCTCTGAAATTAAAAATGCTTAGATTACAAAATGATTCAAAACGTTTCTCCAGGTTAATCATATAATGTTAGGATGTTAGAAGAATGAAGAATATTCTGTTATATGTTGTTTCTAAAATAATTTAAAACTCTTCTTCTCTTATAAAGGATGTAAGGCTGTGAGAATTTTCTGTTTTACGTGGTTTTAATATATTTACAAATGTTTTAACTTGATTTAACTACTCGAGATGCAATTACTATATATGACCTAGACATAAAAGCCTTTAAAATTAGGCCACATTAATTAAAAATCTTTATTAAATCGCGACTTGTATATGGTATATAGGTCTTGAAATTTAAGTGCTGAGCAAGGCCGGCTCGTTTTGTGATTGGATCTAATGGACGATAATTGATGAAATGTATTGTTTGTTTACAAACGGAATCATTGCTTTAAATTTAAATGCAACAGTATAAATAGCAACATTACTATCTCTGAAATGAATTATCTCATTGCCGTTTCGATTATTATTATTTACGGCTTTATTTATTTAAAGAACGAATGTAATACATAAAATTTATTCTAGTGTAGGCGAAGTTCAGGTAGTTGACATATATTTTAGACTCAAAATATTATTTTCTGGTATGTTTAATATAAATCAAGAATAAAACGTGGACCTATCGTCGAGCCTTGTGGAACACCACACATTATTAATAATGTAAAATACATTACGTTCATGCATATATAAGATGTTCTTATTACGTTAAAAATCAATGTTTTAGATTAAATAATCGCGTATTGATTACATAAATCGTACGTGTAAAAATTTCGGAAAAAATGACTTGTGAAGCTAATAAATCTTATCCTGTTTAATTATGGAGGCGATTACTTTATGGTTAATCTTGAATGTAATGAAGAAGGATACACGATTTATTTAAAATGTATATAACCATTTATCATGATCCAACAATGGAGAATTTGAGCTACGTGTAGAAATGCTGAATGAACATCCTCCAAAAATAGTATGGAAGCATAGTTGGTGTTAAAGCACAAAATAAATTTAACAAAGAAACTCCTACAGACCAAGTACATAATTCTTGCATCACAGTGTAATAACATTATTATTGAAATTCTACATCCTTATCTCAGTTTGCATTTCCTATCACGTTCGATGTGTTTTTTTTAAATAAAATAATGAAGGCCTGCATTGTGAATGCATCCGTTCCTAGAGTCTGTTCATTCATGTTCCACGTCCATTATCTGCACATATAAATCAATTCGGCGTCACCAGACTCGTAAATTGGTGCCATTTATTATTTAGGTTGAACATCTGCATCTGCTTGCATCGCCCATTTTAATAATTTTTGTAATACAAATGATTATTTTATCTACTGACCTACTGTTTTCATTCCTGGAAATAGTTTATATAAAGGTTGCTTATAAGATGTGATTATGCTACAGGTTGTGAATATTTTTCAAGTTATTTCTTTAAGGGTGGATTTGTAAATAAAAGTCTTGTTTTGTTTAGTTTCCTGACATCGAGAATTACGTATCATATTCAAAGCTGCTTAAAAATTAGAATGAAACAAATATGTTAATATGATTGGTTTCAGGATATTGACAGGATTTCGATCTATTAGGTCTCATCAGCAATGCGCAGTTGAAGAGAGGTAAAGAATCAAATTAACTTCTCTTCAGCTATGATTTGCATATGTAAGTATTTTTATTTTTAAAGTGTACAAAGTGAAATTGAATCGACGTTGTCTTAATATATAAAATATCTAATTCTCCAACTATAAGACTTACATAAGCCAAAAACGCATCTTTGTTTTTATTGGCAGGAAAATAATAATTTTAATATTGCTTAAGGTGTAAATTATTATGGTCGAATAATGGAAAAATTCAACGAAAACTTACCTCTATTCCTAATGGCTTGTTTCCATAGCAACTGCGACAGTTCCTCGGTCCACGCCTTCTTGATGTCCTCAGACATCGACTGTAGCGTGAACGTGTCGTTCGGTTTCCTCTTCCTGAACCAAATTTCGAATTTCGTCGGACTGTCGCCGATTTTCGCGGTAAGGCCAATGTCGGTCATTTTGATACTGTTTTTGTAAATGTACAGATCTAGATTCTGGGGAGAGAAAAAAAGACGAATGCAAACACTTAAGAATAACAATATTTAATTTTAGGGGTGTACAAATATTTGTAACGTAATTTTTATACAAATTTTAATTTGACAACCTTTAAAACATGAGTTCAAAATTTAGCTTTAAACATCCCACTAGTTTTAGAGCGTAGGAATTTGTTTTGAAGGCAATTAAATGAAAAGTCGGTTCACAGAAGCGTCTTTCCAAATATTTGCAATAGTTCTGTAAAGTCACGCTAGGGTTTGCTAGTTAAAATTTGAACTTTGGTATAAATATTATGATAATGTATATATTTTGATCTAAAGGAAATGAAATAAGTTATTGTGGAGGCTTTCATTTCGTGATACATTTTGATAATGCAAAATAAATTTAAAAAAACTTTGTTGGTATCACTTCATTAATTGTTTGATAATGACAAGCTGAAGTTGTCGAAAGTATAGTAACAAGTGTAATTAAAGAAGTGAATTCCGCCCTTCAACATGCTGACAAAATTTGTATACATGTATATACTTTTTGGTGCCAATTTTTGTTAATATTCTAAAAAAGCATGTATGAAAAGGACAAATATATTATAATTAATTGTTTTATTTATTTTGAACTAAAGGAAATTGTTATGGGCTTAATTAAGTAAGTGTAATTTCCTTATGTTTAAAAGTAATTAATTACTCTCCACAAATAAAAGATCAAAATTTTAAGTTTGTAGCATTAGTTATTAAGTAATAATTGTGCCTGGTAATACTTATTTTTAATCTGTTGCTTTTAAAATGTTTTGTGATATTTCATATTTGTATAAAAATCACGTTACACAAGTTGTTACGGAATACGCGAAATCGATTTTGAAGCGTGTAAAATGATGAATGCGTGGAATTACCTTTCTATCTGGGAACCTTCTAGCTTTACTAAACAGTATCAACTCCTCAAATAAGAACACTTGCCTGAGGGACTTCTTGCCATTCCTGCCCTCCCACACGAGGAACTCGTTCTGTCGCAGCAGCCTTCCCTGCTCTTTTAGATTCACCTACATAATAACAACAACAACTTGCATCATGATAAACCATCGAGAAAAAGAGCGAATGTTGAAAGTGTCGTTTGTGGTGTTTGAAATGGCTGGCCAACATAGATAATTCAGTGGGTATAAACTTGCTTATTTCATTTAGGAATTCTTATAGTCGTATTGGATTTTTTAAGATCATCAGTAGTTATAAGTTCTTGTAAAATTACGATTGTTTTTCCAAATGAATAATGCTGTTCAACGTGTTTAATAATTTTTTTAAGGTTAAATATTTAAATAATTATTTTAATTTTCTCGGTTGTATTATATTCGTATGGGTTTAAAAGTATTGCCACATGTTCATATTGGTTTCTAGATATCACCATATTAACCATGTGCAAAAAAATACTCAAATTTTCAAGTTTTCTTGATTGCTGCCTAAATTTCTCCAGTCAAAACATATTCTTCACTGGTTTTGACTGAAGAAATTTTGGCAGCAATCAAGAAAACTTATTTTTGCTTTTGTTTGCTCTCCTTTCTAATACAATAGCACAAAAAGCATATACAAAATTTAAAAATATACTTAAAATTTTAGCCTTGTCGATGTTTCCAAGACTATTCTATTATAGATGAATGATTTTCGGTAAAGTTTGTACTGCATTTTGTGTAAACCATCATGTTAGAAACTACCAAAAAGGCATAGAAGAACATAATCAAAGGTTTTCACTGTATTTTATTAATTACCCTTTAAATTACTCTTCTCAAAAATCTAAAGGCGTTAACTACATTTTTTTTTGTAAAATGTTTATGCTGACTATTAAATTAAGCCACATTAATATTAGCCTAATATTTTTTTAAATTATATTTTATCAAATTGGGAGAAGTAATACACTTATGTTCCAAATGAAAATTTGGTTCCATCAAGAATGTAGCAAAACAAGTATTGAATTTATATTTTATCAAATTACACAATGAATTTATTAATGCAATGATATCTAAACACTTATTAATAATAATTACAACAAATTTTATGTAGCCTAGCACTATTAAGCATTTCAGTAGCCACTGCAGAAATCACCTACTTACCGCCAAACCATCGCCAATTGGGTTTTGTGAGAAAAAAGTTTACTTACATGATGAACAAGGAAGGTGAAATTAATGTTAAAAAGATACATACGTCGCATTCACGAATGGAATCCATGGCGAGCAAATCGTTCCCGTGCCTCAGCTGGAACTTCACCATCAGCTCGGCCTGCTTCAAGTCGTCCTGCTCGGTCTGCGCCCTCTCCGAAGCACCTGGTGGCAATTCCGGACAGGCCTTCATCATTTGCTGCAGCAGCAGGGCGTACTTTCCCATCCTCTGCACCGGCTTCAGCAGGTAGCTGGCCAAGTCCATTTTGTCGCCCAGTTGTAGTTGTTTACTCTGAAAAATTATTTCTCATAAACGAGCGTTCAAGGATGATCGATGATAAAGATGACCTTGAAAATCAAATTATATGAAACACTAGTTTGGCAATTTTTTCACTTGGTTTAATATGTCCTTACTCTAATCCAAACATTCCAGGAACATTAAGCACAAAGTATTTTGCTTAAAAAGATTTTGACTTTAAATTTTTATTCGAGATTCAATTCGTGTCTTACAGATTAAAGATTGTTTAACAAAGTTTACAGCAATATCTTTCAAAAAGTTTGTCGAATTTTCACTCACACACACACAAAACTTTAGTAAAAAGATTTTGACCAACATTTGTTTACTGTTATTTATTCACTGCAAAAAACTTCAGCCACAGAAGATTTTGTCAGCAGATCTCTTTTTACAATCCAAAATTATTTTGTTTAAGAAGATGTCCTCAGTTTTTCTAATTCTTTTCTGAAGTTGCCATACTACAAAAAAAAATTTAAAAGATTTCCATCAATATGTTCAACGTAAAAGTTTTGGTCAACTCAATTCTTTTTAGCCTGATTTATATTCTAGATGCTTCAAAAATAAAAATAAAAGTTTTACAAAAAATTTGATGAGTTTGCAGATTTCACACAATCAAATAACTTGTGTGTGACTCAAAATTTTGATAACTGAGAAATTGAACAACATTTTTTCTTATTTATTCATCGCAATACGATTCAGTCACAAGTTTTCATCAGCAAAATTTGTTTTTATATTCCCAAAATATTTTGTTTTAAAAGACGCTATAGAAAAATATTCAATCGTTCCATTTTCTTTACAGGAGGAGATTATGTCTTCAGCATAATTTGTATTATCACAATTGAATAAATTAAATTTCTTTACATACAAACGACTTTGCGTTATAAAGTTTTTTTTGAAAGTTTTCTTCACTCTTTCTTTAAGTCGTCATAGATTTAACGCTCATTGAGCGAGATAAACATCTTTATTGAAGGTACTCTTTCAATAATACGTAATTTTCTGTGCTGCTTCTCTTCCTCTTCATTAGCCATCGACATGGTCTTTTAGACCCCTTAAAATATTTTTTTAAATTCTTATTTTATCTTCTTAGACATAAGTTTTTTTCAACAGATATATTTTTACATTCTTGCTCAACAAGATGTTTTTATTACTATCCAATATTTTTAGATATTTTTCATACCAAAGAATTTGCTTAATAAATTAATATCAACTTATTTCACTCTTACCTGATACATATTGGTCAAATTATTACTTACTAAAATCTTGTGTGTTTGAAATTTTTACCAACTTTAGAAAAAACTTTTTTGTAGTAAAAATTTTGTATTACAAAAGTTCTAACTCTTATTCAGACTTGTAAAACAATTCAGACATGAAAGGTTAAGTCATTAAGTCAAAATCTTCATGCACTCACAAAATGTTTATTCATTCCTATTCAAAATATTCAGCAGAAATCCTTTTACATTGATTTTAATTCCAGATAAAAAATGCTTCAAAAGATTTTCATTAACATTTTTTCTAAAGTTGGTAAAAATTTCACACACAAGATTTTAGTAAGTAATATTTTGAACAATATGTTAATATTCTTATTTATTAAATGTAAATTATATTAGAAAAGTTTTCGTCAGCAGAAACTTTTTTGCAATCCAAAAGAATTCGGATTATTGGATTATTGCAACAGTGTTATGAAGACCGATTTAATATCCAGCTACGAGAACTTGCAAAAATTGTAAATAATGTTCATAAAGGAGTGGATAGAGAAACGTCAATTTTCAGAATATTAAATTGAAATGTTTAAGAAGACGTTCTCAATCATATAAAATCTTTTCAGGTTCTTTATGCACAAGATTGTGTTTAATAATTTTGTATCGAAGGTTTTTGTTAGCTCGTTTCTAAAGTCGCAGTAGATTTTACTAGTAAAAATTATCGTAAGATTTTGACCAATATATTGTAACTCTGATTTAAGCATGTGTTGGAAACTTGAGCATGAAAGGTGTTGTCAATACATTTTTTTCATTCATACCAACTTCAGGGGCAAACATTTTTTTCAGCACAAAACTTTTTAGGTTGATTTTTTCACCAAATACTAATAAAAAAATTGTTTAATACATTTTTTTCAGTATTCATCTCCCTGATGAAACCACTGTTGTTGTTGCAATGTTCAACAATAACTGTGAAACTTTTCCAACTGTGTTGTTTTATTTCAATGTCTTATGGAGTCTCATCATGTATCCAAGTTAGCAGAGATTTTATACATAATTTTGGCAAGTAAGATTTTGACCAAAATGTTGTACTTTTTAAATGCTCATTGTAAAAGAATTCAGGCACAAAAGGTTTTGTCAGCAGAATTTATTTTTATATTCCCAATATTTTGAAAATTTGGACGATTTTGTGAAATAAAACTTGTTTGAACGCTTTTTTGACTCTCAAAAACTTTTAGTAAGATTTTGATTAACATGTTCAAATTCGTAATTCACTGCAAACAGAAAAGGTTTAGTCAGCAGAAATTAAAAAAAATCTTCCTACGCTTATAAAACATGTTCTATAACAAGACATTTTTTTCTTCTTTCAAACTTCAGTCACAAAAGATTTAGTCAGCAGAAATCCCTTCAAATGGATTTTTATTCCAGAAAATACACAAATAAAAAAAATGGTCAACATTTTTTCTAAAGTTGGCAACAATTTCATAGAAATATTGATTTTTATTCTAGATTTCACAAATTAACAAAAGATCAGCTTTATTTTCAGACATAAGATTTTGATCAATATTTTTTTCGCTTTTATATACAAAGGGCTTCAGGCATAAAAGTTTTTGTTACCAGAAATATTTGAACAGTCGAAAAATATGTTATTCACTTCTCTTGAAATATTTCTTTTGTATTTAATTGCTTTGATTCATTGAATATATTTTGTTAATTTGTAAATTTTCATGTAAAATGGAGATATTCGTAAGTTTATTAAATAAATAAATATAAAATCATATCAAATTTTTCTAGGTACTTTTACTCTTTCCTGAATTAGCATAGATTTTACTTCATAAGATCGTGACAAACATATTCTAATTCATCTAATTCATAAGATCGTGATAAACATGTTCTAATTCTAATTCAGACACAAACGGTTTCAGCATCAGAAGTATTGAAGAGAATCTTCGTACCCTTATTTTCTTAAAGAAACTTTTGCCGAAACTTCAGGTACAATAGTTTTTGCCAGTACAAACCGTTCTACAATCCCATTTTGGGATTTTCCGAATTCTTTGTATATACAATTATTGATTAATAAAATATTTATCAATGTTTTTCTGAAAAATCTTTTGATGTAAAAATGATTGTGCTGTTTGTTACTACATCTTCTAACCCCTTCTTAATTAAATTGGTTGCTTGAGTTAAGTGAAGATCAAATTAATTTGATAAATAAAGCACTAATAACCTTTCTTTACAATTGAAATCAATTGTTAATCAAATAAAATTGTGAAGAAAGGTTATTAGTCCTTTCTTAATTGTTAAAAACTACATGTACAAAAGGTTTAATGAGCAGAAGTTTTCAACTTTAAAAATCTTCCTACGTCCACAAACTCACAAATAAACCTTAGAAATAAAAAAGATTGACAGATGATTCTTTTATATTTTGTTTAACAAGATGTTTTCATTTGTATTCCATATTCAAATGATTTTGCAATATAAAATTTTAATAATATATTACTATTTAATATTTTTGAAAGATTTCGGCACCTTTGTTTTATCTTCTAGTTAACTATATTAGACTTAACGGGCACAAAATGTTTAACCAGTAATTTTTTTAGAAAAACTACCTACGCTTATTAAAAAAATATTATTTTAGTTTCGGACACAAAAGTTTTTGTTAGATGAAAACTATTTTCCAAAAAAATTTGCTTAACAAAATGTTTTCATTCTTATCCAATCTTTTCAGAATTTTTTTTATAAAAGAGTTTAATTAATACATTTTATATAACTTTAATTACTCTTTTCTGAAGTCTATTGATTTTACCCTAAAAGCTTTTCGCAAGATTTCGACCAACACTGTTAACGTGTAAAACATTTTTGGCACAAAAGGATTTTCAAGCAGAGAATTTTAAGAATAACTACCTACAATCAAAAAATATTTTCTTTGATAAGAGAAAGTTTTTCATTTTTATCCAAACTTCAAACGCAATAGATTTTGCCTGCAGAAACTTATTTACATTCCCAATATTTTTTGTCTGCAACATTCCTATCCATACCTTTCAGATGTATAAAATATTTTGTGGTGTAAGATTTTTATAAATGTTTTTTGCTCTCTTCTGATGTCGCCACAGTTTTTTTCCCAAAAGATTTTCGTAAAAACATGTTTTAAGTGTCTTCACTAATATCCAGATACATTACGTGCAAAAAATGTTGCTGTATAAAACATTAATCAACAGTTTTCTCCCTTTTCTGAAGTTGTAATATATTTTAATCCAAAAAAATTGTGTGATTTTGATCTTTTTATTTAAACTTCAGACACAAACGGTTTTATCAACAGAAAGTTTTAAGACAATCTTTCTAAATTTACTAAATATTTTATATAACAAAACCAATGAAAAAATTGTCATTAGTTTTTAATATTTGCTGATACTTTGCCTACAAAAAAGTTTGCGTAATAATGTATTGATCAACTTATTTTACATTTGGTCAATGTAGCGCAACAAGTATCAATTATAACCCTTTTCACTATTTTCTGAAGTCGTCATAGATTTTATTCCAAAAAATAAAAAAAAGTAAGTTTTCTACCAAAATGTTTTAACTCTTATCTAATCTAAAATAGTAAAAAAGGTTTTTTCAGCAACAATTCTTTAAAAATCTTCACACACTCACAAAATAATTGATTAATGGTTAAGGTGTTAATTTCGTAATACATTTTGGAAATTTAAGAAACTCTTTCTTTGCTTTTATCACATTTTATAAAGAGTGATATTAACAAAGAAAGCATTTGGTTTACACTCGCAAAATATTGTATTTAAAATTCTCATCTAAATTTGAAGTACAAAATTTTTGGTCAGTAAAGATCTTTTTACATCGCCAAAATGTTTTAAGATTTCCTTAATAATGCTAAATCTTTCTGGATATTTTACGTACAAATAATTTTGCCAGGTAAATGTTTTATCAACTTTTTTCACTATTTTCTGAAGTCGCTATGAATTTACTTCGAAATATTTTCGCAAAATTTCAACCAACATGTTGACTTGCCAAACATTTTAGACACAGCAGAATTTCTTAACATTATATTTCTATGTTTACACTTACAAAACTCTTTTGTTAGTAAAACATATTTTCATCTTTATACAGACGTACAAATATTGTTGTTATCAAATATCTTTTAATATTCAAAAATATTATACTTCAAAAGATGTTTCTATTCACATCAAATCCCTCTAGACACTTTACGAACATTAGATTTAGCTTTGTAAAATTTTTCACTCTTTTCTAAGAAGTCTTAGATTTTCCTCCAAAATATTTGTTTGTTTGTTTGTTTGTCATCTGCCACCACCGTTTTTTGATAATAAGCATTATATTTGTTACACTATATTATTTTGACTAACATATTCTGTCTTCTTTGATATCCAATATTTTAAAATATTTACGTGCAAATGATTTATCAACGTTTTTCACTCTTTTCTGAAGTAGCAATAGATTTTGGATGATTTTGACCAACATGTTCTAGCAAATTTCAGTCAATTTTAAACTTGTTGATCACTTCAAACATACAACTCTTGCTAATAGAAATTTTAAAGGAAATCCTCCTAAACTCACTAAATAATTTATTTAAAAAGATAATTATTTATTCTTGCCTAATCTCTGCAGATACTATATGTACATAGATTTTGCTTTTATCGGTTATTTACTGTTTTTTTAAGTTATCATAAATTTTACTCCAACAAATTTTCGTAAGATTTCGACCAATATGTTCCAACTTACGTCAAAATTATAACTACATATTTTGTATTCAGTGTTCATTATGAATTACCACGTAGTAACGGTCGCAACCATCATTATGATTTTATATATCCTTTTGTAATAAATTTATTTACTGTAAGAGAAACAAAGAATTAAATACAAATACAAATGCAAACTCTAATCTTTAGATACAAACATATTCACAAAGTATTTTGTGTAAGAAGATTTTTCATTCTCATCCAAAGTTTTAATTTGCTTTCCTTAATAAATTTATTATCAACGTTTCTTGAATAATTTTCTTACATATCTTTGGGTGAGATATTGACAAATTCTTCACCTATTATTATCAACGTTTTTTTACCTTTTTCTGAAGTTGTTGTAGAATTTACTCCAAAGGATTTTTGTAAAATTTTACCCAAATTTAAACTTGTTAGACACTTATGCACAAACGGTTAAAAAAAAAACTTTTAAAGAATATCTTCATAAGACACTGTTTCTTTCTTATCCTATCTTTTAGACTTTACGTATAAATTTTTGTAACATTTTTGGACACATTTCACTTTTAAGGTTTCAAGAAATTTTACGCATCGAAATTTCGACAAATATGAGGGGTAAATATTCATATTAAGATTTCAGAAAAAATTTTTGCAATCGAAATTTTAAAAATAACTACACTTTGCTCAGCAGGACTTCTATTAAAACTTTTTTTGTATTTCTTGAGCAAGATTTCCGTCAAAGGTTTTTTTCTTTTGCTCAGCAAGACTTCTGCCAAAATATTCTCGTCCTGTTCAAGCTTCGATGCTTTTTTTTGGGTTTCGTGAAGAGTTTCTTCACAGAAAGGATACATCGGTGTTATTTACATTGCTATTCAAACTTGACAAATACTGCACGCAAGAAATAATTTTGTTGGAAGAAATTTGAATCAATGTCGTTTATTTTTTTCACTTTTATTTAAAATTGACAAAGTTTTACGCACAAAAGATATTCTAGTACGAAAGATTTTCGCCAGGATTTTCTAAAAAAGTGATAAATAAAACTCTTCGGTTTTGAGCCACCCATATAATGGAATTTCACTAACTAAAAACCTCATCAATCTAATATCCAATATGCTAAAGAAGTGTTTGTCATTGAAATTCTTGAAAATATTTATATATGTTTCTGATATCAAAGTAAAGCTTGGAATATCTAAATCGGATTATTTAGAAATTATTGTTTAAGAAATTTCTTGAACTCTCCGTGCCTTTCATCACTTCCTCCCTTACCTTCTCAGTACCTAAGGAAATAATCATTTATTTATTTATCTTCTTTCAATTTAAACTTTTATGCATTTTTTTTTCGAGGCAAGTGCATTGATTGGACAATAATAATGCATCATGGTACAATTTAAATTTAAAATAAACTGTTTGATAAGAACAAGTTAAAGTTTCCCGAACAATTGTTATGCGTGTAATGACAGAAATTAGGCAAAGAAGTGACTTAAAACATTTTTGTACTTACTTTGAAGAAACTAGGTCCATATTCGGACATCAAGGAATCGGACTTGGGCTTGTTCTTGTTGTACAGAGCGTACAGGTAGAACCTCTTGTGGTATTTGAGGAAAATCTGTCCCACCTGCAGCGGGTGGTTCTCGCACTGTTCTAATTCCCTGAGAAACTGCTGGCTGTGGAACTCGTAGATCTTCTCGACGTTGCCGAAGACGACGTTCCTCTGGCCGCGCAGAGCTTGGGGGATGTCCTCGCGCATCAATTCGGGAATATAGTTTTCGATGACGTAGTCGAGGGACTTCACATAGTCGCGCTCCGTTTGGATCATTTCACGCATGATATAGAGGAGAGTCCTAAAAACAGTTTAGTGTAACATTTTTGGATTTTGATGACGCGATCGAGTCGACTTACTTCTGTGTTTTTGGGTCGGTGTTGACGTCGAAGCTGTCGGTGGGTAGGTCCAGTATGGACGAATGGTAGTACAGATGGGAGTTGGAGGTTATGGGTAGGACTTTGCGGCGTTCTTCTCCGAAATGGTCGTCGATGTCATCACTGCTGCTACTAAAAAAATAGGATTTTAAGTTTGAAAATGATTATCTAGTAGTTGGAAATATAGTCAAATATATTGGTCAAACAAAGTTATCATTATCATCATCTTGAAAATGATTTTAGATTTTTTTTAGATATCTTCGATGTTGATTACATTGATTATTTTAAGTTTGTAAATAATTATCTACTAGTTCGAACAATAGGCAATTTTCAAATATAGTGGTAAAACAAAGTTATCGTCTTGGAAATGATTTTAGATTTTTTTAGATATCTTCGTTCTTGATTTTTGTTGAACGAAAGTTCAAGCACTAAACGATTAACAAATTATGAAACTTTTAGTTGAAGTCATGAAGTAGGTTTTAAAATCCATCGGTATCAGAGATAAATTAAATAACTACTTTATCTCCGGCAAAACGGACGGAAATAAAGCAATCTGTACTTAAATTACTACCTTGTAAAACAATTATTAATATATAAAAATAAGTTAATATATTGACCTTCACAAACAATAAAGTGCATGTATTCCCACATATATATTTAGAACATTTACAATGACTATTAATATAATTGAAAGAATTGTGGTGTAATTAGAACGAAATACGCGACGACGTAAATGGCAGAACCAATTACCGGGCATACCACAGGAGGATTTAATGGGATCGCTATGCCACAAGCTGTTAATAACAATTCAATTCGATTTAATCATGGGAGCGCGTTTAGAAATTTCAAATAACCGTAATTTTCACGTGTTTATAATTCGTAATCGACCGACCGCGATAGCCTTAATCGCACGCAAAACGAACGGCTAATTACGATTTTTGTTTCACTTTTTAGGTGCATTCATTAATTTACTTTATATGTATATCAGTTACTATTTCTGTAACAGACGTGCAGCTTTCACTAGGTGAAAAAAAATGCCCAGTGCATTTCTAATTTTTATTGAAATTAGTTCAATTTCGGATTGTAATCTATTTCTAAATTATAAAAGGTAAACAATAAGTTGTTTAATAGATATTAAAAATTCTCGAAATTAAAATGATCAATCTTGACATACTAAATAGTTATTTAAGGTACAAGTGTAAAAAGTGATGCTTTATTGCACGAACTGGCGTTTAAAAACACGAGCGAGGAACGAGCGAGTTTTTTTAAAGCCAGGAGTGCAATAAAGAAACTTTTTACACGTGTGCCTTACAAAATTTTATCTTCGATCGTAAAGGATTTCAAAGAATATATTCTTATGAGTAATATCTTAATGTCATTTCAATAATTCAATTAATGAAAACATATTTTACCCGCAGTGCACTAATGAAAGCGTTACTTAGCAACCAGTAAACAAGTTGCACAAATGTCGGCCGCCATTATTATTTATGGAAAAAATGTTCGCTTTATTGTAATCGCTTCGACTTGCATTAAATGAAATCTTCAGAGTTCTTAAATCTGCCATTTGGTTTGTATTACATATTTTATTTATAGTTTATTAGTTATTTGTATCAATTAATAAAAAATTAAGTTTTTTGTCGAAATATATTCATCTGTCAAATTTGACAATTCTGTGCAATAAAAACAGTTTGACATTACCGTGCAGTAAAAACGGAAAAAAGCACTAGTGCTTTAAAAAGCCACTTTTACAATGAAAAATGATGCAAAAAGCGTCTACTTTCTGTACGATCGTAGATAAACAATATTATTTTTATTGCCAGATATATCACGCACAATATTTTGCGTAACAAAATTTTGACCAACAATTTTTCATGCATATTCAAACTTAACACAGACTTTACGAAACGAATGTACTGGTAAACAAGATTTTGACCGAGTTTTCATTCTCTTTCCTATTTTGCTACACAAAAAGACTGTTTAAATATATATATAACATTTGGTTAACTAAAATATTTTGTTTAAATAAGCGAAAATTTTGGTTGAAATTTTAAGTACTTGTAAAATTCTCTGCTTAGTAATATTTCAACCAAAATTTTCGCTTATTAAAATAAAATATTTTGGTTAACCAAATACTGACCTATTTTCATGCATATTTAAGCGTACTGAAAAGTTTTTTATTAATTTTGCAAACAAAAGTGTTTTTGTCTTCTTTGAAAAGATATTTAACAGCATTTCTTCAAGATCATCTAAACTTGCTGAAAACCTGCTATAAGATTATATCTTCATAATCTCATGCTACTCTACTCAACAGCTCTTCAATATTTTTTACTATAACTAAACTTGCTAAAGACCAAGCACAAAATATATATATTTTTTTTAATTTAAGATTTCGCCTAACATTTCTTTGCTCCATCTTGTCAGATATTTCACGGATAAGTATAGTAAGTAAAATATTTAGATCAAATTTTTCAATAAAATTACTTTAAAAAAATTCCTTCACTTTCAAGCTATTTCTTAAATTAATTATTGGATAATTTTCTAATGTTCCCTATTTTATATTGCGAAATTATCTAGGAATTTCTCTTAAAAATTGCAATCCTTTTTACAGATTTACAGAATTTTCCTATATTTTTTCAAGTTTCTAGACTTTTCTTTTAAGTGCTATAGAATTATTACATTTCACAATTCTTGCTTGATTCTAAACATATTTCTTTTTAACAATTAAATTTTACATTAATTTACCTTCCAGATTTCTAGATTTTTCTTCAAAGGATTTTTTTCAATTTCTAAGAATAGTCCATCAATTCTTACTCTTTAAATTCTTGGGGAGTATTTCTATGAAATGTTGAGAATTTTTTTTCTAGAATCTAAAAACTTTTCCTATTTTTTTAACGTTTCTCGCTTAAAAATAAATTTTTAACATTTTCTAAAATTTTTAGATTCTATAAATCCCATCCTGCAATTTTCTTTCCAAAATATTACAATTTTCCTAGTAGTTTACAAGATTTTTTGTTAAATATTTACACAATTTTAAACAATTTCTTGCTTCAGCTTATCAGAATTCGAAATTTTAGATATACCTTTCCTACACTTTTTTTTTCGAGAAACTTTTACTTCAAAATTTCTAACATTCTTTTCGAGGTTTTAAGTATTTTCTAAAAATTATTCTTGGGTATTATGGTTTTTCACGAATTTGTCTTGCTTTATATTATATTAACGAAGTTTTTCAAGAGTTGCTCTTCCACATGGTAAAAAATTTCTTCGTGTCTTCTGGAAATTTCAACTAATTTTATTTCAGATTTTTAGAACTTTCTTGGAGAGTTCTATGCTATTCAGCAACTTTACTTTATTTTTTGGAAAATTAAGAATAAGAATAAGATCATAATGATGGTTGCGAATAATTACTATGTGGTAATTCATAATGAACACTGAATTCAGTGATCATAAGAATAATAATTTAATTGGTCTTTCTCATTTTTAACAACAATGTAAGACAAGTAAATAACACAATCATAACTAATAATAATTTTACAAACGATGAAATGTAGTAGTAAAAAATATTACAGTTAACGAACAACACACACACTTAAATTAAAATTTCAGCTAAATATTCAACTCAATGCTTTTAAATATTGAAAGCAGTTAATAAATTCTATAATACCGTAAGAGGTATTTTGGGGGAGAAATGGTTTTAATGTTTCTCTTGAGATTTTTAGTATTTTAAAAGATTTTTTGTTAAATATTTACAGAGTTGTTAACAAATTCTTGATTAAGCTAATCGGAATTTTCTAGATACTTCTCTTCCATTTTTTTAATTAGCATTTTCGAGCATTTTCTTCAAGGGTTCAATTTTTTTAAAATTTCTGGCATTTTCTTGTAAGGTTCAAGTATTTTCTGAAAATTATTCTTGTATATTACGGTTAGTTAGTATTTTTTCTTAGTTTAGTATTTTTCTAGCTTATGATGGGAGCTTATACATCGTTAATCAAAAATGAAACACAATTTTTACTTTGTATATTTCTATTTTTTTCTTGCTTTTTCTTAACGAAGTTATTCAAGAATTATGGTTTAACTGGCAAACATTTTCTTCTAAAGTTTCTAACAAATTTCTTTAAGATTCTTAAAATTTCTACATTTTGCCAGCATTATTTCATTTTTTGGGAAAATCAATTCTCTCTTTGTTTTATCGAAAAGATTTAACAAAGAAATTATATTTAGGGATTTTCTTTTCGAAATATTTCAGTAACTTCGTTGAGGAATATTTTCTTTGAGTACTCTACAATTATCATATTACTAGATTTTTTTTTTGAGAGTTTTCAATTATTTTTTGAGCAATATTTACTTTTCTGTTTTTCCAGTTTATGCAAATTTTCTTTGATTCTTCTACAATTACATAAAAAATTCTCTAAGATTTCTATATTTTTTTCGAGAGTTCCATTTTGTAACTTAAATTATTATTTTTTAAATGGTTACCTTTCTGCTCTTCCAAATTATAAAAATTTATTTTGAATGTTCTAGCATTTGCCAAAGAGAAAAAAAGTTCTTGAAATATTATATCTACTAGATTTACCCAGTAAAAAAAGATTCTGCTAAATAATACTTCAACCAAAATATTCGCTTTTTAAAAAAAAACTTCAAGGACAATAATTTTGGCTATTCAAATATCGACAACAACAATTTCTCATTTCTATTCAAGTTTACTGAAGACTTTAAGAAAGTTTTTGCGAATTTGATGTTTTCCAATTTTGCTAAGGACTTAAAAAACATGTCTTCTTTGATAGGATTAAAACAGCATTTTCTTACGTTAATTAAAACTTATTAAAACATGCTGTAATCTTTATAATTTTATAATATTAATTAAATAAAAATTCTTGCGAATTTCTTCAAAAATTTCTCTGCAAAGTTGAAATATTTTCTTCAAGGTATCTGGATTTTTTTTTATGTTACTAGAATTTCTCTTTAAGCATTTCTAGTAACTTTTATTTCATTATTAAAGAATAACTTTTCGTAAGTGAAAACTTTCTACAAGTCTTTTAGATTTTCTATCAATTCCTTACGGATTTCTAGAATTTTGTTGGAGTAACTATTTTTTTATTTAATATTGCTCATTATATTTTTTATAATGCGTCTACTAAAATTTGAAAAATTTCCAATTTTCTAGAATTTATATTGAATCTCGAAATTTATAGCAATGATTTTTAGAATTTTCTTCAAGGTTATTATTATTTTGCAAGAATTTTTATTACATATTTCGAGAATTTTCTACAATTCCTTTTCCAGGATAATAATTTTGCTTAACCAAATATTGACCAACATGTTCAAGTTTACTGGAGAAAGTTTTTATGAATTAAAATAGATTTTTTTCCAATTTGCTAGACTTAAAAAAAACAGTCTTCTTCTTCATTGATAGGATTTTCTAACAGCATTTTCTTACTTTCATCAAAACTTGGTAGAAACAAGAATATAAAACACTTTTAGGAATTTCTTTTAAAAATTAAAATATTTTCTTCAAGGAGTTTTTCATTATTTTCTTTACGCATTTCTAGTAACTTTTTATTAAATTATTAGAGAATCTCTCTTTTCTCACTTTAGTGAGACAAATGGTAGCGACCGTTAAATAGTGATATAAAAACGTAATAATTATTTTTATTTACCCTTTCTTACTTGATCATATCGTCTAGGTATTTCTTTTTTAAATTGTGAAAACTTTCTACAATATTTTAAAATTTTCCATCAATTCATTACGGAATTATAGAATTTTGTTCAAAGGAATGCATCATTTTAAAAATATTTTTTAAGAATATTGCATCAATTATTATTTCTATTAAATTTCAAAAATATTCTTTGTATATTTTTCCAAATTTCTAAAATTTATATTTTTCGGGTTACCATTGCAAAATTGTAAAAAAAATATGCGGCACATTTTTTGAACGAGTAAATTTGTAGCAATTTTGCTCATAGAATTTTAAAATTTCTTGAAGCGTTCAGGTCTCCAAATTTTTTTCTTACATATTTCGAAAATTTGCTATTAATTCTTGTTTTATCCTATTAGAATTTTCTGGAAACCATTCTTCAAAATTGCACTTCCAAATATTTTTCTTTAAGGATTTTAATATTTATTTTGAAAATACTCCTTTATATTTCGATAATTTACCACTATTTTTTGAACACAGTTAAAAACACTGTGCTAAATATATAGTAAGCGTTTTAATCAGTGTTTAATGTGAACAGTCGCAATCATCCATCACAATCACTCTTTGTTGCTTTATCTTATCAGCATTTTCTAATAATTTTTCTTTTAAATAGCAAATATTTTCTTTGAAGCTTCTAACAATTTCTATTAATTTCCTTTCAATTTATAAAATTTTACTAGAATTTAGGAAATAATACTGATTTTGGAGCAAATTTTCAATTATATTTTACAGAAAACTCATTTATTACTTGTTGCTTTGTCTTTTCAGGATTTTTTCATAACGCTTACCAAAATGTTTTTGATAGTTCTAGAATTATCTAGCAACTTTTCAATTAATGTTAGAGTAAATTTTTACTATTTCTTGCTTTACCTTTCTAGAATTTTCTGGGATATTCTCTTAAATATTTTGAGCGTTGAAACATTTTCAATTGTTTTAATATTTTTAGTATTTCTCCAGAAACATGGCTTCCAAATTTTTTGAATTTTTTTTTTCAAATGTTCTAAAATGTTTCTTTTTTCGAAAGTTTTAAAATTTTCTTAAAGTATTCAAATATTTAAAAAAAAAATTTTTCTTCTTAAATTTTAGGATGTTCTAATGATTACTCTTCTAGAATTTAACAATTCTCTTCATTTGGATTTAAATCATTTCTTGTTTTATCTTATTGGAATTTTAAAGAAGAGTTCTCCCATATTGCAAAAATAAACAAAACCTATTATTTTTTTAGTGTTTTCGAGAGTTACTTTCAGTTATAATTTTCAGAATTTTCATTTATTTCATTGATACTTTCTGTTACAATTTTCAGAATTTTCCATTATTTCATTCTGTATCGTATCTGAATTTTCTTCGGGCGCTTCAGAATTTTAAAGCATCGTTTCTTTCATCTTTAGCGTATTTTCACCATTTTTTTGCTTTATGTTATAAAAAAATTCATTGAATTTTCCGTCCTTTCCCATTTCTTGCTTTATCTTATCGGACTTTTCTAAGAACCTTTCTTTTACGGTTCTAAACTTTTAAAACTAATTTTCAAAAATTATCTATTAGTGTTTAGGATTTTTTATCACTTTCTCTTCTCTTATTTATTATTATTTCTCCGAAATTTCAGTACCTTCTAATGATTTTTATTCTAGGTTTTAACTATTCTCTTTGATGGATTTAGAAATTTTCTGCAATTTGTTTTATTGATCATTTCTTGTTGTATCTTATCGGAAATTTCTAAGAAGTTTCCTTCCAAATTACAAAAAGTTCTTTCGAGAGTATGTATTTTTAAGTTTCTTAAATTGTTTTAAGTTTTTTTTTCAAGTAACTTCAGTTATAATTTTCAGAATGATACATTATTTTATTCTTAATTGTATCGGATTTTTCTAGAATTTTTATATTATATTGCAAGAATTTTTTTCGAATGTCCTGAAAAATTCTCTCACATTTTGAGAATTTTCTACCATGTTTGCTTTATGTTGTTAAATTTTTCATTGAATTTGTCTTCTCTTATTTCTTGCTTCCTTTTGTCCGAATGTTTTAAAAAGCTTTCTGTGAGGGTTCTTAAACTTTGAAGTTATTAATTTTTGAAAATATCCATTAGTTTTTAATTTATTGTATATAATTTTTTTAAAGATTTATCACTTTCTTTTATAGATTTTCAGAATTGTCCACTATTTCATTGCTATAATTTCCTTCGAGGATTGTAAAATTTTGCAACACCATTATTTTCAATTTTAGAGAATATTCTACAATTTTTGTCTTTATGTTTCCACATTTTTCTCTTTCTCCATATCTTGCTTTATCTTATTCTGAATTTTCTAGCAAGCTTCCTTTGAGGGTTCTACACTTTTTAAGCAACTAATTTTTAAGAATTATTCAATATTTCATTTTTTATCATCTAGAATTTTTCCAACAATTTTCCATCAATTTCTCTTCCAGATTTTCAGAATTTCTTTAGTGGAATTTTGTTTTTCGGGGATAACATATTTAATTAATTTCCAGAATATCTTGTGAAGGTTTTAGAATTTCCCAACAACTTTTATTTTTAGTTTTTACATTTCCTGCTTTATTGATTATCGAAATTTTCCAAGAATTTCACAATAAAATTATGAGAACTTTCTTTGAGGGTATAGAATATTTGAACAGTTTCTATTTCATATTTTTAAAATTTTCGTATATGATTTGAAATGAAATTTTGCAATAATTACATTTTTAAAGAATTTTTCATAATTTTTGCTTGATCCTATCAATTTTTCAGAAATGTTTCCTCTACATCCACAAGGTTAGCTTTTACATTTCACAAATATTAGGCGTACAAACAGTCTTTTCTACTACTATTTGTCACTAATACGAACATTCCTAGTATTTTATATTACCCTTTTCTGCAACAACCGCAACATGAATTCCAAAAACTTTGGTCTTGTTTTGCCTTAATCGACTAACAACGAATAATGAAAGAGGACAGATCAAAATATCTACAATTGATGGCAAGATGATGAATGTATCACTATTAGGTATATTAGAAACTACTAACCCAAATGGGTTTTTAAGTAATCAGGCCATCCCTAACTTCTAATCTACAGTTAGATTTCTAATCATAAAGTAGATATTATAGGTTAGATACAGTTTTTCTTGACTGTATTAGGAATATGTAACTATAGTATTAACTGCTATATAAAAAAAGTTTGGCACTATAACGGTTAAGTCTCTTCGCGTAAGTCGAAAATACCAACAGAGATAAAGTAGATATATTATTACCTTTTAACGAATCCATCGCTGCCTTCTTCTATGATGCTATCCTGTTGGTTCTCCGTGTGATCCTGATTGGATTCCGTGCTGCTGCTGGTGGTGCTGCAGAGCGCGCACGACTCCCTGTAAAACTGACACGAGCACGAACGTTCTAGTTTCTTCTTGTAAACACTGTCATCCCCGACGGAATTATCCGCCGTGGAAACGCCACTGTCGCACCGACCGCACCTGTCACTCCCTCCGGAGCTATCGATGTTCTCCAGGAGGTTCTCGACACTCTCGCGCACCTCCTTGATCCCGTCCAGCGTGACGCTGCTCTTCCTCTCCAGCGAGTCCTTGGTCGTGCCGCCATTGCCACAGCCGCAGTTCTGCAGGGTCTGCATGTACTTCTTCTTTAGCTTGTAGCTGACGGTGTTCTCGGCGTCGGACTCGCAACAATTGCAGGAGACGCCGGCCGCGTGGTGGTTGCACTTGTAGATGAAGGCGTACGAGCTGACGGATCGCCGCCGGATCTGGCTGTTCGGCTTCACCGGGGTGCTGGTCGCGTTCGCCTCGCCGGGGGTGTTCGGCGGGTCGGGGGCGGAGGACTCGCTGTTCCTATTCGTACCATCCTCGATCGGGGACTTCGCCCCCTGAAAATGAGACGTAACGATGATAATAATAAACAACGGCGATTTGTCGGGTCACGGTAGTTTGCTATTTTACTTATCGTATCTAGGTCGAAAAATTAGGTCACTGGTACATTTTAAATAAATAAATATTTTTTATATCCATAATTATTGCAGTAAATAATTAAAATACTATTTTGGTGTTTTATTTTTCTTACCAGCAATCAATACATTTTTGCATAATTTGTAGACGAATCAATCATTAAAGTTGTCCAAAAATATTCTTAGAAATTAGTGATTTATAAAATGCAGGCATATCATATAAAACCATCTGCATTAAGTACTTAATCCCAAAACAAATGGAAAAGTATACATTATATAACTATTGGTAATTATTGTATAAATTAATTCAAAATTAATTAGCTAATTGGATAAATTCATTAAGGCCAGGCCAATTAGGCACAGGACATTTTAAATTAAAACTTCGCTTCGATAATATTATACACTTAATATAAAAAGAAAGGCGGCTATGGTTTCTTTGGGTACTTTTAATAATAACCTAATAACGATTGATAAAGATTTGGAAAGTTTCGTGTGGTTTATTAATAAGAATTTTATGAGGAGAAGCTTGATAGCGTGGTTCCTTGAGGAACCCCAGAAGCTAGATTGATATAACACTTTAAAGTCATAAAGAAACTGTTTTAAACAGGCGAGGTTAACTAATTATTACCTGATTATATATAAACTTGTCAGTTTCTTTTATAACTCACTCTTGATAATGCCTTAAAAAGTGAAACTAGTCGAGTGATTAGAAAAAAAATGTGAAACAAACCAAGTGTAATTTAATTTAAACCTTCATCAGTAATAAATGAGAAAGTCATTCAAGAAATATGGTATACTTTCTATAAAAGCCTATTGTTTAGATTTTATTATGTTATATGATTAAGAATACTTTTGGGTCTCCGTTAGTTTCAAAAAACCTATTAACATAAGTATAAATTTTAATGTTTAAATCATAAATTATTTCTCGATCACAATGAAAAGTGAAACGCGTTGTAAACTTACGTTGCAGATATGCCTGAGTATCTCGTTGCCGGACTTGAACGCCAGCCTCTTGAACTCCTCCCGTTCCTTGTTGTCGTCCTCCAAGATGTCCTGGCACGACTCTAACAGCTGGAAGCAGCGCGAGCTGTCCTCCAGCCGTTCCCTGAGCTCGTCCAGCCGTTCGCCGAACGCTTTCGCCTCGATCTTCAGGCCGTTCGTCTGCTCCTTCAAGTTCTTCCCTTTGACCTCCTTGATGCCGTTCGACTCCTCTATCAGATCCGACGTCTTGTCAATCTGTCTCTGTAAGCGAACAGGTGAGCGATAATAAATCATCGGTTTCACTCGATTACATCGGAACGTTTCCGCTAATGTAAGGCACTTCCTGTTTGACTGATGGTCCCCGGGGCGCGCGCAAAAAAAGAACAACATTCGCAAGAAAGTGTTGATTGATGGAACGGTTGCTCATTAATATTCGCCTTTTGCTGTTTATTCATTTGCAAAGCAGATGTTTAAATCATTAATGATAACTTTACTCTTTTAAATTGTATATTGATTATGCACCGTATTCACTCAATCTAATAATAAGATAATTGATAAAGCCATTGCTTTAGTTACAGAATTTGTAACCTTCTTCAATATACTTATATAATACTTTTGACCTCTGTGATGAAACGATTTTGAAAATTCGTGACCTTCTTCAATATACTATGCATTTTCCTATCGTACGTTTTATCTGTGTGATGAAACGATTTTTTTACGTATCAGGTTAAGATGTATACTGACTGAAAATGTATATTTCATAGCATATTCCAGGCCTACCTCAATACGCTATACATTAACCTTAACTGGTTATAATGTATTTAAAAAATTCAAATGAAATTAAGAGAACTTTTTGCATTTCGGTCATAAAGTTTTCGTAATTTTGACCTACTTCAGCATATTGTTAATAATATCAAATGACTATACCATTTGATAATGTATTTACCAATGCTATAAATAAAATTTATTTCATACAAGTTACTTAATCTAAAATAATTTATTCGTCCTAATCTACCACATGAAATCGTCGTTTGTGCTAGCGTACTCTTGACCTACCACAACAAGTTATATATTAACCTAGCGTACTTCTGCACCGTGTCAATGCATAGTTTGTTAAGGTAGGTCAGGAGTACGCTAGGGCAACATACCATTTATTATGATAGGTCAAGAGTACACATCTTTTCTTAGGGTAGGTCAAGAGTACGCTGGCTTTTTTTTTAGTTTTTATAGTAGTATGTATTTTAGATTTTATTTAAAAAGAGAAACAAAGCAAAAAATAAATAAATACATAAATAAATATTAGGATAATACACAATTTATTATGGTAGGTCGGGTGCAGGTCAATATCAAGTTGCTTGTATTTGGTTGAAAGTAGTACAAAGTACAAAGTTTGTAAATTATCAAGAAATAAATTATTAACAAAAACTGTTTAAAATTCATAATAAAATTTCTGATTTGAAAAAAAAAAAACAAAATCTGAATTACCATATAATTAATTGTAGATGAATTTATTACAGAATAATTGATATAATTAAATTCCGGAATTTATTTCTAAAAATTACAGAACTAATAAAAATTCTTTCAAAGTACAAAAAATGTTATAAAAATTCAAAATTTATTAAGTTAGGTCAGTTGTACGCTAGATTCTTATACAAATTATTGTGATAGGTTAAAATTATGCTAGTTTAAATAAAGGTTTTTATGGTATTCCAAAAATACGCCGGGTTAATGCATAATATATTGAGGTAGGTCAAGAGTACGCTAGCTAAAATTACGGTTTTATGAAATAGATTTGCTCTAGATTAAATTTTAGTTTGTTTCAGTAAATTAAGAGTAAGTCAAAATTCAGTTGCTTATAATTAGTTAATAGTAAACTAGCTTGAGAAATAGGGCAATGAGTTTCATATAACATTCTGAATAATAAAAAAAAAATATTAAAAAAAAATTATTTTAAAAGTACGCTAGATTAGTGCGTAGGAAATTAATTGTAGAAATTGAACTAAACATTAGTTAAAAATAAAATAATTATGTGGTAAATAACTTTACAACGAATAAAAATATTTAAAAGTTTTATTAAACTACAATCAAATATTGTTTTCAGTTTTATAGGAAATCAAAAACCGGTCAGGTGCTAAAGTTTCCTGAATGATGTAGGGTGGGTGGGTTTCCTCTATCCTAGCCTACAATCAATTAATCATAAACCAGAGCTTTTTATAATTTTTAAAATTAACAATTTAGTAACAGATTAATATAAATTTTATCAAAATGATACTTAATTTTTCACAAATATTTTTACTAAATCTTGCGAGTTGTTTTACTGATTGGAGGGTGGGATAGAGGCCAACCGCCCACACTACATATAACTATAAATTTTAGCACCTGACCGATTTTTTATTTCCAAGAAAACTCAAAATAATATTTTATTGTATTTTAATAAATCATCAACATAGTTTTGATTTAAGTTGGAAAATATATATAGGGTGGGTGGGTGGTCTTTATCCCATCCTTCAATCAGTAGAACATCCCCCAAGATTTATTGAAAATATTTGTAACCAATAAAATCATTTTTGTAAAATTTACATTCGTCTTTTACTAAATTGTTAATTTTATATTTTAAAACTTGATGAAATATGATTCTTAATTGGAAAACATTATTGAAAGGATTGAATTTTAATTCTATTTGCAAGATTACAATTAGATAGCATTTGTTTTACCAAGTTTTTCTTCGAGTTTGCTCAAAATGGGAAATTCGCAAAAGATAAGTTTGGTTTTTAGATGGTTATTTCAAAACCTGGTGTAGAAATATTTTATAATTTTATTCTGTCGTTAAGTGGAACTAATTTTGATATTTGCAAAATTGTAGGTCGATGTCATTTGCTTATTATCCTTTTCTTCAAAATTTCTTACACCGTGCAATTTTCCAACGATAAGTTTGATTTTTAGGTGATTATTTTAAAATCTGATGAAGAAACGTTTTATAATTTTATTGTATCATCAAGAGGAATTAATTTTAATTATTTCTTCAAAATTACAACTCAATAGCATTTGTTTTACTATTTATTTACTTTAAGTATTTCATAAAATGTGCAATTCTCAAACAACAAGTTCGATATTCAGATGATTATTTCAAAATTAGATAAAGTAATGTTTTATAATTCTTTTGTCTCATTAAGGGATATTATTTTTGCATATATTTACAAAATTATATATCGACAGCATCTGTTCTGCTATTTTTTTCTTCGAGTTTAATAAGTTTCACTATTTAAAATTGACAATCAAATTTCTGATACAACAATTAGAATTATCGGAATAATTAATTTTCTCGTCATAATATAATAAAAAAATATTTGAAAAAAATAATATTTTTGTTTTTATATCGAATAAAAGGAAATGAAAATCACCAAAATAAAAACATCAATTATATTATTGTATATAAGGAATACGCTAGATCATTATATAACTTATTGTGGTAGGCCAGGGGTACGCGAATCCTCAGAATAATTAATTTTCTGGTCATATTGTTATTTTAAAAAATATTCAAAACAAATATTTTTGTAGAAAATAATTTCTATCGCATAAAACGATATTTAAAATCACCGAAATATCATAAACTGTGGAATATTATATAACTTATATTACTATATAACTTATTGTGGTAGGTCAGGAGTACGCGGATACTAACAACGGTTTCTTAAGGAAGTTTAAAAGTATGATACTTTACAACATTGTACATTGAGGTAGATTTGAAGTACTCTGCCTGAAATAATTATTTTATGTGGCAGAAAAGAAGAGATCAATATACAATTACCTATAATTTAATATTATATTGAGAAATATAAGAGGTATTCAAATGAAAAGGTACGAAACAACACTGTGGGTACAAATAAAGTCTTTATTTAAAGTATATATCATAAGCTGAGCATAATGATCCCATTGGTTAACGAGACCAAGGATTCCGTGTTTCCAAAACTCCTGTAGCTGTGGCAAGACTAAATCCTTCAAAGCGTTGTTAAGTTCGTCGTTCGTCATTGAAACGCTGCCATTTCAGATGTTTTTTCAAGGGACCAAACACATGAAAATCACATGGAGATATGTGCGGGCTGTAGGGTGGATGGTCGAGCTGCTCGTTATTATAGAGCAGAACTACACCCTTTGTGAGCAACCCCAGTCATATGTTCTTAATCGACATGCGTAGTCTTTGGAGTGTCTCACAGTACACAAGGAATTTAAGAAGACGGAAAAAAAGACATTGGGGCATACATTCCATGCGGACGCCAAAACTTTGAACTTTTTAAGAGGAAGTGTAGATGCATGCTCTTAGACTTTCGCTTGTTGGAATGTACAAGCTCTCAACATCTGTGACGATCCGCTCCAGGAAAGCGGGGTCTTCTTCATGATTCCTAAGAATATGTTGAAATTCATTTGAAAACTCGTAGTACAAACAAAATATTGATAAAAACTGTTCAATATTCAATCATAATTATGTTACATAACATTAGAATTGCAAGAAGATCATAATAAACAATCGTTGGAAACAAAATAATTATAGCATCGTATAAAAAAAATCATAAGGATTGTGGTGACCGTTACTACGTGATAATTCATGATAAACACTTAACTAACGCACTTACTATGTTTATTTTTAGTGGTTAAAACATAGTAAGTGCGTTAGTTAAGTGTTTATAAAAAAATATTATTTTTTAATAACAATTAATTGAAGTAGGTCAGAAGTTAGAGACGTACATCGGACCTAAGGGAAAACAAATTCTTACATTCAAAAGTAGGCTAGGTTAATGTATCGTACATTGAAGCAGGTCAAGAGTACTCTAGCTTATGTAAAGATTTTAGTTATAAATTCTTTTTAGTTTACTGCACAGTTTATCGCGATGAGTTGGGAGTAGGTCAGTGAAGACTTGTCTATACTTAGTTCAAATTCAACCAGTCTCATGGATTTGATAAAGCATCGTAAATTATTTAGAAAGCAATTAAAAAAAAATATGTTTAAATTTCTTTAACAAAAACATTGAAATCTCTAAAATATTAATTTAAATAGTAATTAAAAATGAAATTAAAACCACGGATTTTTTGAGAATAATTGAATTATAAATAATTGCGTTGAACTGATAAGACCCGAATAGCTTAAAACCGGTCCGTATCTGTTAACAGGGAAACAATAACTCAACAAATAAAAATATTTGAAAATCAATTTAAAAAAATTGAGGTAGGTCATGACAATATACAACTTATTGCAGTAGATCAGAAGTATACTATTTGTAAAAATGGTTTCCTAATGTAGGCCAGATTAAGAGTACGCTGAGCTATTGCATAGTACATTAAGGTAGGTACAAGCTCATTTAAACAAATATAAATACACAGAACACAACGGAAGTACCACGTGATTAAAAACCAACTGCTACTACTACTATTAATCAAATATACAAATTTCACCAATTTTAAACAGATCTTAGCAAATATCTACAGTTGTAGAAAAAAGTCCAACAAATAAATGGCAACATTCCATCAGAATTTGACTTGAATAACATTCTGAAGAATATAATCCGCCTGTGATTCCTATGCTTAAAATTTACTGTCTTTTTTATTGCATGTCTCTATTAATATATTTTGTTAAAAGGTAATCCAAAGCATAACAATAAATAAATAATAATAATTGGTGTAAAAAAAATCATAACTTATTGAGATAGGTCAGAAGTACGCTAAGTAAATATACAAATTAATGTGATGGGTTAAAAATAGGCTAGTTCTGACAACAGTTTCCTCATGAAGTTTAAGAGTACGCTCAGTTTATGCATAGTACATTAAGGTAGGTTCGAATTATTCTACCTGAAGTAATTGTTTTACAAAATAGATTAGATCTAGGTTCATTGCGGTAAGTTGGAAATATGGCAATACACAATTGCTTGTTATTAGTTTAATTATCACTATCTTAAGGAATAGTCTTGTGAGTAAGCATAATGAATTGTCAAAAATGAAATTATAAAAAAATACTAGCAAAAAAACACTAAAAGTGTATTTTTGGTTATGAAATTGAACAATAAGTAAAAAAGAAAAATTAAGTAACAGAATTTTGAAAAAAAATCATGACATATTCGTAAGCCAGCACAAAACCTAGGTAGGTCAGGAGTACGCTAGTTCCAACGTTAATTGAGGTAGGTCAAAAATACTCTATCTTCAGCAATTATTTTATAAAGTAGATTAAATCTAGGTTACTGTATAAATTATTAATGTAGGTAGGGAATAGGTTAATACGCAATTGCTTGTAATTGTTCAAAATTGTTTAGTAGTAACTTCAAATATAGTTTTATAGGTTTCATAAAGTCTCGTGAATTATAAAAGAGAAATTGTTGAAACGAAATATTAAAAAAATATACTAAATTATATTTTCTTAATAATTAAACATGGAACAACGAAAAAAAAATTTAAAAAAATTGGTATCAGAAAAATTCGTACTTATATAAATAACTTAAAAAATTTTTAGTAGTAGACTAGGTTAATGGATAATACATTGAGGCAGGTCAAAAGAACTCCAGCTTAACTAATGATTTTGGTTATAAATTCTTTTCAGGTTAACGCAATAAGTTAAGAGTAGGTCAAAATATTTTATCTTCCAGTAAAATATTTTCAATATTTTCACGAAAGTCAATTGTAGTTTTATTTTGAAATTAAAATTGTCATTAGAAATATTGCAGTCTAATTAGCGAAATAATTAACGTGAATGGTCTATGGTATAAGTCTGCATTCTGATTCAACAAAAACAGATAAATATTAATGTTAGTTTAAGAACAAAAAACAACAGTTCTTAAATGAATTAAATAAATGCTAGCAAGTAGTATATTGAAGTACGTCAATAGTAGGCAAAGCCCAGTATTTATTTTTTAATACATATACATTAAAGATGAGGGCTAAAAGTTAACAAAACTAACGGCTGAAAAGCAACGGTGAATTCAAAACTTCATAGTTTTTTGAAGTATGTCAACAGTAGGAATATAATATACATTATAATAGTAGAAACGTTAATTTTATTATTACAACATGTCGAAAGGTAGCTAAATCTAGGAAATAACAAATACTCAAATATTTAACAGTTAAATTATCAATATTCAAGTTTTCAATGATGTATCTCCTTTACGTTTTAAGTAATGTGTTTATAAGGTTTTTAGAAGTTAGTAAGTTATTGAGTTTTTTATAATTGGCATTGTTTCAACATAAATTAAATTATTTTTACTTATTATTTAGTATTATCTAAAGTCCTTATAAATTTGCAACTATTTGAATTATAATGTAGTTAAATATTTAAACGTGTGTAAGAAATATATAATTTCTATACATTGAATTTCTGCGACTAGGGGACGGTTTCGATCCATTTGTGTCTCATCAGTGTTGCGCATTTGAAGGCAGATAAAGGAATTGTTGCTATAGAGTTTTAAAATACCAATTTTCTTTAGGGATATAATAAAATACATACCATGGCATCAAATTGGAAGTTCTCAAAGTTCTTCTCGAGTTCTTTGATGGCTGAAACACTATCGGCAGTGCGAAGCTTGATGAACTGCTCCTTTAAAGTCTCGTCCCCCTCCTTCCTCATCCAGTTGAGTAACTGCAATCAAAATATGTTTCGATAAAGAAATAAATTTCAAGAATGATGTTATCGCACTGATTAATATACACGTAATTTTTATATATTTTTTTAACCAGGAATGTTATTGAGTAAAGAATTTGAATCATAATAATTTTGGTATACTGTTAGTAAATAAAACTGCTTGATTCAGCTGCTTGGAATTAATTTGTAATCAAATCGATGCGTAATATCAACAAAATTCTTGAACCTGTATAACAATAGTTTGGCACTTTATACAAACTGAAAAATGCCATAAATATAAATAGTCTAAAATTAATTTTAATTAAAGACATCAAATAATTAAAATTAATTCCGCACTATTTAATAAAACTCGTCAATTGAACAAATATGGGGAAATTTTTAAATTAATATATATTTATGTAATACACTCATTGCAATATCGATGATTAGGAGATGAAATTATCATTAGTATTTATTTATATTCAAGAATCATAACAGATTAGTAAAAATATTTTTTTAATATAATCTAATTAATAATAAAAATATATTTTAAAGTCCTTTACGTTGTAGAAAATTAACTAAAAATTAGAAATCTAAAACAGATTTACGAACTGTTTTTGTGTTTTTCTAATTATTAATAAACTAAATAACTGATGTGCACTGATAAGACTTAATTAGATTGGAACTAGTCTATTGCTGTTGGATAAATAAAAATACAATGTTTACAAACTAAATAATATTCCTGTTTTCGTTTTTAACTCTTAATTATCGGCACTTGATTATAAGTTTTAAATTAATTAATTATTTTTAGTGTTACTCGTATCGTATCGTTATTATTTTATTACATGCAGGGTAATTACAATTACAATTCATACATGTTTCCGAGCATTTACTCGATAAGATTCCGTTTTGTAAATCAAATAATATCTACGGTAGTAAATCTTAATGTGTACGTGATTCTCGAAAGAAAATTATTATTTCCTCGTACGGTCGGTGTTGTTTGCACATTTATAAGAACACGTTTCGTATATTTCGATAAGCCGGTCGCAGATAAAGCGTTCAAAAATAGCCGACAATTTTATTAATAATACACGATTCATGCGAAATAATCATTTGCGGCGGTTTTATGTTTATGCAACGAAATTATTGCATGTAAACAACGCATGTGCGAAAACGAAAAGAGAAGTTATTTTTAGAATTCATTAATTACGTTTAATAATTTAAGAAAATTTGCAGAAATTGGTTCATTAAAACTTCACACGAAAATTATTGTTAGCAGTCAATAAATAATGAAAATGTAGACTTTTAATTCCCTCCTTTAGTTTTTCCAGGTTTGTGGATTTGCTTTTTGTTCATAATGGTACCCTTTATATTTTTCTAAATATAATTTTGACTTTTCAAAAATCTGTCGTGTTAACAATGATCTTTTTTATGTAAAATACAATCCCTGGGAAATAATTATTGAAACAATGAGAAAGTTATTTCTTTTACACATTACGAAACTATTTGTGAAGGATTCAAGATACTTTTTCTTTTTAATTCAAAATTAAGAAAATGAAGAAAGAAATTCAGTAAATCTGAAATTAGATTTTTTAACACTCAAAAAAATTCGAAGAACTACTTGAATTATTATCTTAACCTGATTAGAGTTTTTGGAGACATAATTGACAATTGGGAATATAAACAAAAAAATTGAAGAATAGAATACTATTAAATAACACCTTGATCAAAATTTTGTGCTAGTATGCAAGAGTTAAATAAAGCACTTATTAGAAAAATGGAAGAAAAAGTGCAGGCATAGATGGAGTAGACAGAAGCATGGTAGATTTACGTTAAAGAAGAAAGACAGATAAACTTTTAAAATAATCACGATGGTAAACAATGTCAGCATTATTTCTGGTAGAAAGTAAAAAAATACACGGATAAGGGAAGTGGGAATAGTAAAAAAGTCAAGAAATAAAGAAGGAAACATTTTTGCTAAGTTAATATCACACTTATAGTTTGATAATGATCATTGTTTGATTGAAAATACAGTCACTATTAAAATAAACAGTGTGATGACATGGTGTTAATGGTGAAGGAGTGGGAAGGAATAAAAGAGATGCTAGCGAGAGTTGAGAAATGCATGGACAGGAGGAATTGCTGGTAAATGTTGAAAAAAACAAAGTAGATGAGATTTATGAATAAAGGAGGGAGGGAAGGATAATAGAGCTAGAATGGAAGGGAGAAGTGATCGAAAGGGTGAAAGTGTTCAAGCATCTGGATTTAATGTTTAGGATTTCAGGTTATGAGGAACATATCAAGTGGGAGCAGGGGAAGGCGAGAATAAGCTGGGCGGTGAAAGAAAACTGGAGAAGGTGGATGAATGACAGTGCGAGAGTCACGTGTGGCCTATGGGATGCTTGAGTAAGACTAATCTTGATGTATGAGGGAATCAGGAGGTACGAGAAATAGGAGGTAGTACCTGAAGCAGATGTTGGTCCACCCTCAACAATACATATTGTTTCAGGAAAGGAAAAAGGAGTGTTACAGGCGACAGGGAATTAAGCCTATCGTGAAGATCGCTGTCCAAGAATAAATTATAAATCTCCATTAATGTCACTACAATGTCACGGTCGTTTCAAAAATGGAGCCCAACCGGACAATGCATGGTACCAAATATCCAAAATCTGTTTCCCAGACAGCAGATTCTCCGAAATCCATGCAAGGCGAAAACATGTATTTGATCTTTGTAGAATTCTGGAGAAATGGTAACAAAGGAGTCTACGACCATTCGCCGCTTTCACGTAAGGTACATTTCATCAATAGAAGATTTCACCGATTCAACTCGCGACCTCGAAATTCAAGTAGCCGATGTCGGGGCCAGAAGATGAATATTTCACACTAGGAACTTATAAACACGAATAGTGGATTGCCACGAATCTTTACAGGTTGTTGGTTAATATTAATAAGTCCCGCGATAATTTAAAGGGAGCTATCTAGCAGAGAGTGAGTTACCAACACTCAAACCCTACCACGGTTTTTCGAAAGTCAAAAAGCGGCCCCCAAATGTTTTCTTTGGCATCGAAGAACTTGAGAAAAGGCAGTTCGGGTCTGTTCTTTAAAGAAGTAAGTGTAATTTCATGTAATTTTAGTTTAAACTTCTCTTCCTGCGTGTAGAGTTTGATTGAATGGAAGCTACCTCTTCGATGCGTCCAATCTTCATGTTAAAACAAGCCAAAGCTCTGAAGGCACTCTAAGCACCTGCTTTTGGAGTATTGGTTTTGTTATTTTCTGTGGCCCTAAGCTTAAAGTGCAACGCTGTGATTCCTAATGATTTGCATTTCTCAGCTACATCTTGTGCAGAGAACATAGAAGCCTACGGAGAAGCTTAGCTCTGTCGGCCTTTACTTTCATGCCTTATGTAACTTTAGAGATGATTTCCCGACGAGACAAATCCGTAAAGTGCACGAAAGTATCATAAAAACTAGCAGAGATATGAGCCACAACGAAGACGATTTTACCTTCTGGCACTTTACCTTTTCTCGTTGTCATTATTAGACGGTCGATCAGCACGAACAGGAAATAATGAAACTAGGGGTTAATGTGGTGGAATGGGTGCATGAGAAGACTAGGAGGGTGGTGAGGCAAATGAAGAAGAGTTGATATAATGAGTGGTATACGAGGTGGCAGGTATATGAGAGGAGACCAAAGTACTTGAAGGAAAACCGAACGAGAAAGAGAAAGACATGGATGCCCTACCCATCCACGGAGAATGCCTTCTGTGTAAGGACGAAAGGATAAATGAGGTAATCTGGTAGAGGAGTATAAGAGAATAGATTTGGTGAAAATTATGGTGGTGACCGTTACTATGTATTTAGTAATTCAGTGTAAAGAGTAACTAGTGGTATAAAAAGGTCGAAAGTGTTTTTATTTACTCTTTGAATAGACTAAGAGTGGATAAATGGATGTAGCCTGACTGGGCCTGGGTTAGGGTGCTGATGAGGCTAAGACAGTAAAGAGGTCGGAGAAGAGAAGATGGATAAGAGAATTATAAATTTAAGTTATGCATGTAATCTAGAAAGTATGTGTCAAATAAAGATTTTTTTATATATTACTTGTAAGTATAATAAGATTATTTTTAAAGTTGATACTTGTCACTCTGCACTATTAATATTAGGTGAAGAGCAACACTTGTTTTGCTCCATTATGTTTTTATTTTCAGTTGGCCGACACGTGTTTCGGCCTTAAAAACATTATGAAACAAAATAAGTGTTACTCTTCCTAAAATTATTTTTATTTAATTAAACTGTATCACGGAGCAAGTGCCTCAAAAATATTGTTATGCATGGAATACCACTTCAAAAAGAGATTATCAAGCATGGAAAATATAATCCAAAGATCTTTAGAAACGTAGAAGATAAAGTGAAAAAGTAATGGAGAGAATGTTGCATTAAGGAAAGAAGATTGAAGATAAGGCAATTAAATAACATATAGAGATGATAATATCTGTTTCAAGGTGAGTGGAAAGAAGAAATCATTGTTTAATTGAATAAAGAAGGTAAAAAAAAAGGTAAAAAAATAAAGGAAAATAATCACCGTAACGTTTTGGAAATGGAATCAGTCAAGCAAATGATTAAAAACAGTTTTTGGAAATGTAATTAGTCAACCAATAGATTAGAAACAGTTATGGGACTACTTGCAAGATAGAGAAACACTTATAAATCTAATAGGCATAATTATAGATAATCAAACCCATAAAATACACATCAAAAACCATTTAGGAATGAATAATATCGAGAAAAAGTAAAGAGTTTTAGTTGAAGAAAGCGTTTTTTAAAGGATTTTTTTTGACGTAGATGAGATATTTAAATATAACACTTTGGAAAAGTTGTAATCTAAATAATGAATCATTTTTATGGCCATTTTTGATAGTTAATGAATTGTGTCAATTGTCAGACGTTTATTTCATAAACCATTTTTTTCACACATTCAAAGTACATTTTTTTAAATGCTTGTATAAATCCTTCATATAGTTTTAATATAACAGGAATTAGAAAAATTGAGGTGTTGATATATGGGGTGGAGGTGTAAGGAATCTGGAGGTATGATACGTTGGAGAGAGAACTGTGATGATTCCTAAAGCAGATGTTAGAATGGAGAAATCGACTCTTGAATATATGTATTGCTTCAGGAAACGAATAGGGAGAGCGATTTAGGTATAAGATGAAGCTGTGGGGATTGAAGGAGGTATGGAAGGAAAATGTGGATACAGAAGTGGGTAAATGGAAAACGGAAAGGAGGAGAATATATGAGAGTGTAAGTTGGTCAGAGGGGATCGTATAGGATTAAATTAAATACGGGAAGAATGTGGCAGGATGGATGCAAGAGAAGGAGAAGAAGTTGGTAAAGCAAAAGAGACAACGGTATATGGAGAAGAGTGTATATAATTAGTGCTATAGGGCGTAGCGGGTACGGTACATGGGAGGAGGTCAAACGTTTGGGAAGAAAGGAGAAGGTGACCTTGGCACGGGCGAGGTACAGGACGGTGAAGAGAGGGAGAAAGAAATAGATCGGCGAGAAATACGGACAATGAAGTGAATGATACGTGCAGATATTTGCAAGAGGAATGCAAGGGGGTAGAAGAGGATTAGGTGACTGGCCCAGGTAAAATGTGCTGATTAGGCTGTTACAGTAAATTGGCAGTAAGCCGGGTATGAGATGAAGCTGTGGAAATTGACGAGAGTAGATTGATGACGGCAGTATGGAAGAAAATGTTAGACACATTTCTGGGTAGATGGAAAAGGAAGAAAATGCAAGATAGGGTGGGTTTGCCAAAGAAAATCGTGAACGAGCGGCTATAACTAGGTCTAATTTGATGTAGAGTCTGATTTGAATGGGGGTTACATCTTCAATGCGTCCAATATTTACGTTGGAAGGAGCCAAAGCTCTGAGGACACTCTAGATATCTGGTCTTGTGGTTTTGGCTCTAAGCTTAATTGCAACGCTGATTCCTAATAATTTGCATATCTGCGGCCTCTCGATTGCTAGTCGATTCCCCTAACATCTGCACCATCCAAGCACAATGACAAGAACCACTATTACAGTAAATTGGCAGGGGAAGGAAAGATTGATAACTGAATTATAGATTTAAGTTATGTATAAAATATAGCGAGTAGGTTTTTTTATGTATTTTATGTAAGAAAAATTATTTTTATTAAAATGTATCATGAAACACGTGCCTTAAAAAAACGGTTAGGGATAAAATACCACTCAAAGATATTCAAGCATGGAAAATAAACGTGGAAGATCTTTTGGAATGTAGAATATAGGGGGGAAATGTAATGCAGAAAATGTTGCATTAAGAAAAAAACAAGAGATAAGACAATTAAAAAATATATAGAGAGGACAATATCAGTTTCCAGGTGAGTGGAAAGAAGAAATCCTTGTTTATTAGAATAAAGAAGGTTCAAAACTAAAAAAAACTGACTGTAAAGAAAAACGTTGAAGGATAACATATAAAATAATTTCGAGGTCAAGAAGGAGTTAAAATTAATAAATAAACTTTTGGGAACGACATTAGTAAATTGAAGGATTAAAAACAGATATGGGACTAATTGAAGAATCAAAAATGGGCGTAAATATAGATAATTAAATCCACAAAACATACTTCAAAATGTTTTTAAGAATGCAGAATATTTAGAAAAGGGGAAGATTTTACAGAATAGAAGAAAGCGTTATTTAAAAGGAAAACTGTTGGAGTAGATGAGATAAGGGCAGAAGCAATAATACTTGGAAACAATTGGAACCTAAATTCTAGGGGTTTTAAAATGAAAATGTATAAAACGATACTGTGGGTAGAAATAAAGTCTTTTGCCTAAGCATAACGATTCTATTAATGAACGAGTAGAAGGATTCCGTCTCGCAGAATTCTTGTGGCCGTGACGATATCCAGTCCTTTGCAGGATCCTTGAGTTCGTCGTCCGAGTTGAAGTGTTTTTGAGAGGTCTAAACACAGAAATCGCAGGACAGCAATTGTCTGTTCCATCAGTGTGGACAATATTCACGACAGTATGCATTATTAGAAAGTGTGCGCGCCCTGGATTCCGAAGCAGCTCACTAACGATAATCCTCCTTTCCTGGAGCGGATCGTCACAGAAGAGAGTTGATACCATCACTATAAGTCAAAGACAAAGCGGAACAGCATACAGTGGAAGCATGCGACAACAAGTTCAATGTTTTGGGGTCAGCAGGTAAGGTATTTATCACAGTCTTTTTGACCTTCAAGATGAGCACAAAAGAACAACTAACTCCGATGTATGGGCTCAGAAAACTATGCAGATTCATCAAGAACAGAAGACCGGGCCTCATTACAGATTATGTGGTTCAACTCCATGCGTTCACACGTCTTCAGGAGTAAACACGCAAAACTTTCTAAGTTAAAGTGAAACCAACTTGACCATCCACCCTATAGCCCAGGCATGTCCTGTGATTTCCATGTATTTGGGCAGGTTTTAACTCGAACGAAAAAACTTAAGGACGCTGTGAAGCATTGGGTCTCATTCCGGTCCCAGGAGTTTTGGAAACACGGAATCCTTAGGCTCATTCATCAATTAAATCATTGTGCTCAGGCCAATAGCATATACTAAAGAAATAAGGACTTCGTTTATACCCACACTGTCTTTTAGTACCTTTTCATTTGAACACTTTTTATTTTTATGGTCATAATGAACCAATTTTGATAGTTAATGAATTGTGTCAATTGTCAGACATTTATTTCATTTGTGTTGATACACTTTACCCACTTTCGGCCTTAATGGCTAGATTTTCCTCCTTCTCTTTCTTTATATCTCTTATATTTTTGACATTATCGATTTTTTTTCAGAAGTAATTTTGGCTTCCTTGACATCTTCAAGATTTTCTGCGTGCCTTTATCATCCTTTGCGATGTAATTCCTGAATGGTATTTATCCGAAATGCTTTATTCAAACTGGTGACTTTACTTTTTATTTTTATGGTCATAAAGAACCAATTTTGATAGTTAATGAATTGTGGAAATTGTCAGACATTTATTTCATTTGGGTTGATACACTTTTCCCACTTTCGGCTTTAATGGCTAGATTTTCCTTGCATCTCTTATATTTTTGATATTATCGATTTTTTTTTTCACCTGTAATTTTAGCTTCCTTGACATCTTTAAGATTCTCTGCGTGCCTTTATCATCTTTTGCGACGTAATTCCTGAATGGTATTTATCCGGAATGCTTTATTTAAACTGGTGACTTTATTGGTAGTTATCCCAGCAAACTTTTTTGCTTTTGAGGACTTGCAAATCTGGTTAATAGCTAATAGTATTGACATATTTTTACCATCATTTTCAAAAGATTTAATGTTTCTATTTATATAAAGCAACATGTAGTATTATAATCTAAATGTTTTTGAACATTTTCTAATACTATAATCTTAGTTTGTAACAAGTAACACATTAGGACATTCCAGAAATTTGATTCAGTTACTTTAAAATGCTGAATGCTCAAAGGATGATATTGGTTCATAGTCTAGCAGTGATGGACAAATCAATTCGTATATTCTGACTGCTGTTGGAGTTAAAGAAGACAAACCTTGGTGTAAAAAAGTGCCATGTTTAATTTTGATTTTGAGAGAATAGCATTATTATTTGGACAATTATACAAAGATTACCTTTTATATCTTGGGAATGGAAATGGACAATTAAGTTGCTGCCATTGGATAATCAAAGTCTCAACGTAAAGTTCACCTTTCAGAACATTTTGATGTTTTTGCGCTATTTTTGTGGTTTACAGTGGTATAAGCAATTGATTTACCTCAATTATAGTGGAATATCTCTGCTTCGAAAATTGGTTACAGTACATGCAAAAATGTATTGATCACGAAGAATACTTTTACAAACGAAAAACCTTTATACCATGAATAATTTCATTTTTCTTGTTTCTTCTTTGTTCCCAAAATATAAAAGTCATACCTCATATAACATACGTAAATGTGTGGTTAAAATAGATTAGTTTTGTCTATTTTGGCTATGTTTTTGTTAGTGGCTTACTTTCAAAAAATAATTATAGATTTTTTATTTATTGTGGTTTCTATACATTTTTTGAAGCCTAGAAAACATTGCTGTATGAATAAATTTCTGTTTTTATTTACAACTGTAAGTGCTTCTTATACTATTTATATTTAATTAGAATATTGATATCAAAGAGTTAAAAGTGTAATTCATAATATAAAAGCCTAATATTAATTGCAATAAGGAAATCTTATTTAAACCATTTGACACTGAGGCAAAAATCACATATATGCTATCGCACAAAAACTATGCTTACAACTAGAAAGTAAATTGCATATTAATATACATGACAATCATTACTACCTTCATCTCAAACAGAACCGGATGGCGGCGTGTCATTAAAAGCAACTTTAATGCCACTGATAGCACCGGCGATGAATCATTAATCACCGGCGTTTCATCACACAAACACGCATAATCCGATTCGCCTCCTTCAATGCTCCCCTCGATAATTAAAATAGAAAGGAAAGCCTTTTTTCCGACGGCGAAGAGTGAAAACCCGTTTTTTTCTTCTTCTTCATCTTCACCTCCTTAAGATAACGCGGAACCGCTTGATTAATTACCCGCTGATTGGTCCTATTGTCGAACCAATGCGTGTGCCAAATTCCGCCGCGATTAGAAATATTCCAGTTATCGGCTTATTAATGTTGGCGAATTGTGCACGCGAAGGGGCAAGAAATTGCGGCGATTTGTCTGCGTCGGCTTTATCTTCCTGGACGTTCGCACATTAATTTCAGGCTTTTAAGTAATTGAGGGTCAGCGGCGTAATTTTTGCCGGCGTGATTAGTTTAGCTGCTGAGGAAGAAAGTTCCTCGCAGGATTTTCTGTTCAGTGATTAATGGCTTTGTAATAGTTATATACGCGCGAAGGAAAAATGTTTGATCTGAAGAAATTGAAGAATATTAATCTATCTTCCTTATGTTACATAAGAAGCAATTGTCTAGATACAATTAAACGTAGTAATTGTCATTGATTATCTATCATTACATCGTGTTTGAATCAAAGGCGATTAAACAAAATCACATAAAGCCAATCATACTTTAGTCACCATTTCTGCTTACATAAGCACTAATTTATAGTGATAAGAATGAAAAAATTTTCAACCTTTTCCCAATCCTTCCATAAAATATTAGGTAATTTCAAATTAAAACATTTGTTTAGTTTCATATTCTTAAATTCAGTTTTCTGCCACGTGTTCCGATCAATGACGACCATTCTCATGAGAAGGAAGTGAATATAACGACTGGAAACTGAATATGACAATATGAAACTAAACAAGTGTTTTAGTTTAAAATTATCTAATGTTATAATTTTTGTTTCATTAAGAGTGCAGTGAAGAAAGTATATATCACCTTCCACAAAAGATCAAACAACATCTATTCATTAAATTATTGTTCCCTGCCAACAAAAGCCACAGGTTGGTTTTGATCTATTTTGTATCTCATCATCTTATTTTGATTGTTGCAAACACTTGGTTTTATTTGCCCATTATTCGTAGCTCAGTTGAAGACAGGAAAACAAAGTTCATCGAAAACTTCATTCATTTCTTTAAATTTCTATGCACTGTGAATAAAATCTAAAATATTCAATTTGTAGATTCTGTATGCATTAATAATAGTATTTGAATGATGGCCATTGTGCATTATGCGGTCGATTTTTTTTGCCTTTTATGGTGGAATTAATTGGCGGTAATTTTAGCCGGGTATAAAGGTCAAGAAATGCAGTAATCGGCTTCGTACAAAAAAAAATCGAAAAGTATTTCACCGACCTTCGTTCCGTAATCACAATTACGTCTTGAATTACCCAGTCAACAATAATTGCCACTGTTCATAGAGAAAAGTTCACTGTAATTAGGACTTCTCCCATACACTCGAACAATCAAAGTAATAAATTTTTATGCGAGAGGTGTGTACCTGAAATAATGAAAAGAATATGTCTTCAGAAATGAAAGAGAATAATAAATGTTGAGTAATAAAGTATGTTAGTATCCAATAATTCCAAAAGCCCGAGATGGAATCCAACGCCCGCCTAATATAGTCACAATGGACAGTCAACAAAGTCAGTGTTGGTTTTTCAACTATTTCAAATCAAAATTTCTTTACACCTTATTAAATTCCTTCAATCTTGCCTATTTAATAAAAAAATATCCCTGATTGAAATATACGACTATTGGATGTGTTCCTCAAGTGAGTATACTTGGTCCAATACCACTAAACATATTCATAAATAAAATTCCTATAAATAACTTAATTCTTCGTTGATAGCATAGCAAAAAATACACTAATGACATTCTGGATTACTGGAGAAAGCTTAATTTTAATACAAATTAGAATATATAAAGTATACTTAAAAAACAATTCACAATAAACACACACGATTAAAAACAAAAAGAAACCTCTTGTTATGTTCCGAAACACGAAACACGTGTCAGTTACGTGAAAATAAAGAAATGGACCATTAACATAATAAGAGTTTTACTTACTCACAATTTGAAAATTTGGTTCCATCAAGAGATTAGTAGAACTAGTATCGATTATATAGATAAAACAAAAAATCTAACAGGAGTCTGCTTAAGACATCAATTAAGGAAAGGAATATTCACGGCAAACAAATTAATAAAACAACATTATTTGTAAAATACATACTGATAAAACTCTGTACCAAGAGAGAACATGTAATTATCTAATATGGTTTAAAGGTTTAATCAGAAATTCAAATAAAAGTCGATCTTAGTGACAGTCACTAGAATAATTACGCTTTAGTCTTCAATCAAGGGACCCAATATTCATGTTAAACATATTAAGAAAATAACAGGAATGAGGAATCTCACAAAAAATCATAAAAAGCAAAATGAATGTCTCATAAAGAACTGCAACTTTCCTTCGAAAGAACACAACAACCGTTTCTTTGTCTACTTAAAATAAATGCTGTTAAAAGTATACCCATGAATTTTTACAGATCATATTTTCAAGAAAAGAAAGATTGATCCCTTTTAAAGCTGACTTGGAGAAGAATTAATTCCTATTAAAGATGAGATTGAATATCTCGGACCTTAGCAAAAGCAGAAATTAGTTTTAGATCCTTATTTATCGTTCGTTTTTCTATAAATTTATTGTCTAATCAGTTTTCTTTTGTCTCTTTATCATTTTCTATTTTTATCTTACTATTGCCCCTCCAGTTATACATTTTTTGTTTGTCTGTCATCTGTTTTCTGAATTGTGTCCGTTATTTAGCAGTAATATGACTTCTATATTTTATCTGATTCTCATCTCTCTATTATCTGGGATCTATTTTTTCGTCTGTCTATTCTCCAGCTTTAACAAGTCAATCTTTTGCCGTCTTTGACTTACTATCTGTCATCTGTTAGTTATCTTTTATATCATTTATGGTCAACTTTTTTTTCTGTTACCGCAGTCATATTGTTTGATTTTTGGCTGCATTTTCTTTGAGTTACATTTTGTTTCTTTTGTTTAAGGTTTGTTTTACATTAGTATGTCTGTTTTGTATGGACTGGATGTGGTGCCAGCTTAATCCTAGCGGATGGTTTAGTTTAATAATACTACAGTTGATTTTAAACGTTTTTATTCTTTTGGTTCTAGTTTAAGACTAGTTTGAAACTATTTTCTATTTACAATAAAGATGCTGGTGCGGGCGTACCCGAAGAACCTGAAGGTTAACCGAGGATGTGACAGCGCTCCAACAATTTCTCCTAGGTGATGTTCTCTCTATTGATCATCAGTTTACCTTCTAATTTGTGACATTCTTCTCTGAAGGAAAACTATAACACATAAAAAATACTCATGATAAATAATATACTGATGAAAAATATCATCAGTATATTATTTATCGGGAGTGTTTTTATTTGTTATAATGTTCCTTTTGTTCGATTAATGTCTGTATTTTGTATAATATATGTTTATCTGTTCATTATCTGTTTCTTTTCTAAATGATGCTTATTTTCATTTATATTCTAGCCTCTACTAATCATTATCGTGTCTTCTAATTGGCGTCAATCTTCTCTTACTATCTTTTGTATGTCTTTTAATGTGGCTGTTATGTGCCGACTATTGTCATAACATCTCCTTTTGTCTCTTAATTTTTCTGCTAGCTACGTGTCTTCTATTTAACGTTTGATTTTTGTCTGCGCAACATCAGATTGTTATCTACAAATTATTTATCTCTTGTTTATCATTTTTCTCTGTCTCCTTTTTTCCACATGTGATCTCCTCTGTTTTTCACTGTGTGAGTTTCTATCTAGTTTGTTTTTTGTCTGTCTTTCTTCTACAAGGTTCTTACATACGGTTGTAGATGATAAGCAATGTATAGTTTTTGTCTTGTCCGTTGTTTGGCACCTGTTTCATATTTGTCTATTAGTGACGGCTGACGGCAAAAAAAGAACAGTATTCTTAGATGATTACTGAATCCACAAATTATTCGAGGCTCCAAAATTGAATCAAAGAACCCGCTATAAACTTTTACAGTTAAATAGAAGACAATCAAAATTACGGATATATCTTCTGAAATACTTACTGCAAACATCGAAGGCGTCGCAATGTCCTAATTATTCCTGATTAATAATTCAATCTCGTTCTGAACTGAAGATACTTCAGTAAAATTAGACCTTATTAGACTTTGTTATCCAGTGGTTCAGGTAGACTGGATAACAAAGTCTAATTTTGCTGTAGTTCAGATTAAAACGTATTAATGTTCTTTTTTTTTCTTGAATAATTTTCTAACGTATCTCTTAGTGAAACATTTTGAAATATTAGGTAAAAGTGTTGATCAATTCTTTACCTAATATATCTGTACTCCACTGGTCCCATAAAAAATTTAGGAGGAGTGTTTAAGTCGGCAGGGGTGTGATACCACCCTACTAATGATGGACTGTCTCTTATTTCTCTTATTAAAAAAAACTTTCCTTTCTAACGCTACGTTGGTAAGATGCAAACTAAAACAAAACTGGTTCAAATAATCGCGTATTGTGTGTGACAAATCTTCAGTTACCATTAATTTTTTTGTTTGTTATTGAGATCCTAGAAATATGTTGGTGTCAAGACCAAGCTTAAAGTTAAAAATCAAAATTTACATAGTTATAGTGTAATATTACCTATAAAACGAATTTATCTTTTAAAAACAGTTTGCAAAAAAATCAAATGGAATACTTTAATAATTTTATTGCAGAATTCAGAGACACATCCATTTGAACACAGGCAGGATTTGTCTAAAAGAGCATAACAACTGGTAATTAATTTCTAATTTTTCATGGCTTGGTATTTTTTAAGTTAAACCTCTGAAAGTTTTTATCCTATGGATGATTTTCCGTTTTTTTGAATTTCTTAAATTTTTGAAATTTAGTTTTTGATCTATAAATCTACCCATGTATTTGATAGAAGAGGAAGCAGAAAAACAATAGATTGGATTTTTAAATGTACCACGAAGTAAACGCCCCCAAAATTCAAGAATAGATTGGATAATCGAAAAATTACTAGAGGAGTTATTGTGACGATACTGGGAAAATATTAGTTGGAATTTATGTGATTTATCTTAAACCACAGCTGAAGAAAGCAAATCAGATGTGTAAAAGAATTTTAATATAAAAAAATATATTTCTTTTGACTTATAAGGAATTGTATTATGATAAAAAAAAATGAAAAAAGAGATGACACATTTACCTAGAATTAAAGGGTTTTTGTACAACCTCTAACAATAAGTTCTAAATAGGCACCTGTCACAACTATTCAATGCTGAGATCTGCTATACATGTCATGAAAACTTTTCAAGAAGGATTCTTTTGGGATTTAGTTCAAAAGGCCACATTTTGTTGGATGTCAGGAATTTCGTCAAATCTCTTTCCAAATGTACATAGAAACTAGTGTTTTATTTCATTCTACATTTGAAAATGAAATACCACATAGTAACGGTCACCACAATCCTCTTTCTTAAATCTCTCTCCTTTCAATGCTGCAAGGTGCATGAAATTTTGAAACGTTTCTTGAAACGTCTACGCAGGGTACAAACATCAGTAGGCACAACAAGTTTCACGGTTTTTTGTTCACGACAATGCTCGCCCTCAAACAGCCAATATCGTCAAACAGTTCCTCGCAGAAAAGGGGATGGTGCAAATTGAATATTCACTATAGTCGCCAGATCTCAATCCTCCAAACTTTTTCCTATTTCCACGATTTAAGCTCGTTTGGAAAGAAAAGAGACTTGACGATATTCCTGATATCCAACGAATTGTGACGAGGTTTTTGAACTCTATCTATAGCAGATCTCAGTGATGTATAGTTATGGGAGGTGACTATTTCGAAAGATAGTAACTGAATTTTCGTTAATATTTCATCTACGTTAATGTTACAGGGCGATTCCCCTAACTTTATTGTCAGAGGTTGTGTCTGAAATAGAGCAACGGCATGTTTGACATGAAGCGAGCCATTTAATGCATTTGGGCCAAACTTGACTCCCTTAGGACTAAGGGTTACACCAAGAGCAGGACCATAGAAGCTAATAAGCGAGCCCAGAAGCCAGGAGAAGCGCAATCTAGCACTGATGCGTCCGATAAGTACAGATGGTGTCAGTAAAACCGGAGGGCGAATGGACGAAAACGGTAAGGAAGAGCTGGAGGAATGTGACCAGCAGACCTGCGACGTCACTTTAAGATGGAGCTTGAGATCATGAAGGACGAACATGCCAACTACAACGGCGAGGCTAAAAGGAGCACTAATAACGATCTCCTGCTTGAACCTAAGGCGGAAGTGGACCAAGAGCCAATTCTGAAGGAGGTCAATAGGCTGAAACAGCCAAGCTAACGGAAGAAGAGCATTTGGCTAAAGTATGCACGGGGACGGACAGGAGGGAATCATGCAGATGCTGTGGAAAGACAAACTGCGAGGAGAAGGACTGTCAGTCTGAGCCCAAATGCGCGGCGTATTTTGAGAAAGTTTCTGAGATTAATCACTAACTTTGTAGCGTTAACTCTGCCGCTTACGGGTCTATTAATTAGACACCGCAGGGCGGTGCAGCACCCGGATGGCATCATAGCGGTGACATGCCTTATGCGACAGGAAAGACTGTCTTAATACTTCTGGTATGTAATTATATGTATGCTATTTGTAACATGGATTGCAATTTATCTAATGATACTCACGGGTTGCAAGTATTATTATCTTTTTAACATGCTTTTTTTCTCTCGTTTTTAAATGGAATGTACACATGGCCTTGTAGACATTATTATATTCTGGATAAAATGTTTCTAATATTGTATTTCTATATGCTCAGTTAAATTAAAATGTCTATTTTTTTGTATATGGTGACTTATCTAAGACATTATTGTCAAACATTAATAAACTACTTACTTACTATGTGAGCCTAACGTACGACACCTTCAGGGGGTGGGTGGTTTTGTTTAGGCAGGGGAATGTAAGCGCTCAGGTTAGAGGCGCAGCTAAGAGGAAAGTTATCGAAACCGACAATCCTGCTAGAGGCATTGTAATGGCTAGGGTTGACAACATGTATTTCGCCTCATGCTGCGCCTCTCCAAACCAGGTGATGAAGGAGTTTGTCAACTGGCTAGACGAGTTTGTTTCATGGTTACTCCAGCTTCTAGGTTGCTAAGGCAGCCGAGAGTGCTGTGTGATCGAGCAGGGCGAGAGTCCTTCGGAGCAGAAGAGAAGGACCATTTTCTTCTGCTCTGCTGCTTGAGGTGGGCAGATCAAATTTTCTTTACGCAGCTTTGACCGAGGCGGAATGTACTGGAGCGAGACAAAATCCTGAGCGCCCTTAGACTGGGAGTCTTGAGGGTGTCCAGAGCCTAGGTGATGGTTTCAACAGATACGACCGAGATCTGGCATCTACAAAACCGCCGAATCTGGAGATCCTGGCCAGGTCCTCGGCCTACAAGGCACAAGGCGATAAGGGCTGGTGCGGGCAAGGCTCAGACCAGGAGGGAGAAGCTGGGTAAAATGCTAACAATATAGCAGGCCATGTTGTAGGTGGCGGCATGGACGAGGAGACTCACATATTTACTTTAATTAAAAGATCGTTATCTTACTCCAGTCCATTTTCTTCTACATCCATTTTTAATCGTTGTTCCACAAATTAACATCAACTGTTTTGTGACATATTTCAGAATTTATTGCATCTAATAAATTGACAATAGCCGACATTAGGCCGTGGGTCGATGCGAGAATGGCGAGCTGGACCACTTCTTAGTCCAGTTGTTCTCGGGCCACAGATGTTTCGGTTCGTACCTGGCGACCACTGCGGAGCAGACGTATAATCGCTGAAACACCCTTGTTGACTGCATGATCGGCCCATAAAGAGGCTCTGGAGTCAGCCCTCGGCGCCTCAGTAAGTAGTGGACAGCGATGGTGTCGTTCGCCAATTCGGTGCTACACGAGGCGCAAGGTGACGGGATCAGTGATGGACAACATGCAGTAGTAATGCGCAGTCCAGGTGTCCGGAGTCAAATGCGCGAGCAAGGCACTGGTATTTGGTACCAAGAGGATGTTGAGGTTTAGTGGGTAGGACCTATTCAGAAGGAATATAACGAGTCCCACATATCATACATGGAGAAGACCTGCGTAAAGTATTTTTTCTCTCAAAAAAAGTACTAATGAATTTTCTTTAAGGAAAGAAATCTTATTTCCCCTTTATACCGCGTCTACTAAATTGGATTCTATGATATTAATATCATATTATCTAATTTAGTAGACACGATATTTAAAAATTAAATTTAAATACATAATCCAAAAGTTAAATCTCAGCAAACTTTGATAATGCTATGGAACAAATCTTTTATAGAACTCTTGGCAAGAGTACTTCTACAAGAGGAAATATTTTAAATGTATACTGCAAAGAAAATTTAAGGAATTTACACTAGTTGATAATAAGATTAGTTAATGGAGTCTCAATAAACTTAGATCAACGTGATTATTGAATCGAATGGAAGATCAAAATGGAACATTAATTTTATTAAGAAACTTCTTGAATCGAACACAAAACTATAGTTATTAAAAAAATTAGAGGAAGAACATTCTTATATGATCAAGAAAGGAATAGAATAAACACATTATTTTGTTGATGAAAGAATATTTTTGAAGGAAATAATTTAACTTATCAATAATACTTAGTAAAAATTACCTTAATTAATAAAAATTACCTTAATTAGTAATAGAACTACCAACAAAGAGATAGAAACGTAGATCAAAGAACATATTTATTGCTAATAAATTACATCTATAGGAACAAAAGGGTGAAAAAGAAAGCAGAAAGAAAAGGAAAAATTATATACCTTAAAATATTGATAGTTGATTCAAAAATTTAAAATTGCAGTGGCTTAGACAATATCAAAATAAGTTAACAGCAAAATTATTACGAAGGAATGGAAGAGAATTCATCTCAATTTGCGGGAAGGAATTAATAACAAAAACAATATAATATATACTTTGTTAGCGACTACCTATTTAGTTTCATGAAGATTAGTTCTCTTATTGCTAGGATTTTGAGTTATGAATTCATAAATTTAGACACTTAAACTCAGGGTGAGCTTCAAAATCATTTAGCTATAAATGTTTTATATTTTTCAGATTGTTGACATGAGTGTTAGTGCTTAATATCACATATAACTTATTTAGAAACCCGAATCCACAAGGAAAGTGGTAATACGATTGATGGTTGATTAAAAATTAAAATTGATCAAAAATCTATAGTTGATTTAGATTGATTGATTTAGATGACGAGAATGGTTATGAAGTAATGAAAAATAAGGGAATGAAATGGGCGGGAAAGATGGGAAGAAAAGGCAGCAGAGAGGTAGGGAGTGTATAAATAACAAAAAATATATATGTATATAAGTTTCTTGGAGAGTAATCAGTGCAATATCCTATCTTATGTCCTTCTTTTCTTCTCATTATCTGTTCTTTTTTGGCCTCCATGAATATTTTTCCCATTTATACATATTTACAAAACTCTTACAAATTCTTTTTTGAATAGTTTTTCTATTACACGTTTTAAAAACTTTTATTATGTCCTTTTTTTACTCATTTCCTTCCTCTTCTTAACCTTTTTATCGTCTTTTTCTTAGCTTTCTTCATTTATCCATTCTTCATATGAAAGACAACGAAATACTCGTAACTTTAATTTTCTCATTTATATTTTCTATTGATTGCATTAATTTTTCATTATTGCTTGTTTCTTTGGGATCTGTGTGTTTTGAAATTTACACAGTACTGATAAATCTTTCTGCATTTATGGATTAATATTGTATTTGTCGTTTATTAAGGTGGCTTTTTAATTTAATGAAGAACTACTATCCAGTAAAAAGGCTATTGGGGCTTAAGAGGAATATTACCCTCTAGAATTGAACTCCGCTGCCCTCAAACTTCAAATGATACTTCGAATTGGGTCACTCCTACATTAAATTTGACTATTTGTAACCAATTTTCTGCTGATATATAAGCAATTTTGCGCTCAGATGATTATTAAATGTTATTTGTAGTTTGAAATATTTATTTTAAGATAAATAATAAATATAGATCTTAGTCATGATGATGGTTGTGACCGTTACTATTATGCAAATGTTTATTTATGTTTATAGAACCAATCTTTTCCTTAATAAACCTTAAAAAAAATGATAGATAATTAGTCTTGTCAGATCAAATAATTACTGAATAATTAAAAACCAATCTGCGCTTTTTTTAACACTTAGCCTTTGGTGAAAATCCGAATCACTTTAAGAAATTAGCGGCTCCAACGCTCGGACGCTTGGAAAGTACGTTCGCCATTATTTTATCACGATTGAAAATTTTGCAAGTAACGCTAAGTTTCTTTTTTTTGTTTCTCTGAATCCGGGGTCAATTTTTAATTGCATTTTTTTGTCGACAGTTCAAAGGGCACGGAGAGCTTTAATTAACGGTACTAAGATTCTCGAACAATATTAAATAACAACTGCATGTGAGAGATGTCTGATTGTTATCATCTAAACAATCTAAACACCGACTAAAAAATTCGTATGCATATAAATAAAAATTAATTAAGATTGTATAGAGATAAATCATTAGCTTAAAATACTATAGCAATCCTCCCTCCAGGGATTCGAATGGTGAATTCTTCTTTAGAACAGGCACTCGATCCACTAGGCAGCCTTCTAATATTATTCATAGTTTTGTAAGAAATAAATTTGATTATAACATTTTAAAATTAAAAACTACGGGTTTAATATAAAACATATAATTATTTCGATAAAATATAAGAAATATACATGATTTTTTGGATTTTAATAATTATCGAAGACCTATGTTGGATCCTTGAGGTATACCAAAATTAAAAATCAACTAGTAGATTTTTAAAGAATATATATTTGTGAGTGTTGTGATGTTGAATAAATTAATAATTAAAGGTATTATTGTATTTATAAGGATTTAATTATTAGAAAATAATGTATTTCTTTATATAATCAAGCTTTACATCAATGTAACAGTAACTTCTAATTAAGTCGGAACGAAATGATTTCCTCGATTGTCCATAATTGAAATATCGAAATGAAAATTGCGCACTTTCCGACGACACTCGGGGGCAATTAAAGTGGGAATATACGCGGCGATTACGCAAAGTTTATGTCCCCGATCGCGGCATAAACTCGACGGTTAATGGCGGAGAAAAGTCGGGTAATTGAATTAAGATGGCCGCGGTGTTGGTGTTGGCACGCCTGGGAAAAACGGACGGTTCACATGTAAATCATATTTATGTATCGTTCTGCACACGGTTCTAAGCTTGTATACAACGCATGTTCGACGACTCGTGTGCTCAGTTATAAATTTTAGCCCGTTGCCCGTTGGGACTCGTTAACATTAACGTTACATTTTTCTTCCTCTGAAAATATTTGACGTATAGCGTGTAATAAGGTTTTAATAAGTGGTTGATGCTACAAATTAAGTAACTTAACGATCGCAATGATAAACACGATTTGAATTAAAAGTTGTCATTCATCTTAACGCTGCACCAATTTTCCGATGAAAGGTCGGACCTCACAAAGCGTAATAACCAGCTGGCAAAATGTGATGATTGATGTACGCCTGAAGGTATTACATGAGTTAAATTTACTCAGTTTAATAAAATCAAGTATGCTTGAGAGTTCAATCTTGTATTCTATATCAAAACTCCTCAAGGAAGAACAAGAAACGTTAATTCTAAACGCCAAAGATGGTTATTTAGTTGGCCAAATTTATTTAACCAGTAAATTGGTACTTGCCTAGAATTATTGTTAGTGTGGAAATATGGTGAAGCACTTTAATCATCTATCAAAAATTCTATTTTGAAAGTTTCCTCTTAAATTGACATTTACTATACTTTTACCACAATTAATTATGGATTACCATGCCGCAACCATCATGATGATTTCTCTAAAATGTTGGATTTCTCATTGATGGCATGCAAAGAAATGAAGAGTTGTTCTGAAATAATACGAAGAGTTCTAGAAGATGTAAGAAGTGCCATTTTAGAAAATATGTATATTTGCCTTTGATTTCTAAGTATAAACCTTTAATAATTAGTAAGACACAGTTGTTATGTTTTTGTAATTATTAGTTAATATTTTACAACATAAAGGACTTTAATACATTTTTATTAGATAAATCTTGCTCAACAAAATCTATCAACCTCACAAAAAATGCTTAAGCATCGATGAAGATCATTGTTCATTGTTCTTCATTCATTGATTTCAGTCTCTAACCAGAACCTTTTGAAGATAAATAGCTTTAAACTACTTAAAACCATTTTTAAATCCAAATACACGTGGAGATAATTTCTTGGCCATCGATACAACTGCGGTGTGAGAGTGTACGTGCCAATTGCCGTCGTTTTATTTTCTGCTTTCGCGGACGTGTAACAAGTGCTTAAACGCAGGCACAAACGTCGACGATTGAAAAGACGGATAACAGGTAATTAATATTGTTTACAACGCTAATCGCATATTTCTTGCGATACTCGGTGTCCGCACTCATGTAGAAACGGATCGCTTTACTATTTAGACTGAGCGGTACGTTGACAAATCTATCCGCTACGGTGGAATCCAGTGATGGAGAACGTGCGCTCGCATTACGGACGTGAATTGATTTATATTGTTGGTGATTTATAATTAATATTTTAATGGTGCAAATTAGTGCGTTACAGCTATGCACGGTTATTTGTTCTAAAGGTAGGAAATTTATCAGAATTGTTTTATATAGGCTGAACACATAGATATTTAGAAGAAATAGTTTTTAGAAACATTAACTCAAAACATTAGTTTTATAGTTCCTCAACGTTTGAAACTTAAATAGCTGTGAAAACCTGTGATTATCTTCTTAATACTAAATGCACCAGATCAGCTAAAAATTGATCATGTTTAGACTGCAATTTTATGGTTTTATTAATTTTAGATTTTACTAATAATATTTTTGATTGTATGAAGATGTGAAGCTCTAAAGATGACGAATTACGCTACCATCAGTAATGATGGAATGTTTAACGCCCAAAGTGATTAGAAAGAACAGACGCTTTCAGATTCAGAAATTCAGAACCATCAGTACATCCAATCGATAAAAATCAGCTTCATGAATTGGATGATGATCAGTCATTACCAAAGATTTAGTGCCGAAGGTAAAGAAATAAAAGGTGTAAGACAAGAGACTCTTTTTGATTCCTTCCATATCCAAAGTTTCAGTTAATATTTTTAAGTTTATAGAAGAAACCTTATAAACAGATGGGGGGTGTAAATATAGGGGCCTATAAACATATTCATCATCATTTTGGCGTAGAATGTGAAGAGAAAAAACTTTATTATTATGAAAAGTTTCTTGGGAACTGTGAAGTCTACAGAAGGAGATTCAATAAATTGTAAATAATTTGGGACAAACTTTATAAGAGATCGAAAGCCTGTAAGGATTATATAAACATAATAATTGGCGATCATCAAGCATTATCGAATACTCAGTTTAGTAGATGAAAAAGGAACAATTGCACAACAAATGATGATTCTTGATTTCATCGTTTTCAAGTTATCAAGTTCAAGTGCATTATTAGAACATATACAGATGACTGTTAGAGATTGCCGAAGATTTGGTGCAGAAAGTGAAAAACAATATCCATAGTTGTTCAAAATTTCAGTAAACTGTTAAGTTTATGGACAAAATTTTATAATTAATAAAATTTGTTGAAGATAAGTTAGAGCTTAAACAGATAAAAGTGTGCGATCATTCGTCATTAAGTAACGCTAAAAATAAACAAAGACGAAGTGAAAGCTTTTCCATTTTATTGTTATTCAAGAGTGTGATGTTTTGAGAAGAAACTTTATAAAAAATTATCTGTAATGAAGATAGGTAGGAGCTTATAAAGATGATAGTAAGATATCTATTAGATGGTCAATTATTACTTAGGATTTGGTGCGATTAATGCTTTACGATTTAAAGTCAAGGGAAGAGTTAGGGAAAATGCAAAATCTTCTTCAAACCGTGCGGGGTATCAATACATTGTTGGCCATAACCACAGATTGTTGAGGAAGGAAATATGCCGGGCGCGTCGTTGTTGTTTCTACAACCTTCTTTGTGGTATTCATGAAGTACGCAGCCACTGAAGTGTTGAAGTTGGCAGAAAACGTCGCTAGTAATAACAAGAAACCTAGTACCATTCCCCTACACTTGCAACTGACCATTCAAAATGTCGATAAATTGAAAAACCAACTTTCAAGCTATACTTCTTCCTAAGAAGACTGTATAGAAACCCTAAGAAAGTTTCTATTTCATCTCAACAGGAACAGTAAGAGTAGATTCAAACTATAGTGAATTGTGAACTTTATAAACGATGGAATTATATGAAGGCAGGTTAGAACCTATAAGTTGGTTGTAATATTAACATAAAAAGGGCGATTATCAGTACCTACAGAATTAAAATTCCACCAAAACCATCTGCAAATTTCACTGCATTAGTTCATCAATTAGGAAATCCATAAATGCTAGTCAAATCTTTCACTCCAGAAGCAAACCAATTTTAAAAGTTGATTTGACCACAGAACTAGGTCTATTCAGGACAGCAATACCTTCTGGAGCCATTACAGATGTTCATGAAGATTTGGAATTACGTGATGGTCACAAAGCCCATTACCATGGCAAGTCTGTGATGAAGGCTATTAATAACATTAAATCTATAGTAACACCAGAATTTTTAAAGTGCGGCCTTGAAGCAACTGAACAAAATAGTATTGATGAATTGATGCTGAAATTGGACGAAACTGAGAACAAGTCTAAATTGGTTGCTCTCTTGCGTCTCTTTCGCAGTGGTAAAAACGGGCTAAACGTGACGTACCTTTATATAAACATCTTGTTAATTTAGCTGACAATAAAGACATTATTCTACCTGACCCAGCCTCTAACTAAATTGATGATGGATCGCACACTACAAATAAGTTGACCATGCACGAATTTATGATTCTGCAGATTGGCGCTGAGACATTCAGTGAAGTAATGAAAATGGCTACTAATGTCTATCACCACCTAAAAAGTGTAACCTACAAGAAATTTGGTTTACAATCTACAGCTGTTAATGATGAAGGAGGTTTTGCCCCTAATATCACTGATGGAAAGGAAGCTTTGCAATTAATTATGACATAATTAAGGTTTGCTGGCTATGAAGGATATACAATAATTGGATGTTGCAGCTTCAGAATTCTTCAATAATTGCATGTACAATTTAAACATCACGATTCCAGATTCCAGATTCCAATTGACTTTCTAATACTAGAACAGCGTAAGAATCTATACATGGAATTCATCAAAGAAATTCCCTATTGTCTCCACTGAGGATTCCTTTGATCAAGATGATTGGAATTCCTGGATTGCATTAACCAGTGGCACTGATATTCAAATTGCTGATGATAATTCGACTATCACTAATCCCAAGCGTATAGAAGAAGCTATATAGAAAGGAGCTTGCAATGGACTTTTATTAAAGGTTATTCAAATCGGTTCAGTAACAGAATCCATCAACGCTCATTTACTAGCGAAAAGTAAGGGATGGGGCACAATGGTATCCCTCAAATCTGGAGAAACTAAAAGCACTTTTATTGCTGTCTTTGTCAACTAGTCAAATCAAAACTGGTGCATCCTGCCGATACAAGAGGCTTGCTAAGTATAATCAAATTCTCCATATTGAGAAGAAACTATGTAAAGATGCTAAATAGGCCGGAAATGCTTTCAGGAGACCCAATTAAGATTTACTATTGTTACTTTTTTTACATAATAAAGATTATGATTTTAATGAAGTTGGGCTATCATCATTAACGAAAGAAAAAAAAGACGTTTTTCGATTTCATCAATAGAAAAGATTCTCTGAGCTGTGAAATTTATGGAAGAAACCTTTTGAGTAATGAAACATTATGAAGATGATGATAGGTAAGAGTTTATAAATATTATAAGTGAAGAAAGATAAACGTGAGAGACAACAGACCCTCTTTCGATGTCATCAACTTTCATTCATGTATAATAGTTTCGGTGAATTGTGAAGTTTATGGAAGAAAGTGTTTGAAGATACGTTAGAGCCTGTAAAAATGATCTTAATGAATTGGACGATCACTAAACATTATCGAAGATTTGGAGTACAAGAAGTGTGAGAAAATATAATCGATACTTGTTCTGCTTCACACTTTAAGTGGGCCATTAATAGAAGAGATTACCTTCTTAATAATCAGCACAACATTGTCAGTACCGATATTATGATTAATGCCGGAATTTTCTACAATTAGATGTATATTACGTCATTTTCATTTACAATCTAGTTTTAACTTTGATAATGATCCGTAAGGACCGAAACACGTGTCAGTTATTTGAAAATAAATAAATGGAACCTAACAAGAGTTTTACTTCTCCCAGTTTCTGTAAGAAAATGTTGGCTTTTAGAACAAGTTATAAACAATTTAATATTATAAGGATAGGTTACAACCTATAAAATAATAGTAAGATTTTCATGAAATAGGCAATCATCAGTCTCTAAAGATAAAGGCAATAGGAGCTTCTATATTTCATCGTTATACAAAGTTTTAGCTAATTGTGAGGTTTAAGGAAGAAACGTTATACGCGATTATATATTATGAAGATAAGTTAGAGACTATAAAAATAATAGATTTTAATGGAGTGAAGAAAGAAAACAGACGTTTTTCGATTTCATCATTATCTAAAGTTTCTCTCAACTATGAAGTTTCTGCAAGAAACTTTCTGAATAATGAAATATAATGAAGATGAAGAGAGGTAGAGGTTTATAAATATTTTAATAAAGTGGGTTATTATCAGTTATTACCGAAGATTTAATGAAAAAATTAGGGAAGACAAATTTTTCGATTTCATTGATGCATTTTAGTTTCAGTAGACTGTGAAGTTTTTGGAAGAAATTGTGCGAAGATACGATAGAGCCTATAAAAATTATCTTTATAAATTGGCTAATCACAAAACATTGGATTAGGAAAACATTACTGGGAAAAAGAAAAATTCTAGTAGATTGTGAACCTGATTGTAAACGATAAGTAAGATGTTCAGTCTCCAAAGATAAAAACAATCAATAGGCGCTTTTATACTCCATCGTTGTCCAAAGTTTTAATAAATTTTTAGGTTTGTGGAAGAAACCTTGTGAACAATTAAATATTATGAAAATAGGTTAGAGCCTATAAAGAATATATTTTTATGAAGTCAAGTATCATTATTATCTAAAGTTTCTCTGAAACGTATAATGGAAGAAACCTTATGAGTAACGAAATATTATGAATATAAAGACAGGTTCAAGCTTATAAATAACGTTTATATAGTAGGTGATCATCAGTTATTGCCGAAGATCACATGCACAAATGAAAAAAGATAAATGTGTAAAACAACAGACCTTTTTCGACTTCATCCTTGTAGTTTTAGTGGATTATCAAGTTTATGGAAGAAATTATATAAAGATATGTAGAGCCTATAGAAATGATCTGCATTAATTGAACGATCACCAAGCAATACCGAAGATTTGGAAGCAAATAAAGGAAGAAGACGTGAAAGACAACAGACGCTTTTTGATTTTATCGTTATCCAAAATTTAGGGGAATTATAAATTTTTTAATAAGAAATCTTATTAATTTGTGAAAGATACTTTGCATGCCATGAAAAACTATGGATATAGGTTCATGAAGTAAAAGAAATAAGACGTTTGTTTTGATTTTATCATTTTATAAAATTTCATTAAACTCTGAAGTATAAAAAAAAACTAGAATGGTATGGATATGAAGCCAAGCTCTATCCTTATAAATATGATTGATAAAATTAATTAAATAACAGTAATTATCGTAGATTTGGTGCAGAAAGTGATGAAAGAAAAAGTGAAAGACAGCAGACGCACTTTAACTTCATCGTTGTGGTTTAAGTGAATACTGAACTTAATTAAAAGAAATTATATGAAGATACGTTAGAGCCTAAATGATCTTTGTAAATTGGACGATTACCAAGCATTGCTGGAAATTAGAAGAAATATAGAAAGAATAAGTGAAAGACAGACGCTTTTTGATTCCATCGTTTTCCAAAGATCGAGTAAATTATAAATTGTATAGGAAGGAACCTTATAAATAATAAAATCATATGAAGATAGATTAGAGTCTATAAGAAAAAAATCTTCATGAAGTTGTTCATAGTTATTCAAAGTTTTAGCAAATTCTGAAGTTTATGGAAGAAACCTTATGATTAAATTTTATAAGGTTAGGTTAAAGCCTATAAATATAATAGATTTTATTAAATAAAACAGACGTTTTTCAATTTCATCATTATTAAAAAGTTTATCTGAACTGTGAAGTTTATGAAATGTTATAAACATAGATAAAATCTTACAAAGATAGTACAATTTTTATATAACGGGTAATCAGCAGTTAATAACGAGGATTTGGCACAAAAAGTAAAGAAAGAAGAAGTGTAAGATAGTATGCGCTTTTCTATTTATTTTGTCACTACCCAAAGTTTTAGTGAATTGACAGCCTTATAAACGACGCAATTATGTATAGATAGATAAGAGCATATATGATGATGAGAAAGTAAAGAAAGACAGTAGGAGCTTTTTTAATTCATCGTTATCCAAAGTTTTAGTAAGGAAGCTTTATGAGGAATGAAGTATTATGAAGATAGATACGTGGTTATAAAGATGAGATTTGTTGCAAAAACTGAAGAAACGCAAAACGTATATTTCATCATTGTAGTTTTAGTAAATAGTGCACTTTATCAAAGAAATTGTATCAAGATGCGTTAGAGCTTATAAAAATAATCTTCATGAATAGACATCAATCATCAATTACTGCCGCAGATTTCGACGAAAATAAAAGAAGAACTAAACGACAACATTTGATCGTTATCAAAGTTTCATTAAATTGTGAAGTTTATAGAACCAACCTTATAAACAAAGAATTTATATGAAGATAGATTAGAGCCTATAAGGAAAAAGGCAATATTTTCAAGTATATACTTAAACTGAAATCAGTAAAAAAGCCACAGATTTTTTTCCTTATCAACTTCAAACAAAAAATCATAATATAAAAGATACAAATATATCGGAATTTACTCGTAACTATTGTTGACAAGAAAATAATGCTCTTTTTGCATCATGATAAGTTTAAATGTGTTTGTTGAAGCTTAAAAGGAACACACAACCTTGTTTCTTTTAAGCTTCAACAAACCATAACGACAGACCTAACTTAAAGACATGTCGCAAAAAATAGCACATTTACTTAAATATGTATACTCGTATTACAAAAAAAAAAAATTCAGAGGTTGTCATCGTATTTTACTTGATAGTGGAGAAAAGTAGTACTAGTGAAAGAAATTTGGAAAGCTTTATTCTTGCTTTGTATAATACCTGGGCGAAGCAAATATAATTAATCCGGATTATATTTGATTCGCCAACTTTTATTATAAGCATTAAGAGAAAATTTAATGCCAACTTTTTTTAACTTTTAAATCTGTGTATTATCTCGAAAGAACTGTAAAAGATCGAAAGGTTAGTGTAAACACTATAATTTGTTGCTTTTGTATTAGATCGCCTTGATGATGTCTTCGATTTATATTAAATGTATTAACTAGAAAGATTTACGCCTTATTTATTTTGTATGACGTAAAATGACAGCTTTAAAAATAGATAAGCCTTCATAGTTATGGCAGTATTTTTTTTAATTCCACACGCAAATACATTCCAATTATTTACAAAAGTATCTTCCATATTTCCCTCTATTTGTGCTGTTTATCTTATTAGTAAAATTGATCCATATAGTCCTACTGTGCTCGTAATGAACATAACTCTATAATTTTTGCATTCTTTGCTATTCCCTGCTTTATATATAGGTATCATTCTTATTCGTCAGTCTCTAAATGTCTTTTTTTCTTCTAGTAATGCCTGATTTCCATTTTCATCCAAATACTTAATGATTTCTTCCGCTATCCCATCATGTCCACATACTTTTACATTTATTGTGTTTTTAACAGCTTCTTTAAGTTCCTCCTTTGTTATATAATTTATACTCGTTTCACTTTGTAATTCCTTCTATTCATTTCCTTTTTCTTCCTCGTTACTCAATCCTTGCAGCATCTCTTTGAAATGTTATCTCCATCTATTTATTATGTCTTCTCCTTTGGTTAGTATATTTTCTTTTTTATCTTTTACATTATTCGTTGGTTTGGCTTTAGATTTTCTCATTTGTTTTAGTGATCCATAGAATAATTTTTGGTTTTCGCTAGGTTGTGTCTCAGTTCTTCCCACATTTTGGTTTTGCTCTATTTTATCTGTTATTTCACTTTTCACCGTTGTTGCTTGTATATTTCTTTCATTTATTTTTCTTCTTCCTTGCTGCTTTTTGCACAAGCTCATTTTGCTGCTTGTTCATTCTTTGAAATTTTCCCATCCCATCTTGCTTCAGCTTCAGCTAGTTTTTCATGGTATATTGTTCTTATGTTTTCTTCTGTTAGTTTATAGGCTTTAATTTCTCTTTAATTACCTTTACTTTTCGGCTTATTATTTGTTTCTTTTTTACTGTTAATTTCATTTTTATTGGGTAGTGGTTGCTGCCCTGTTCTGCTATTTGTATGATGTGTATCTCAAATTAGTAATACTTAGATTTTAAAGTAACGTACTGCAATATTTTTCTTAAAGCTTGAAGTTACTTATCAATTAGAAGTATTAAAAACAAAGAGGTTATTTTAAAAATGAAGAAATCTAATTGAATAAAGGCCCCTACAGAAGATAACTAATGAATTATTAAAACTTATCCACAATGGAATGATGTTGGCTTACAAAATTTGTATTTAATCATGCTTGATAATTACATTTTTGGACAAAAAGTGTATTTTTAGTCAATCCAATCTGAGATGGAATGGAAGATGATTCCACATGTGAAAAGAGCAAAAGAAATATTTCTTGAACGTTGTCGGCGTTTACTTGGTAGTACATTTTGATTAGAAATAAATACACTTTTCACTTTGTTTTACCTCAAAGTGAAAAGTGTATTTATTTGTAGGCTAAAGAAACATTGTTGAAATTGTTAACTTCTATGTTTTTGCATTGACACATGACTTTTTGAAGTGCTGCCCAACATATTATCTGGCAGCAACTTAATAAAATAAGTTCTATAACCTTTTTAGGTTCCAGGGAAATCTTATGGTTATAAAAATTATATTTCGCCATAAATAATGCTTACATTTTTTATTAAAGCGTGAATCTACTGCAGGCAAAAACTAGTTTAACATTTTTATTGTTGTCACAGTGTTTACTTGCTTCAATCTAGCGTTATTGAATGATTCCAGATGGTGAAAATATAAAGCAGGAAAGTTTGTTTAAACTTTTGACTCCCATGTTTTGTATTGATGTTACAGCAGCTAAATTTTAGAATTTCTATAATCTAATTAAGTTCTAGGGAAAAATTAATAATTAATACTTCAATCTAGCGTTATTAAATTTTTGGCCAAAACATGAATCTATAGAAGATTCCAGATGTGGAAATCTTAGAGAAAAAAACTGTTGAAATTTACATACTTAAATTTGGCAATTTAAAATGTTGCAAAACGCTAAAACATTGATCAAGCTCTTTAAATCTGTACGAATTAGAACTGTTGTAATTTCTTGGGCATGTTTCTATTAGTCCTACAGAATGGTAAATACTTCAATCTAGAATTTGGCTTAGGTAAAGTTAAATTTTTAGTAAATATAGCATTAAGAGAAAAACATTTATATGAATAATATTGATTGATGAGTTACGTGTAGATATATAATATTAAATAAAATAACTTGTAATAACTTTCTCCACAGTTCGATCCAAAAAGATTTTGACAATTGACAGAGAGTACTCAAATAGTATAGATAATATTGATTGGTACTAATACGAGTATAAGTCTTTTCTTAATCATTGTAAATTAGATATTATTTGATTTAATATTAAACAAGTACGTGATGTAAAAATCATTTAATATATTTTTTGTTATAATTTATTTATTCCTTAAAGCGTTAATTCGGTTTAGATGTAGGCACTTAAATCTTAATTATATTCATTGACATCTTAAGGAGTTTCTAGATTTCGTAATGTATAAAAACCATACGCTTAGCAACAGACCTTTGAAACAAACACGAAAATTCGTTACGCTTAATGTAACGTCTTGTCCGGCATAAAAAAAAACAAAAACAGCAACAACAACGTGTTAAAGGTAGAAGAATGTAGTGCAGTCTTGTGAACGAACTGCATTACACCATCTGCAGTGCAGTCGATATTGCACGTGCACTGTGCAAGTTTTAATTCCTGGCCTCATTGTTGCAAAGTAGCACACACACACACATACACACCAGTGGAAATGTTACGTAAGGTGCACTTATGCGAATTTCAAGGTGAACTATGGACGCGGTGAATCACGCCATAGTGCTTGATTGAAATTAAATTAGTGCTAATTAGCAATTATTAACTCTGTTCCGTTGACGCTAACGACTACACTAGATGTGTTAATAATATTTAAACCTTCATGTTTTTGATTATTGACGGATGTGTTGTTTCATTTAAGGGTTTCTAAAATAACAGCAAAATGAATCGTAATGGTAGAAATCGTTATCTTAATCAAAATTTTGAGGTTGATATATAGCTTCAAAACCACTTTGATAAAAATTTCGAGAGTAAAATAGAGCTTCAAAATGTATAGGTAGAAACTACATATAATCATCATTATCAACATATCAATATTTCAGTACAACCTTAAAATTTAAAGGTAGAAACTATTATCTTGATCAAAATGTTGAGGTTTAAAATTTTTAATCAAAAACTATTATCTTGATCAAAAGTTGGAAGTTAAAATACATTTTCAAAAATTTTGGATAAAGAAATCTACAGAACACAACCCTTTCTTTAGTAATTAGCTTCAAAAACTACACCATAACTAAATTCTGTATTCATGGGCCAATTTTATGAATGCAATTTCAAAATATTTTATGAACTGGAAAAAGAAAACTTCGGGGAAAAGGTATTTTTCCAACTACTTTTGAAACTTCTAAGTCTCCAATAGGTATTTTCCCATTGACCACCACAATATATTATCTCCTCCTCTTGGCTAACTAATTGCCATTTAAATACACCTGGCGATTTTTGCTCCCCCTCGTCCTCCTCATAAACAATAAATAATTGCGTCAACGCTTATTTATTATGTGCGGTGGTCTGAATGGATTGCTCACTCTCTCGGCCGCAATGGTTATTAATAGAGCGCCTTTTGAGCAGGCAGTGTGCGTATTCTTTTTGCTCCTCGCCGATTTATGTCTTCGGCTTTTTAGACCTACATGGCCGAGAGGTGGGAAAACGCGAGAGATATGATGGATGTTCGTGTGGTGAAATTGAATAATTGAATTAATTTAACAGTGTGTATACACGGGATTCGTTGGAAAGAAAAAGAAAAGAACCGCGCTGAACATACTCGTATACTCGGTATCTAAGCAGTGAAATGATCTATGCGCTCGACTGGTCGAGCACGATCCAGTTCTTGTCGCACTTGTTTCGTTTCACTTATGTTATTTTTTATATGGTGTTGATTGTTTATCATGTTATCTTCGAAGATATGAACATAAACGTTGTTGGACAATTTTGATCATGTAACGATATAGAGATGGGTGTTTATCAGATTACAACCTAAAAATTTGGATAGTTGAGTTAGTTAAAAAAAATGGACTCATTTATTCTGTTTTTACACCAAAACTTCTTATGCTTTAGCAAACATTCCAATATATCAATTTTACTCAATAGACTATTTACAATGTTGATGTTGGTGATGTATTATTAAAAGTTTTACATCCAAGTAGATATATTGCATATGGTTTATCATTGAGGTGTTATATAAAGGAAATAAGCAATGCGTTTAAAACCCTTATTTTACTGCAAAGAAATGTCAACTTTTTAGCATTCTATAAAGATATCACTAGGATATCTTTACACAAAAGCCTTCATATGTCTCAAGTCGGTTTTAGGAAATATTCAAATACATAAAATTTGCTCACCTGTTGTAGTCTTTTTTCTTTTGAAAATAAATTCTGGAAAAATCTAAAATTCTCAAAGATGCTAATTTAGATTCAGAAAAAAAAACATGACGTACAAGAAAATCTAAGAGACTAGAAGAAAAATTGCAAGAAAATTATAGAAATTCAGAAGAGATATTGTTTGAAAATTTAAAAATTCTTGAAGAAAATTTTTAAAATCTAAAAAAGGCAGAAACCAACATTTCGGATTGAAATTTTACAACTATCTCCCAACCCGGATCACATTTAAGTTTCAATGAACATAAACGGTGTGTAATTTTAAAATTGTGTAGTATGAAGTATTTTTCTTTTGTTGACGAGTGTAAATATTTATTTGTAAATGTTAAAAAAAATAATGAAAGTTCTTGGAAATCTTGGAATATTTCAGTAGTATATCCTGCAGAAATAAATAATTTAAAATTCTATAACTCTGCCTGATAACTGCTGCAAACTCGAATTTCTAGAAATCTGAAAAAATAGACAAACCTAAAACGCAAATTGCTTGAAAATTCTAGATTTCTCTTTTGCAATTTGGAAGAAACTTTCTTAAAATTCTAATTAAATAAAAAATGCAAGAAAATTCTCTGAGTTTAATACAAAATTCCTGAAATATTCCAAAATTATTGAAAAAAATTTGAAAAAAATTGAAAATTCTATAACTCTGCCCAAACACTGTTTGATGATATAAAACAAGAAATATAAGAAAATCTATAAGGTGTCAAGAAAATAAACAACTAAAAACGATCAGAACAGTTTGCAGTAAATTAACAAATTCTGGAAAATGTTAGATACTTAAACTTAAATAGTTGCTTGAAAGTTTTGGAATTCTCGAAGAAATCTCTGAAATTTCTGAAAATTTCGAGATAAAACAAGAAATACTAGAAAAGTCAAGAGATAAAATTAGTAAAAATTCTAAAACGCTGGAAGAAAATTCTCAAAATCTAGAAAGTTATAAAAACCTACAATAAGTTTGCTTAAAAACACGTGAAGAAAATTTACGCAATATTGAAGAAAACAAAATTAAAATTCTGATATACTATACAAGAAAATTTGAGAACAAAATATTTAAAATCTACAGACCTTTTGAAACAAACTCTCAAAAACTTGAAAATGAAAAAACCTACATCAAAAATTACTTGATAATCATTATTGAAGGCTTTTTGGCATGTACAAAATGCGGCAACATAACTTCCTTCGTTCAAAACTTAATAAAACCTAGTGTATGAATCAGAAAATATTTATTTGTTTTTTATAATGTAGGCACATATATAAAGTTATGTTTTAGCAGGGATTATCTTAGCAATTTTTCCTGGATGTTGGTCTTGTAGGGTCCTTGGATGGTTCACATAAACACGAGATTTCAAAAAATCCCACAGAAAAAAATCACAAGGGGCCAAATCGGGATACCAGGATTTCTTCGAAGAATTAATCATCCATAAACTTTGCTCATATTTCTCCAGCTATTTATTAAGCAGCTATTAATCTTTTAATCTTTGCTTGGTTTGAAGATAAAAAGGAGGATGCTTAACTTTCCAAGATTCTTTTATTCTTTTATATGAATGATCTTCAAGTTGTTTTTTTTTTATTTCTTCATTTTAACTTATATTTGGAACACAATTTATAGAACAGAAAATTGTTGTAAGTTAAGAAATGATCAAAAAGAGAAATGCAAGGAGTCAAGAAAATAAAATAGCAAAAAATCAAACTTGTAAAGAATATTTTTTCGAATTAAAAAATTTTAGAACTCTTGACGAAACTTCTAGTAATTTTGAAAAATAAAAACCAGAAATTTCCAATATTATATAACTAGGAATGCAAGAAAATTTTAGGATACGAGAAGATAAATTGTCAGAGAGTTCTAGAACTCTTAATGAAAATTCTGTAAATCTGAAAAATTGGAAATACCTACATTAAAAATTTGCTTGAAAATTATAAAATTCTTTAAGTCATCTCTCAAAATTTAGAAAAAATACTGATTATTCCAATAAGATAAAATATGCAAGGAAATTTTTAGATTCGAGTTAAAATTTTCTGAATTCTAGAAAATTGTAGGAATCTGTATCAACAATTGCTTTTGGAATTTTAAAAGAAATCTCTCGCAGTTTGAACAAAAATCCTTAAAATTTCGATGAGATAAAACCAGAAATGCAAAAATTCAGCCAAGAAAATAAATTATTGGAAAATTCCAGAATTCTTGAAAAAAATTTCTAAATGTGAAAAATTACAGAAAACAAAAAAATGTTAGAAAATGAAAATGTTCTGGACTGCAAGACCACCGGTCGATAGCCAATGGAAACACAAGAAGAAAATAAAAAGAGAAGTATAGTAATTGCCATATTATCAGATGAAACACTATTTTTCATTAAAAATGTTTATGTCTCTCTCTAAAAATGATTAGTAATAATAGTTAAGACCATAGTAATAAGAATTATTAAAGAAATGATACCAAAAAAAATATTCGTTTCATTTTGAATTATCAAAATGTATTGCGTGTGAGCCTCTACAAGTACTTATGAAACTAAAAACAACAAAAAATTGATTGAAAATTCCAGAATTTTTTAAACCATTTTTTGCTATTTGTAAGAAAAAATCCCAAAATTTCCTGAAGAAATAATATGCATTTTTTAGGAGAAATTACATTCTAGAACTTCTTGAAATTGGGATAATTGCAGAAAGATCTTATCAAATAAAAAATGGATAAAAACAAGAAGTCGTTGAAATAAATTGTGAAAAATTAAGGAACTCTCAAAATATGCAAAATTGAAAATCTTGCAAAAAAACTGATTGAAAATTCTAGAACCATGCCTGAAAAGTTTTACAAACTTTAGTAAGATAAAACAAGAAAAGCAAAAATATCTAGGAGACAAGAAGAAAAAACATAAAAAATCAAAAATTTTGAAGAAAGCCTTTCTAGAAAATTTTGTAAATCTATAATAATAATTGCTTAAAAAGGACTTCTCGAAAAAATCTGGCAATTTGAAAAAAAATCGATCAGAACATACAAGAAAAACCAAAAAATTCTTAAAGTCGAGATGATAAATCGTTCTTTTAATATGAAACATTTGCAGTATTCTATTGCAATTCGGAAGAAAATTCCACTAAGATTAAATTCAAAATGCAAGAAAATTCTAACAGATATAAGATAAATTGCTACAAAATTCTAGACCTCTTAAAATATTGAGATGGTAAATCCAGAACACTTGAAAAAATTCTTTTAATCTAGAAAATTTGCAGTAACCTTCAACAGCAGTTTGCTTGAAAATTCTAGAATTCACTAAGTCATCTGAAAATACCACTAAGATAATATTTGTAATGCACGAAAATTCTAGCAGATACAAGACAAATTGCTGGAAATTTTTAAAACTCATAGAAAATTCTTTAAATCTAGAAAATTGAAGAAACATACAATAAAAATTTTCTTAAAAATTTTAGAATTTTCTAAACCATATCTTGCAATTTGAAAAAAAAAATTCCTGAAAATTAAAATTAATTAAAATATGTATGAACATTTTTGGAGTCGAGATAAAACTTTACTGGAAAATTTAAGGTTTAAGGTCATGCTTATAAAACACGAATTAATTAGTCAAAATTTAAAATCCATGTCATCGTCCGCAGACTTTCTAGAAGGAGCAGAAAATCCTTTTTATTATCGTTAATAAACTCCCTAATGGTAGCAGCTTCTTAAACTCAACATCAGTAACGATAGCGATTGCCAAAAGTTTCCTGACAAGGCCAAAGTGACAATATTTACTAAATATCCTCCCCTATTAGAAGAAATTAGGATTATTTTGCTTGAACATGAGTATCTGCAGCTGAGTTCGTGTATGATGAAACAATTAAGGAAAGGACCTACAGGTTAGAGTGGAAGAACATTATTCAAGAGTGAACTCTTCCTTTCAGCTTGCTGCCGAAATTCTTTGTTCTTGTTTAATCTTTTATGAATTATATTTATAAAGCAAGATTGATACAGTATTATGTAAACTCCTAAAAGTAATCATCAATAGTTTGAATGGCCCAAAAAGCTTTTTGAAGAAAGTCTCTTTAATTATTTTGACTTGTTCACGCTTTATTTATATCATATTAATTTGTCTGTACATTTATATTGTATTTTATTCTTTGTATTTCAAGTTGATACTGTGCGGAAATGTGACGTAATGAAGGAAAATTCTTAAAAATTTTGAATGACCTTACTAAGGTCACCAATATATCAATATACATTTTAAATTTCGCTTGCTTCTGAGAGTGGGCACAAATCACTTTATACTAAGGGCAAAATATGCACGTTGATTAACAGATAAATGTGAAAAATATTCATTTTGATACATTTGTATGAATCGTCGAGGCCTAGAAAGGTAAAACTCTTACTTATAAGATTTGTTAAACATTTTTGTAATGTTAAAATTTGTCAACAGGTTCTTCGCAAGAATGGACTAAAGAAGATTTTGAAGATATTAACTTCAAGTCTCATCAACTCCTCCCAAGCATCATCAATGGCCCAAAAAGTTTTTTGAAGGAAGTCTTTTCAATTTTAATTATCTAATACATATTTTGTTATCATGTACGTTTGCTTATTTTTAAAAGAAATAGTCGATGAATAAATCACTTAAATTGATTATTTGACACTTTTGTTAAGTGACCGGATACAATCTAGGTGTACTTCGACATTAGTGTTCAATCAACTGAACGGTTTGAGGTTGTCCATAAAAAAGTCTAGGTTTACATACTTTATATTCAACCAACAAGTGTTTGCACGACTATATCTTAGCGTCTAAAGTTTTTTCAAATTTTGTGCGCTCCAATGTAGAGACTACTGAAGCTACTTTTAGCGAATATATAATTACACCCTTGCGCAGAGCCGTATTAAGTTGCATGCGGCCCATACAACTTTTTAACTTTGTTTTGTAAATTACATGCCATCAAAATAAGCAATGTTAATATTTGGATATTTTATTTATAAAAATTTTTTTATCAAATAATTTCGTAATACCTACTTACGTAATTAGCTACTAAATCTCATTTAACAGAAATACTTTGCCTTTTCTTCATGTTGTTATCGTTATTCGCCTCTTATATATGCATTTCCCCCATGAGGTGTCGCCAAATCATAGTTATTGATGAAAATGAAATAAACACCTAAATCGGTTGGTTTTAAAAGTTACACACTAAACGTCAAAATTGATTGCTATAACTGTTTTGGATAAACATTGGATATTATTGGTCCTTTTTCAAATAAATTCTAAATACGTAAATAATTATCAAATACCTTCACTTCCCAAATCACCCGCAAGTAATAGTTTTCTAACCTTTTACCTTTTCCTTTTCTCGCGTTCTTATCATTATCGCCTTTCATTTAAGCACATGAAAGAATGGTGAATTATCAAAATATAGTTTTTGATAAAATTAAATAAACACCTAAATCAGTTGGTTTTAAAAGTTACACACTACACGTCAAAATAAATTGCTACAGCTGTTTTGGATCAACATTGGAAATTGTTGGTACCTATTTAAGAAAATTCTAAAAATGTGCAAAATTATCAAATACCTTCACTTCCCAAATCACGTTCAATTTTAAGTACTAAAATTTGCACCACACTTTTACACGATTCACTTGTAAATAATAACACATTGTTTACATCCTAGGTGGTACATTTACGTCGTTCAGGACCGCTGGTTTGTGACAAAGGCCGAGTGGCGGTAGTACGTAGGAACGGGGAGGATTGCCTCGGATCTGGCGTTTACCGGAGGAAGTCGGACGTGCCCACCCGCGGCGCAACGGAATGTGGAGGAGCGTGGAAGCGCGTAGTGAAGAATCGCGGACCTCTGAGCGCATACTAATCGCGAATTAACGAAACGAGCGAAACGTCGTGTTTCGCGAGTAATGGATCAAAGTGCACCGGCTGTGACGCCTGTTTGACTACCAGCAACTACAAACGAAACGTAACGAATACAACTGGTATTCCGCACCATTCGGTGTAATATGAACAACGACGTGTACCTTCTTCTAACGTTCGTCTCAAGGTCATTTACTTATCATCAACGTTTTTTTTTTTTTTTTGCAAACTCATTTGGTGACGCTGGTACTAATAATTAATAAAACAAGTCTACTATTAGTTGGAAAACTTCATTGTAGTGAATTTTTCGGTCCTTAAGTCTGATTTTCTTCTTGTTTGATTAAATTAATAAAACACTGATGTTTAGAAGTTTTGCTTAACTTATTGCTACTATTGCTAAAAGTCTTCACTCAAAATTACTTAGATTGAAGTTTTTTTTTGATAAATCAAGAAGAAAGAATAAAAATATAATTTTTAGAAATGTTTGATATCATCGTCAATACATTCCTTAACATCTTCAATGTAAGTAATTGTAGTCTATCCAGTCTTAATCAAATCCCTTATTAATAGGGAACTATTTTATCGACCATAATCACACATACTATAACGTAATGGTCTCCAGATTTTTGTAACTAGGTGCTTCGTCGCATTTTATTACCCCCAATTAAATCGTACCATTACGAGCTTTATTTCTAATTATTTTCGGGTCGTCTCCACCGGAGATTTTACCTTGAGCCACTTTTTTTAATAGTATTCATTATCGAGGAATGTTAAGCTTCAAGATCTCTACCGCGCCTAAGATTTAAAATATTAGAAGTGATTGTTTTATCTATAAATTTAATTAGAAGAGTAATTTTCGATGCTGATATTGTATAAGATTTATTTAATTATATTGGCCCTAATGTTAATTTTTAATTCAAAATCGTAGAGTAAATTGTGTTAAAAATTTAGGTGATAATATTTATTATGCCTTAACACAATATCAAGCAACCCTTGAGAATTAGTTTAGTTTATAGTGGCTCTCACTTATAATGATTCTAGAAATATGTAAGAAAATTTTAGAAATTAAAAAAAAATTGAATAGAACTTCTCGATAAGATTTAGAATGAAACAGTGATAAATGCAAGAAGTGAAATATGAAAGAAAATATTCTAGAAAATACTTGAAACCTTATGTACCATATCGCAATGACAGACAAGTCTATATTTCAAGACAACTCTTGGTAAAAATCGAAGAAAATTATAGAAATTTTGAAGAAAACGTTTCTACAAATGCAAAAATTAAAAACAAAAATGTCGCAAATAATAGATAGATTTCTGGAAAAGTCTAGAATTCATCAAAGAAATTTTAAAATATATTTATATAAATAGATAAATTTCTGGAAAAGTCTAGAATTCATCAAAGAAATTTTATAAAATATGAAAGGAATTTCATATAAATTTAAACACTCGAAGTGTGTGGAAAACTCTTGGAAAATTTCTATGAAATAAAGCCAGAAGTTATTATAAGAACATTTTATGGAAAATACTTTAAATCCCGAAAAAATCTCTAGAAATTTTGAAGAAATAGTCTTATAATCTTGGAAAATTTCTATGAAATATAGCCAGAAATTATTATAAGAAAATTTTATGGAAAATGCTTCAAATCGCGAAAAAATCTCAAGAAATTTTGAAGAAATAGTTGCCAGAAATGCTAGAAATTTTGAAACTAAAAATATATCCATTTGGAAGATAAGTATCGGGAAAATTCCGATAAGGTAAAGCAATAAATCGTGAAGAATTCTCAAAATACGCAAAAAACATTTTTGTAAAATATTGGAACCCTTGAAAATAATTATAGAAACCTAGGAGAAAAATTGCTGTAAATTTCTAGAATCTTTATTTTTTAACACAAGAAAGATTAAAAAATAGAGTAAAAGAGCTGTAGATTCTAGAAATTTGTAATCTCGAAGAAAATATTCCTCAAAATTTTGTAGAAAGGTTCTTGTATTGAAAAACTCCGATACAGCAAAGAGCAAGAATTTATAGAGAATTCTTGAAAATAGAATAAATCCACTGGAGAAAAATTTAGAAATTTGGTCAAGTCTAGGTAAATTGATGAAAATTTTAGAAATATAAAAGAAGCAAAGAAAATGTTTGCTATGTGAAAAAGAAATAAGCAAGAAATATTTCTGGAAATAAGAAACTTAAACCGTTGAAGAAAGCTATAGAAATTTTGGAAACGTTTCTGGAAAATACAAAAAATATTGAAAAAAGGGAAATATTGCAAGCTATTATTATTATTATTACTTATGACTCACCCATGAATGTAAATATTCTGTTTGAAAGTAAACAAACTGTAAACAGTAAAATATTTAAAAAAATCCAATAAGGTAAAGCTACAAATCGTGAACAGTTTTTAAAACGTATATCATTTTTTTTTGCAAAATACAAAAACCTTTGAAGAAATTATTAGAAATCTTAGAGGAAAATTGTTAGAAACAAAAAGAAAAGAAGCAAAAAGTGCTCCTTCGAAACTCAAAATAACACAAGAGTCAAAATAAAATAAAACAGGAACAAGATGAGGTAGATAGGGAAGCAGCTGCCGAAGATGAAAAGAATTGCTTTCTTCGATGATGAAGAAGATGATGAAGATGAATAAAAAGAAACACTAGCACCAGTTATAGCAGAAGACGATGAGCTGTAAGTGTGGAATAGAGAGAAATAGAAAACTAGATAAAGTGTGTGAGAAAAATATAGGAGGGAGAAGAAAGCAATTAGAAACCTTACTACAGAAGAAAGACAAGAAACAATAGACAATCGATAGCACCGACAATAGATAAAAGAAAAAAGACTACAGAAGGCAAGCAGAATATAAAATACAAAGAAATTAAAGTACTAAAATATTAAAGTTAATTTTAAGAGACTTTTTTTATATCTTACAGTATGAAATATTTTGGCCAGTTAATTAAAAACACAGTTATATTCCTTTCTTTTTCCTTCACTATTTAAAAAGTGAAGAAAGGAATATAACTGTGTTTTTAATTAAGTGATATTTAACCTTCACGTACCCAAGTAACTACATTAAATTTTAGCCAGTGTATGCTGTTTCTTTTAACTGATGTTGTTATTAAGATAGGCGTCTTCTAATATACAAACATAAAAACATGAAATTTCCAGAATATTTAATCAAAAGTTATATAATTTCCTAAGGTGAGAAATATTGAGAAAATAGAAAAAATGCTGTATATTCTAGAAATTTGGAACCTTGAAATAAAATTCTCAAAATTTGCTGAAATCTCAAAATTGATGAACTATTCTTAAAAATTATTATTATTATCCTTTGGACAAATATCTAGAAATCTGGCAAAGTCTAGAAGTCTAAAAGAAAATTTTAGAAATCTAAAAGAAAATTATAAGAAATTTCTAGAACACTCTAAAAAGATTTATGCTATGCGTAAGAGGATTCTTAGAAATTTCTTTAAAAATGCCTTAGACATTTCTTTAAGGCAAGCAAGAACTTTAAACCTCGAAGAAAATTCTAGAAATGTTGTTGAAAAAGTTGCTGGAAATTGTTGGAAAATTAAAAAAAAAATTATCGCAATTTAGAAGAGAAGTGTGAATCCAACAATATATCGCGACAAATAGTGGAAAAATTTCAAAAATTCTTGCAAAATACTAGAACTCTCGAAGGAAATTCTAGAAATCTGGGAGGAAAACTGCTGGAAATTTCTGGAACCTTTAATGAAAATGTTCGTAATTTTTAAAAAAAATTAACGCCAGAAGCATTTTTTTAAATCAAGAATTTTTCGGAGAAAAAATTTGAAAAACTTCGATAATATAAACAAAATTAATCATAGAAAGTCTCTAAATCTGTAAAGAAAATTGATTGTATATTCCAGAACCAGCGAAGCAAAATATAAAATAAAAATGTATAAAAAATTCTCTACTAATGAAAGCAAAATTTTTTTTTCCTTGTGGCCTATGGCCTTTTGACTAAGGCAAATGCAAAAATTCTGAAAATGCCAAATCACTTAAAGAATATTCGAGAAACATAAGAAAATTTGGAAACATTTTAGAAGCCTTGAAGAAAATATTAACAATTTTAAGAAGAATAAAATTTTAGAAGGAAAATTATTAAAAATTCTAGAATGATCTAAAATCTTTGGTTCATCCGGCAGGTTGAAATAATGTCAAAGAAATGTTAGTAGAACTCCTATAAAGTAAGATTTTTCTGCATTAAGAATCATTAATGCAATAAAATTTTTGTCCATCCTTTGAGGATGTTTTATTTGTTGGAGAGTGGGATAGAGGCCTCCCACCCACCCTACATATACACAGCACTTCAACCAATGATACTGTTTTAGTTTTTTTTAACCAATATTGCTATTATTGTTAGTATTATTGATGAATTTAAAATTAAAATTTTGTAATAAATAGAAAAAAACACGAAAATATTTTCGTAAAATCTACAACAAATGAGTCTTATTAAGACTACAAGAACATATCACTTTTGAAACAACTACTTCTTTAGCTAATACTTCGACTTCAATGTCTGTCGAATGAATGAGTCATTCATTACTCCTTGATAATGATATTTTGTCGAAACTAGTCGGGGAAAAAATAATAAATATTCTGTGAAACAAACCAAGTGTTTTTTTTAATTTCTAATCAAGATTTTTTAAATATGTTTTACCACGGGTTAAGTGAGCAATTAATTAAATATTTTGGTTTATGTTTCATATGTATATGTAGGGTGGGTGGATGGCTTCTATCCCACCCTTCAACTTTTAAAAACTATTTCAACTTTGATTGAAGTTAAAGATAATTAGATAAACATTGTTTCTTTATTTATTACGTAAATATACTCTTCTGCTTTTCCTTTCTTTTCCATAAAACCGTCAATCCTGTTATAATAATTGAAGGGTGGGATAGAGGGTCCTAGCGTAGCCTTTACCTTTACTAATAAATATATTATTAACTGAGCGTACTCTTGACCTATCCCAATAAATTATTTAATGTCTTCGCATATACTTAACCTACTTTTTCAATTATTTCATTTCTCTTGCTCTTCTAAAGACCAAGAATTTAAAGGAGGACAGATAGAAGATAAAAAATATTGTGTATTAGATTAGGAGAGTTTTATGTAAGAAAATGCTCTTAAAAATCCTATCAAAGAAGGCACAAAAAACTTTTGTTTGTAATGTCTCTAGCAAAATTGGAAAAAATGTAATTAACAAATACTGAATGAACATGAAACACTGTTGATGAATATTTGGCAAATCAACACTTGGTGTTTCGAATCTTGAAGGAAAACTGTTGGATTTTTTTTAAATGCGAGAAATGTTTTTTTTTTAATTTAGAAATCCTGGAAGAAAAGATTTGATGAACAACACCCATAATGTAAAAATCCCTCGGAGAAAAGTCTATAAATTGGTAAAGAAAATTGATAAAATATTCTAGAACGAGCGAAGCAAAAAAATATGTGGAAAGCCAAGAATGAAAATGAAATTCTAGAAATGTGAAAAAGCCTTGAAGAAATCGTTACAATTTTAAGAAGAAGAAAATTATAGAAGAAAAATTATTGAAATATTCTAGAATGATGATCTGAAATCTTTGGTTCATGAAGTATCCGGCAGGTTGACATAACATTAAAGGGTTTCTAGAAATTTTTGACTAATGTTCTAAAATGCTGTTAAAATGATATCAAAGAAGACACAACAAAATTTGTAATGTCTAGCAAAATTGGAAAAAAATCTTACTAACAATAATCACGAAAAAATGTTGATGGATATTTTGTTAACCAAAGTATTTTATCCTTAAAGCTTTAATTGGCGAAAAGTTTTGTTGAATTGTTACTTAGCAAAAAAAATTGTAGCTGGTGACTCTAGAAAAACTATGTTTTTAATTAATTGATTAATAGTTGAGGCGTTAACTTCGTGATACATCTTGAAAAATTAAACAAAAACGTTTACTTTGTTGATATCACACTTTAGTGATATCAACAAAGTAAACGTTTTTGTTTAATTATGTTTTTAATGTTGTCTTTCTTGGGAAAATTTAGATCAAAGTAAGAAAATGTTGGTCAAAATATTTTTCTATTGTAGACACACAGAAATTCACACTTTCAAAACGGAATAACATAGTTAACTGGTTAAAAAGGAAAAAAATGGATAGATTGAAAATTCTAAAGCCAAAATTTTATTTACCTGAGAAATCGTTGTTCAAAATATTGTTTAGTAAGCTTAAAAAATTCTAAAGAATATTGAACTGCCAATGAGTAGTTAAAAATATGTATGAGATTAAGATATTTCATAGCACGTTTCTAAAAAAATGGAGGAATGCAAGAATATGCTTTTAAAAATTCTCACTTAAAAGTCACAAAAAGCTTTCGCTTGTCTCTAGCAAAATAGTAAAAAACATAATTAAGCAGTAAACTTATAAGCATAGAAAATTGTTGATCAAAATTTTGTTGAGAAAGATATTTGGACAGAAGTCTCTTGCACGTTTTGAAAAAATGTTCAAAAATATAAATATTATTAAGTTTTAAAATAATCACACAATTCCAATTATGGAATTATGCTGGAACCACATTATAAACGCATAGCCGAAGGTAACAATTTCTAATGGAAGAGTAGATAGTTTAACCTATTTTTCAGTAGCTGCAATAATAGTTAACAAAGGAACAGCAAATAAATTGCCTCTGTCATCAAGTACGACCTGACAATTGCTGAGCTGGCCATATGGACTTGTTTCCGAGGCCAAAAATGTACGAGCTGACAGCGTGGTCTTGGGATGATGGCCCATAGATGTACTGGAAATCGTTCCTAAGCTGAAGGAGTTTACCAGAATTATTTTATTTTTTGATTCTCTAATATAAGTAATGCATTTTATCATTCCAAAAGAGTAATTTTAATTTATTCTCTAATGCCTAAACAACCTTTCTTCCACTTTACAATCTTATCTTCAATTAAATCCTTTGTTTTACCCTTAGCAAAGCTTTATCTCCTTTTGTCTCATCACAGAGTAAAACACTTTAGATCTCAGTTAAAGAAAAAACTAATCAATAGAAAATGACTGCGAAATTACAAAAAATTATTACTGTTCTTGCCTCATTTAAAAAAAAAAATTGTACACCTACACGTTGATAAAAAACTAATGAAATATTTCATGATTGATCAGAATTCTAAAATTAGTGGATATTTTTGACTTATGACCCAGAGTGTTTTTTTTAAAGAAATTAAAAATAGAGCTATTTGAAAAGGTTAGGACTTTACAACCACATAAATGAACCATAATTTAAAACAAGCTAATTTGATGGCAAAATTGTTTGGGAAGCACTATATTAATGAAATAGTCTAAACCTAACAGTACCTTAATATTTATTGAAGACAAGTTTTTCTTCTTATGAGATATTGGAAGTATTAAAGCTCTGTAAAATAATGCTCCTAATTACCTTAAAAAAAAACAAAATCCTCTGTGCATAAGAATAAGAAATAATTTGCACTACTAAGGATACTAATTTCTTGATGTGCTTTTGATAATTTGAGCGTTTGTTGATAATTTGAGCTTATGTTGATAAGAAGTATTAAAGCCCAATTAAATTAAACTACAACTCTTGGTTGGATTAGAAAAAATTAAACCATAACCTACCATAATTCATAGAACCCCATCGAAATGAACCACACTAAACACAAACGTTAACACCATCAACACCAAGACACGACTCGTACCACCAATTCAATTCATTCATTAAGCGATATCTGCGTTTTTCTTCTTCTTTTCAATTATCGCCTCGGGATTTCGGACGGCCGAGCGTGTGAAACGTACGCACGGAATATTCGGTAATTAGGGGGATTTGGTGTTATTAGTCGAGTTCACTACTTTTCTTTTCGGCCGTAGAATTTTAATTTGCGTTTCGGTTTCTCTTAGACCGTCGGTACGAGACGTGACTCACTCACTCCGCTCAGGTGCGAACCGGGATAATTGCTATTCCGTAGAAATGAAGAGTTAAATCTATAATCAAACTATTGGCCCCTCCGGGCCGACTCGCTTTTAATGGCGACCGGGTTAAGCCAATTAGCCTTAATACTGATTAATGGCGGGTGCTTATTTTGACTGAAAATTGAAAGTGGATGATGTCTTGAAACGCATCGGACAGGATTGTGCTACGATTTACAGCGCGACGCGTCTGAAGATAACCGAAGAGGAACGCATAATGTCACGGACGCGGATGGTTCTTTTATGGCGCTGCTGGACTGGCAGTCTCAATCTGCTAATTTGTAAAAGGATTATTTTATTTATCGCTGCGACCACTTACTGTCGCGCAATTATCCATCTATGTAACGTCCTGCACGATGCCATCGCGGAAATGGTAATGGAACTCGGGGATTTATTTCACACGATGTAATCGCAGAAAGAGGCAGATAAAAAAAATATTCCGTACAATGTCTTCTATACATTTTTTTCATTACACTAATATTATATCTATCTGTAAATAATGAAAGACTTACCTCTTCGGCTTCCTCTTGTAGAGCTCTTAAGCGACTCAGCTCCTTCAGCCGTTCCTTCCTTTCATTAGCTAATTGCTCCAGTCGAGAGACTACCCTGTTGACCGTCAAAAATGACTTTCTGGCGTTGCTTGCCGTTTTCTTTACATCCCTGCTGCCGGATAACCATTGCGCCCTCTCATCCAGATTATTTAAAGACGCTGGTCCATCCTGCCTCAACGTTTGTAAGACTTCACTATGGATGACTTTTGATATTTGTCTGAAAGGAAAAAGTCAATTTGAATTGTACTTCTATGAACATTTTAATAATTTTAAACAGCAAGGAAACACCGGGTAGGGTAAGTCGGTTTACGAAGAAGCTGAAGGATTTGAAAACGCACCATAAAGAAAGTGACTTTGACGATGATGATAAACCTAACGAAGAGGAGAAACCGATGGAGAAAAAGGAGGAGCCGCAAATAATGGAAAAGATCGATTCCCTTGAGGACGTTTTCAAGACCGCCAGTAATAACGTGGAGGAAAGCAAAAGCTGACAAAGGAGATGCAAATGATTGAAGAAACCATTAAATTAATTTATTAATGTGTTTGGAATTTTTTGGCAACAGCCCTGGATAATATTACATTTAGCCTTTTCTTTATACAAGGTCATACTTTTGAGATAAATTTAATTTTTTTTTTTGATATTATATAAATAGTTACAATTTCCATTAAACGATTTTCCTTAAATACCAATTGAATATCTTCTGTGTTATTTAGATTTTGGAAGTAAATTCTTCATTTTCTCAAACTACATTTGTATATCGAATTAAAGACAATGTTCTACATTTTTCTGATTGCTCTAATTTAGACGTGTGTCGTCAAAACTTCATAAATAGTCCTAGCAATGTTTAAAAACAGCAAATATTTTAGTTGGTAGACCTCGTATTCGGGATAGGTCTTCTCAGGGTAAAGAACTTTTAAGAAACTGCTCTTTGTTGACGATAACCCATGCAGGATTTATTCGTGACTAGTTTTGATCTGCAGAAGTCAAAGATGCCTCTGTAAAGGTCTAACCGTGTAGGGTCTCAGCTTCTGCAGAGAAGGGGTTTTGAAACGAGTGGGAACTCCTCAAACCCCAATTGCTGCTAGGGGCTCTCTCATAGAGTAATGTTCGAGAAAGTGTTCGCACAAGGGGATCAACTGAAGACATAAACAGCTAAAATGTATTCTCTAAAAGGGGATAAAAAGCAAGTAAAAACACATATAAAAGAATTCTGAATGTCCGAAGAATATTTGCTTCCTTAGCATCATACAAGAGGAAGGATTTGAGTGGAATAACACATTTTGTAATTGTGAACTCCGCCCGTTTGCCTTTCGCCACAAATTTGACGGATTTTTTCAATTTTATTTAATTGTAATATTTTTAATTTTCAAAAAATGAGACCAAAGATAAATAAATAAATTTAGTGGCAGCAGCTATCATTAATGTTTATGTATGAATCGACTCGATTCCCGCATCAATAAATAACTGCAGCTTAATAACAGTCCTACCATCCTTGGATGTTATAATGTAGTTACTGCACATTGTGAAAGGCAATGGGAAGCTAAACTAAACTATTTTTTTCCTAATACGTCATCATGAATATGTTTTTAAAGTTATTATATCCAGAATGGTCACTAACGAATGGGCACCCGAATAAAAAGAAAGGTCTAAACTATAGACACGAATTAATCCTCAATAAAGTTTCTAATCTTCAAGATATCTCAAGGTAATAGCTTTCATAAATCACACGGTTGCTCTACTATTTAAATTCATGTTTTTGATTGTATTTTATATTTTGGAATTATGACTTATAGGAACTACAAAATGTATTCTTAAGGCAATTTTATCTACTAAATAATAACATATATTTTTGTATTTTAAAAGTACTTTCGTTGCGATCTTTAACAATTCATCTACATTTTTGCAATGGATTCATTGCATCCTCTAGAGAATACTAAAGTTCAATTTTTACTTCTTTGCACATCACATTTAGGATAAAAATGTTTCCATAAATTCTATTACCTTCTTATATTTGCTTTAATATACACTTTTGCCTTCAAAACTAAATGATCTTGTCATAATTTCAGGAAAATGTACAAATTTTATTTGGTCTTGTTTGGTCTTCTCTGCATAGCTTATGAAATTTTTTAGAAAAGTTTCATTTGATTTTAATTAAATGCCAAATTAAGATCTCCTTTTCCTCCAATAATATAATGCACTTAATATAAGAATAAATTCAAAATTTTATCTTTGGTTTAATGCTTTAATTTATTTTTTAGTCTTCAAAACTATTTAGTTATTTAATCTCCTCCAAATATTCACAAATTTTAGTTGAGCATCTTCAAACCGCAATTTGTCTTCTTTGCATAACTCCTAATATTTAACGCTAAGTTTGGAATAGGCATTTCTTCTCCATCTGTAATGAATACTTACTTATCTTAAAAGTCTCTGTTTTTAAATGTAGAATTATTTTAGAGATATTTTAGAAATCATAACCAAATTCTATATGGTCTTAATCGAATTTACAAATTTAGGTCTTTTGCATAATCCTAAATCAATTTTATATAGGTCAACATTTTCTGTAACTACAACTTGGAATTTACAAAATACTATGTCCAAAATATATGTCTTATATATTTTTGGTAATTAAACAAATTCATATCGTTTTCTCATTTGCGATAAATATATCATCTATGATATACATCTTTATCTGAACATTAATTCAAGTATATTTAGTAAATAGTTTGGCAGGAAATGCTCTTTGGTCATTGAACACAAAACCAAGGTCCCCTTCGCTAATATGGCATCATTTAGAACTACAATTTAGCAACAAACTTAGAACACTCGATTCCGTTTATTTTTTGGACATCAAATTTTACATCACATCTTTATGGTAACTTTTGTTTAATTTACTGTTTTTGTAAATAGTTTTATTGAATTTAAAAAATGCATTTTTATTTTGTAAGAATATCAAATTTCACCAAATTAGGGCATTTTTTGCCAATACATAATTTTTTCTAAGGTAATTTTGTTATCATATCAGAATCTTATATTTCCATTTGGTATTTTAATTTTTGCATAGCTATATTAGAAATATTATATAATAAAAGAAGTAAACTTCTTACATTTATTTACATTTAACTAGAAATAATTACAAATTAGGTAATTTGTAATTATTTCTAGTTAAATGTAAATAGTTACATCGAATAGTTGGCAACTTCTATTTCGCCAAACTAAAGTATTCTTTACCAATATACTCCAATATTTATTAGGCGCATTGCCCCAGTTTTTGGTGTACCGTCACGTTTGTGCCTTCTTGTTTGTTGGGGGCTGTGTGAGACGAATTTTAAATGTAATCTGTATGAAATACAAAACCACTTGAAAACTTCTAGCGGGCAAAAAACTAGCAAAAAACTAACGAGGCCCTCCAAAAAGGGCGGTCAGCTCTGTTAATAATCCTGTTTCACATACCTCTTCAACAGCTCCAAAATCCCATAAAAGAATTAGAAGGGGTGATGCTAAACGATGGAGGAAGGCGCGCCTTACTGCACAGGCTGGCCAAAAGCCCGAACCTTCCACCAGTACCTTAACCACCAGCCAAGCAAAGGAGAGAAACCTAAGGCCTTGCTGAGAGCGATCACCTCTGCGAGAGCTAGAGATTTAGGTTAAAATAAGAAGACGTATAGATCGAAACAATATTTCCTAGGTTTAACCCAAAACAAATGGTGAGTAGTAGTAGTATCCCTTCAACCTCAAGACCCAGCTATAAGGAGGCTGCTAACGGGCACTTCCAAGTAGCAATAATTGAAAGAAAAAACCTCCTGGGGAAACTCGCAGGTTAATATCTTGGAATACCTTCGAATTGGCCAAAACCCTATCGGGCGGTGTTAGGCCCATCTTTGATCGATGGTTGTACTTCGGAGAGATCCCCAGGATAACCTGTGCAGATCAATCTTTACCAGACTGGCTCTCGATGGTAGTGGAAAAACTAACTCCACTATGGGCAGGGTCAAACAAACGGTGATCCAAATTGACCATCTTCCCAGGCTGACGAAGGCTACCTTATGACCAGCCAGGAGCAGATAATTAAGCTCCTGGCTGGTCAGAACCGAGAGCTGAAGATAGATTGGTAGTGTGTCTTCTAAACCGAAGAAAAACCTGGTTGAAGATTGGTGGTGATGGGAGTTCCAAACCAAAAAATCACCCTGATACAACAGGGTGGCATGAATAAAAAGTATCACCTCGGATACAAATTCCAACTTAATCCCAATAAGGAAACTCCCAGTGAGACCATCAAAATGACCTCAAGAGAAACTGAGATCAAGTCACACTCAAACACAAGAGGAAACGATAGGGCAAGAGAGAGATCTTTGAAAATCGACAAGTGACCTTTGCTTCTATCCAAAAGCAATCTCTCAAACATACTGCAAAACTCTAGCAGAACACAAAACAAAAGAACGTTTCCACTTGTGCTCATTACAGAAACCAATACTAACTCTCAACGCTAATTTTGGCCAATATTGTGTTAATCTATGCTGGTCAAACCTAAAATCTCTGACTAGTTTTATAACTAGGTACTGTAAGTTAAAGAAACACCCCTATATACTAGGAGTCGCTAAAGATCCCCACGGTAAAGAGTGCAACGAGGAAGCGGAGTCGCTGGAGCATATCCTTAGCTACTGGCCTACTGTGGTAACACTAAGGAAAATCCTGCTGAGGATATCATGGCCAAAATCCGTTGACCTGGAAGGGTTATTACCCAACAAAATCCTCAACTTTATTAAAGGAGTGGGGTTGCTGGAGGGATAGTTCTCCCTACTATAAATGGAGGTGTATAATCAAAGGTCTGCATACCGTGACTTCGTCGCCCTCACTTTTATCCGAATCCGTATCTCTCAAGGATAAATAAATTCATTTTGTGAAACATTTTAATAATTTAAAATACAATAAATAACATTTTTTTTAAAGAAGTGATACTAAAAAAGTTAGTAGTAGGAGTTTTTGATCCTTCCCACGTGTTATTCGTGTATTTGTGTTGTTAGTAAATGAGCTTGCTACTTTAAGTTGTATCCCAATGGCAATGGTATTTTAGAAATAACCTAAATATGATTTCTGGCAAATACCCAAATTCTGGAGGTTTTTTTTTAATTATAATTTTTCATGAAATATTTTAAGCAGCTCCAAGTTTATGGATTTATATCTTGGCCATTTTAACGTGGTCTCGTCGTAGCTATTGGGTAATGCAAAAGTTCTGTCTCATTTCATTTAAATGTCAAATTAAGACCTTCTTCGTCTCCAATAATAATTCTTATATATTTTGGAAATCGATTCTTCGCTGCCTCTAGATAATACTAATATTCATTTCGTTATTCTTTGAAGATCATATTTGGGATAAGAATATCTTAACTTTCTTCCTCTAATGAATTAGGTTTTAATAAGCTTATAAATATTCTTGTCGCAATTTTTGGAAAACTTCTTTGAATACCACGGAATATTTAAATATTTGTTTAATAGTGTTCTGAATTTATCTTCTTTGAGTGCCAAATTTAGGACCAAAATATCTGTATAGAGATCTTTCTGATTAATTTATTTAATTCATATATTTCATGGATATTTTGGAAGTAGCCTAATCATGATTCCTATGAAATCTACAAATTCTATCAGAGCTTCCACGAATACCAAATTAAGGTCTTTCTTGTTAAGTTGGCAGCATACGAAAATATTTCGTCATCAGTTCTGAAGGATACTTTAGTTTTAATTGGTTTTCTTTAGACGCCAAATTTTGGATTATAATATCCAAATAGTTAACTGCAGATATTTTGACAATATCTAAATTTTGATTCCTAGAAAATGTACAAGGTTTATTTGATTTTACTTAAAAATGCCAAATTTTTAATTATTTTTAAACAAAACAATTGTGAAGAATTTAAGAGTTTTATTTACACTTTAATTTTAATTTAGGATGTTTTTGCTGAAGTGTTCATCCTTATGAATACTTCAGTTTGCATTTAATTCTTAGTTATTTTGGAACAATTCTCAATGTGGGCCGAAATTAGGCCTTGTCCAAAATATTAAAATTATTTCATTGGAAATTATGGAAATCGTTAAATCTTATAGCCTCAATAATAATAATATCAAATTAATTTTGTTTATTTTTAAAATTGTTTTGAGATAAACCTCTAAAGAGAAATCAATATTATTTTCAGCAAATTTAAGTTTAAAATTTCTATAAATTTTACAGTTCTCCGACTTTTCCTTTTCCATTTATTTCTTGGACATTCAAGAAAACATTTATTTAAAAATTTAGAGCAATATATAATTTCTCTGTGTTATTTCTTAAACACTAAACACTGTCATTAATACTTCTAGGATATATTTGGAAATCGATTCTTGATTCTTCGCTATCTTTAGAATATACTACAAATTAATTAATTCCTTGTTGACATCACTTCTTGCAGAAAAGTAATTTGAATTTGAGTTTTCAAAATTCCACATGACGTATAAACCTTCAATTTTTTCTCGAAATTTAAATTTATGTCTTTTGTTAATCCCGAAATATTCAACTGAACTTAAAGAGTAAATATACTATTCTAGATACTCGATTTAAAATTGTGGTTCTTAGATTATAAGAATAAATAATTCTCTTGTGATTAAGTTTTCTTGAACACTAAATTAAAGCTTTTAATCTGTAAATATTTAGGAAACTATTTAGTCACCACATTTAAAGAACTAGGTTCTGTTTTTTTTCTCTTTATGAATTAAAGTTAGTTTACAATTTTCAAAAAATTCCCAATTTTTCTAATTATGTTAGTTTAAATTCCTTTTTTTCTTTTCTAAATTAAAAAATTAGGTCGTTCTTGTTTACATCAATATAGAAATATATGCTTCCTTATCTTTGGTTTCATTTATTCTTCCTTGGACATAAATATTAGGACTTTAAAGATTCCTACATTTGGTAAATTTGAAGACCTAAAAGGAACATTTTTATTAATGACGATTATTGTTTTGTTTTTTTCTTAAATTATGGCAATGATCATCGTAATTTACAGGAAAAGAACAAGTCTTATTCGAGTACCATATTTAGGCATCAAATTTAGTCAAAATATTTTCTAACTGCTTACTTCTTTTGAGTTATTTTATTTTTAAATATATATTTTTCATAAAAGAAAAAACTAGACCTACCTATTCCAATAGTTTTTTTAGTTCTTTTTTGGCCAACTATTATAAAAGAAGAAACTCTTACAGCAATCTAAATAAATCTAATTACTATAATTAGCTTTACGTTTTTGAAATTCTAGAAGCAGTTTACTTTTCAATGTATACCAAATTAATTCGCAAAATTTTTTGAAATTATTTTACCACTGCCTTTGAAAAATACTCATGTCTTATTTGGTATTTTTTAAATGACAAATTTAAACTTATGACACCCTCAAAGAGGAAAGAAAATACTTCAATCAAAGTTAAACAAAAGTATCTGGAAAGATGAGGATCTCTAGAAGGTGTCAATCTTAAATTTGTTAATTGATTACTTAACCAAAAACATCACGTGACTTCTGTCTAACTCAAAGTTTTATTTGGTTTTATTTTTTAATTGATAAAAACTATTATATTTTTATGTATCTAAGATAATCAAAAGGAATTTTAAAATGTTGGACAATGTAATGCAAACCATACAGTTTGCAAGGATCAAACATTCTCGATCAACACGTAAACTGATTTACTCGCACATAGGAAACGATTTCCATATCAAATTGAATATTCCAAGTTATGAAACCACGTCCATGGCAAATCCCTTTCTTTTCCACCTCGCCCGCGAGCTTCACCTTATCGTAATCAGAATCGCGGGTAATCCCCGCTCGCCGTGCATATCGACTGTCGTCGGACATTAGAATAACGAGACAGGTTTCAAAATATGTGCACACTTCCTAATAGGATCAAATTCAAATTCGCTCCCGCGGGGTCTTTTCGGCTTAACGCCGATTCCCATCGGATCGCCTTCTCCTTCTTCTTCTTCGCCTGCCCACCGCAAAACGATGGATATCTGGAGCGTTAATTTCAATAAGACCGTCCGTATATAATTAACGTCCACGCTTTTGATCGCCGACTAATCCATCTCCGGTCCTAACTAGTCTCTGCGATGCTTATCTCCCATGAAGGTGCACGTTATGTTTTGGCTCTAAGTGATTTTCGCAACCGACACTGTTTTAGATCCGTATCTGATGGTGGTGTTAGAAAAAAAAAGAGGATGATTATCTTTATAACTGTTTAGTTATATAATATATGTTGATACATTCTAACGTAAGAACACGAAACGAACAGAATGGCTTCTTCCTTCTTTTATTGGAGTGTTATAATAAGAAAGAAGAGGTATTCTTGAACACAGCGACAATTACAGTTTAACAAAACCATAGAAATTCAAATAGCTAGAGTTAATGATAATAGAATCACATTTAACCCCTTTGAATTAAAAATCTTAATGACGAATAGAGGAGAAGAAACTCTAGAGAAGAGTTTTTCAATGAAGGGTTTGATTTATTTTTGTTTCTACTATTAATCTCACGTCTATGAAGAATGTTTGCGCCATCTTTATGGTAATATCTTGCCTGAAGATTTTTCTTAGAGTTAAATGCTCTATAGTAAAATCCGTTTCTCTATATCCAACTGCGCTATACTGATGATTTCCAAATTTGATCAAAATCGGTCCATTGCTCTTGTTGGCAGGGAACGATAATTAAGTTTATTTTAATTAATAATTGTAGCAAATTCGTTCCGAAAGTAAATTCCGAAATCTTCAACAGTTAATGTAAAGTTTTTCGAAAGGTTGTCTTTTTTTAATCATTGTAGCATTCGCTGGATTCATTTACAAATAATAATTAATAAATTAACATAGGAATTCATAGAGCCATTGAGCTGATGAACCTTTGGTAACAACTCAATAAACACGAGCATAACCATTATTATTATCATTATCATCCCGAGACACTTTTCAACGATTAATTATAAATACGTCCCATGTTAATGCAGCAATCTCCTTTAACGATGACCGTTACAGATGACGAGGATGAGGAGAGGTAATTGTGTGTATGTGCAAAGTATATTAATCGCCTGCGCGCGATTTTATCTGCCGATCAGGCAGTGCCGGCAGTAAAGCAGCAGAACGGCATCGGCAAAGGCATCTCTCTAGTGCAGTCCTAGTGACCTACCTGCACTGATGATTAAGGAATCTCCTAGTGACCTGGTAAGGCATCTCTTCGTGGCGGAGCTGCGAGAGGGCAGAGAGCAAGGCCCGACCGGCTGTTCTGCACATGGACAAGAAGGGCTCCGACTGCCTGAAGAACTCGACCCATTCCAGCTGGTCGTGCTGGGTGCTCGAGCCGCCGCAACTGGCCGGCGACTGGTCCTTGCCGACGTAGTGCATCAGGGTGCTCTCGTCCGATACCACTACGGCCTATAAAAACATAAATACTTTGTATTATATTGGTTTTAATAAGGTACTTCATTTTAATACGCGTCAATTAATTTCAGCCGAATATGGAACGGAATGAAGATACCTGTTACACGATGCATTATATTTAATGCATGATATAAGTAAGTCTGGATGCTATGAGATAGATAAACGACTTTTTGTTATTAGTCATTCAATTTTGATAATCAGTTATATGTATCATGCTTAAGGCATTTAGTGGCTTAAGTCAATGGTGCGCAGAGGTTACATTGAATAATGCTGACTTCATAAAAGTCATAAAAACGCTAATCTTTATTATTTCAGTGTACAAACATTCTTAATATTACACGGTCCACGCTCTTTTGTTTGAGATCTACTCTCTACTCCAGGTTGATGGTGCGTGCGCATCTGGTGAGGGTGCGTGCGCATCTCGTAAGGGTGCGTGCGCATCTGGTGAGAGTGCGTGCGCATTTGGTGAGGGTGCAAGCGCATTTGGCGAGGGTGTGTGCATGTCTAATGAGTAAACCACTTTTATTTTCAATTAATTGAAGTGTTTTGAGACTTATTAGACATCAGTTTTACGCACAACTGTCACTAATAAGGAAATATAACCATCTTTCTTATAATTATTTCTATTAATCCCCATCATATATATTAAATAATTTAATAACAAATAATTAATTTAACAACATTCTCTTTCATCCTCTTTATTAAAGCTAATATTTAAATTTTACATGCAGCTTTAAACATGATTATATATATTCCACTACACAATTGAATAATAGCACTCAAGTATACATGCAATAGAAACTTCGTGTTTCCTGCGAATGCAAATATGCTCTCTTTTTCGAATTAATAACGATGATTTATTCGTGTCAGATGAATGGGTGGATATTTCGTTGTCGCAATTAGAGTGCACAAGAGTGTCCATTGAAATTTCAACAATCGCCGCGCAGCATTTTCCGCTTATTAAGCACACAACATTAGCAACAATTTGCGGCCGCGCTGACACTATCTTGTTTATCGTGTAAATAAACGGCGCAGAAATGAAATCACTTGCAGCCGAAAGAGATAATGCAAATTAATAATCGTTTGAATGAAACGCTTTCGATTTCCAATATGTAGATGTGTTTTGTATTCACCGCGTGTTACATACGCTTAACATATTTATTTGATTGTTTGAGTTGTGGGAAGTTGTAAGCGATGGTAGAATAGATATGTTTATTGTAAAATGGTTTTAACGACGTGTTCTAATAATGATAAGAGAAAACTTTGAGGATTGATAAGAATGTATTAATAAGTCACATATAGACTAATTTTTTGAATAAATTTATATATTGGAAAAGAAGTTTATGTTACAAATTTAAGATTTTTGATGTTATGACAAAAAAGCACATAGCTTTAAAGGTTTGAAGAAGCCAAATATTTGTAACATAAAAATAATACATACAAAATTAGGTACAAATATAATCAATCAAATATATAATTATTTGTAATTGCCTACAATTAGCAAATTATTGAGGGCATTCACAAAAATCAATTATTCTAAACAAATTTATATTTTTGTAGCCTTAACCTTAGTATATGGTAACTATTGTTTTGTTCTTTCTGAGCTTCGCCAGATTTGCTTAGGCTGGAACCTACAGCAAATTCTTTTTACATATTTTGCACCTGGTTACCTCATCTACATAAAGCAGCTCGCAAGCCTGTAGGTCAATTTTCCTGCTAGACACTGCCGGAAAGCTGTTAGAGAGGATGTTAACAGAAAGAGTGGTACAAATTTTATAAAGAATATATAAACTTGTATACCGCTTTAAATATTTTGGTTAACATAACTATATAATATCAATATTAATGAATGTATTTAAACTTTACGAGTACAAAAATGTATGCTAAAGACTTAATTAAAGTAAGGACTTAACACAAACAGCACTATTTTATATGTTTTAAGGCACTTTCCTTCATTTAATCTTTAAGGTTTTCTAACATAACAGATATATTTCTACCTTACACTGGTTTATAAGATTGTTTTCAAAACTCCATTTGTATACAGTTTTGATTTGACCTAAAATTTTAGTTCTATTACACTATATCTATAAAATTAGAGTAACTATTTTGAAAATAGTTTTATTTTATTCTAACTTCAGTAAGGGGTCTGGATACATTTTAGTCGAGGCATATTTGTAAACAACTTTAGTATTTCTTGTAGAAGAATGCTTATATCTCAATCTTAAATTATCTATTTTCTTTGGATATTTTTCACATTTAGACCTAATTATTATTTTAGTCAATAATAAAAATCTTGTAAAAAGTTGTGATCCATATTTATATATTTCTCAAAGCTTAGTTTTAATTTACTTTTGATTTCTTCTAAAATGGAACTATAATTCTACAGTAATCACTTCCAAATCTATTATGTTCGACTGAAAGGTTGTCTCAGATTGTTGATCAGGAAAGATTTCAAATCAAGTCGAATATGTCTATAGTGGGTAAATGACAATAGTTATTTTGTTAGATCCTTTTGACCCCTACATAATGTCTATTTATTTCTATTCAGCAATGTAAATTAAGAAAGAGAATTTTGTGGTACTTTGTTGTACATCTTGAATATAATGAAAATGATAACACGTTGATAAAGTGGTAAAACAAAGTCATCGTGTAGAAATTTTTGTAGAATGTTGTGATTTATATTTAGACTTTTTCTGAGACTTAGTATTAATATATTGTTGATTTGTCCTGAGATTTATATTTATTTATTACATCTTTGCACTCCTTTCTAATAAATATCACAAAAAGTATATACAAGATTTGAAAAACTTCTTCAAATGATCTCACTCAAACCCATGAATAGACTGCATCAGTACCGCTTCTATAGTCTGTTCGTTGGATCTTTCGTCGTACGTCACAAACTATCGCTTCAAAAAACGACGAAAGTTTTACAGTGCGTTCTTTTTCTAACGCATTTGGTTTACTTTATCAGACTGAATGTTTTTGCGTCGTTTCTCGAAGCGATAATTTGTGACGTACGACGAAAGATCCAACGAACAAACTATATTTACTTTTGTTCAGTTATTTTGTCCCTTTTTTGTGTGTCAATCAAAATATCTCTACATATTTTTAGAGTAATAATCTTAAAAAAAATTGTTTGATCCGTTCTATCTCAACCAAGTGCATCCAGATTTTTGCTTAAGGAATATTTTAACCAATTTAAGTATTTCATAATGAAGAATGCTTATGTGTTGTCCTTAAATGATCTATTTTGTTTCGATACCTTAAGCTTACTTACTATTCAGCCAATATATAATACACCATTTTTTATAGAAAGTTGTTATGCACTTTTAGATGTTTCTCTAAAGTTAGTTTTAATTTACTTTTGATTCCTCCTAAAATTGTACTATATTTTTTGATGAGTTTTTAGTTCTCGAAAACTATTTTTTGACCTTTTGAATCCTCATTTCTGTCAGGTTTCAATTTTTAATCTAATTCTATAGTCAAAGCTTTGTATCTTGTGCATATATGATTTTTAGACGTTCTTTTGACTTTTGTTTAAATTTTAATTTTTGATTGAGTCATCAGATTGATCTTCTATATATACGTTTATAAAATTCTAAAAATTTCTTAATATTTTTACCTTTGGCAAGAGGCATCCAATTTTATTTTCGGGAGAGATTTGTAACTAATTTCTTATTTTTTAGATCCTTTAGACCATTACCTTTGGCAAAAGTTACCCAATTTTATTTTTGGGAGAGATTTGTAACTAATTTCCTTATTTCTTATTTTTTTAGATCCTTTAGGCCATTACCTACTCTGTAGATATTTGTTCAGTAACGAAGACTGAAATAGATAATTGTTTGTAGTATTTTGTGATCCAAAATTACATGTAATACCCATTCTATTACTATCACTGTTTCTATAAAATCAAAACGATGAAAGCCCATTTGTTTGATGCTTTATAGTTTAACTAAAAGTCCTGATTTTTGGTCAATTATATATAAAGATTTTTAACGATATTACCATGGTTAACCCGGAGAGTTAAATACTTCAAGGTAAATTTCTATTCCGTGTCTCTAACTGCGCTTCGCTGATGAGATCCAAAATAGATAGAAACCGGTGCGTGGCTGTTGTTGACAAGGGATAATAATTAAAGATTTTTTGTAAAATATTGTGGCCATTTATGCTCAACTTCATTTTTTCAACTTATGGACCTTCTCTAATTGTACAATTTTTTAAATATATTTTTTTAAATGTTTTAAAATTTCTTGTTAATGTTTTTCTGCTGTTATAGATGCAATACGACAAAATAAATTTGTTCTCAAAAATTTTAGATTTATATGAAGACTTTTCATAATATGTTTTCGCAAATTGTAGCTTCCATAAACATACGTTTATTTAATTTTTTTTTTCTCGAACCTTTGAACCTTTACCAATCGAAGAGGAAGAATAATAATAATACTGCCATGTAAACTCCGCCCTCAAGTCTTGCAATCTAAATTTCAAAATACAAATACAAATGTATTTTGTATATTTTTTGTAGGACTTGTAAATTCAATAAAGTAAACTAAACTATTTTTTGTTAAGGTCAATTGCTATTCCAGTTTTATTCTTCTTAAATGCTCTCCTAAACAATACCAAAACTTTTGTAGCTTATTTTGCGGTTTTTGTGGTGTTAAAATGACGTTTGCAAAAGTTTTTAAAGGTTTTTTACTCTCTATAAAATTGGTCGGTTTTTTTACTAGTGCAAAAAAACATCAGTGAAGTTATTATATAATTTCCTATTTTTAAAAAAATTACTTGAATATAAGACAAAAATGCATGTGGCATGCTGGCTGGGTGCTATATATTGAACAGAAACCTTAAACATAAACTTTTATGAGTGCCGTTCAATTTTCAAATGCTTTTCCACTATTTTGTTAAATAATTTTCAATTCTAATTGTTCCCCAATTATTATCAAACTACTTCTCTATCGATTATCAATTGTTTTTTTCTTCTAATTACTAATAATTTAATTATTATCTAGAGAATCGTTCAGTTATAACAGTTTGACCTGTTTTTAATAATAATAATAATAATAATAATAATAAACACTTTATTCATATTAGGGAAAACACATGGCATACATGATAATTAGTAACTACAAATAAGTACACTAACAATTAACCGCTAAATGAATACGTCAAATAAAGGTTACAATAATTTATGTATTTCGAAACGGGCTTATATTCTTGCTCTATTAAGAAATTTCTTAATTTTGTTTTAAATTCGTGATACACTTTAAGTAGTTTGGCAGTTTATTGAACTGAATTTTATTATATATTTTATTATTCGGAAATTTGGTTACAATTTACATCAACTTTTTGAATAAAAGAATACAGATTACTAAATCAAATAACAATTAAAAACAAATTAAAATTACTGAATTACTTTTTAAATGATTGTACATCAAATTAAAACAGAATAGTAATTTTCTGATCATATTATTATATTAAACACTATTTGAAAAAGGAAATATTTTTGTAGAAAATAATTTATATCGAATAAAACGAATTTAAATCACCAAAAAAAACCAACTATTATTGACACAAGTAAGGAATACGCTAGATTAATATACAATTTATAAGATAATAATGGACTATTATTATTAAAAAAGTGAAAACTGCAAGATGGCAAACATAAATAAATGTAAATTATATATATTTTTATATTTCATCTATTAAATTAATTGAAAAGAAAATGACTCCGATTGAATTTAAATTTTTAACAATCTATACAACAATTATTCTTACAAGTGAAAAACTTCACAGATTAATACTAAATAACAGATTTTTACATACCACTGAATAAATTTTCTTGAGGAAAACCCAATCAAAATGGCGTCGATTTATTCCAGTTTTTCTCAATACTCACGCAGAAAAACTCCTATAACTTCAATAATAATTGTTACAATTGATGAAAAATTTCAGAGATTAATCCTAGATGATAAGTTTTGGTAAAACACTAGCCAAAAGATGTGTAGCAACTCCAAACACCAAATGGGGTTGAAGTATTTGCAGAAAAACTTTTATAACTTCAACAATAATTATTACAAATGATGAAGAAGTTTAGAGATAAATCCTAGAAAATAGGTTTTGGTTAATAACTAGGCAAAAGTTGTATAGGAATTACAGAAACCAAATGGCGTCGATTTAATTTCCGTGTTTTCTTAATACAAACTGAAAAATTTGCAGAAAAAAATTTATAACTTCAATAATAATTTTTACAAATGATAAAGATATTCAGATATTAATCCTAGATAATATGTTTTGGTTAAACACTAAGCAAAAGTTGTATAGGAATTCCAGAAATCAAATGGCGTCGATTTAATTGCCTGTTTTTCTTAATACAAACTGAGGAATTTGCAAAAAATTTTTTATAACTTTGTAACAATTATTGTTACAAATGATGAAGAAATTCAGAAATTAATCATAGATGATAGGTTTTGATAAAATTTATGTAGGAATTCCAGAAACCAAATGACGTCGATTTTATTCCCGTTTTTCTCAACACAAACTGAAGTATTTGTAGAAAAAGTTTTATAACTTGAACAATATTTGTTTCAAATAATGAAGAACTTTGAAGATTTATTCTAGATGATAGTTTCTGGTAAACCACTATCAAAAAATTGTGTAGCAATTTCAGAAACCAAATAGCGTTGATTTAATTTCCGTTTTTCCTAACACAAACTGGATTATTTGCAGAAAATCTTTTATAACATCAACAATAATTGTTACAATTATGATGAACTTCAGAGATTAATCCTAGATAATAGCGGTTGGTAAAACACTAGCCGAAAGATATGTAGCAATTTCGAAAACCAAATGGAGTTGATTTAATTTCCGTTTTTCTTAACACAAACTGAAGTATTTGCAGAAAAACTTTATTAACTTCAACATAATTGTTACAAATGATGAAGAACTTCAGAGATTAATCCTAGATAATGGGTTTTGGTTAAAAACTGAGCAAAAGTTGTATAGGAATTACAGAAACCAAATGGTGTCGTTTTAATTGCCGTTTTTTCTTAATACAAAGTGGAGAATTTGCAGAAAAATTTTTGTAACTTCAACAATAATTGTTACAAATAATAAAAAAAACTTCAGAGATTAATTCTAAATAATAGGTTTTGGTTGAACACTCGGCAAAAGTTGTATAGGAATTCCAGAAACTAAATGGCGTCTATTTAATTCCCGTGTTTTCTTAATACAAACTTAAGAATTTGCAGAAAAAAAATTTATAACTTCAAAAATAAATGTTACAAATGATGAAAAAATTCAGAAATTAATCATAGATGGTAGGTTTTGATAAAATACTAGTCAAATTTTATGTGGAAATTCCAGATACCAAATGGCTTCGATTTAATTCCCTCTTTTCTCAACACAAACTGAAGTATTTGCAGAAAAAGTTTTATAACTTGAACAATAATTGTTTCAAATCATGAAGAACTTCAAAGATCTATTCTAGATAATAGTTTCTGGTTAACAACTATCTAAAAGTTGTATAGCAATATCAGAAATAAAATGGCGTTGATTTAATTTCCGTTTTTTTCTGGATTATTTGCAGAATTTTTTTTATAACATCAACAATAATTGTTAAAAATGATAAGGAACTACAGAGATTAATCCTAGATGATAGGTTCTGGTAATCCACTAGCTAAAAGTTGTGTAGCAATTTCAGAAACAAAATGGCATTGATTTAATTTTCGTTTTTCCTAACACAAACTAGATTATTTGCAGAAAACCCTTTATAACATCAACACTAATTGTTACAAATCATGAGGAACTTCAGAGATTAATCCTAGATGATAGGTTCTGGTAAACCACTAGAGAAAAGTTGTGTAACTAATTGAGAAACCAAATGGCGTTGATTTAAATTTCATTTAACCTAACACAAACTGGATTATTTGCAGAAAATCTTTTATAACATCAACAATAATTTTTACAAATGTTAAGGAATTTCATAGATTAATTCCAGATGACAGGTTCTGGTAAACCACTAGTCAAAAGTTGTGTAGCAATTCCAGAAACCAAAGGGTGTTGATTTAATTTTCGTTTTGTAGTTGGTTAGGAGTACTATAGTGTTAACAACGGTATATTGAGGAAGGTCAAAAATACGCTACGTTAAAGCATTCTATATTGGCATAGGTTCTGAGTACTTTGTCTGAAATAATTATTTTATATGGTAGATCAAAATAGATCAATAAACAATTACTTGTAATTTGTTAAATGTTTATTAGCTTAAGAAATACAAAGTGACTAGGTTTTTAAAAAAATATCGAAAAAAAAACCATTCAAAATTCAGATACAAAAATATTGGAGGTAAAAGATCATCATTATAACCAGAAAAAAACCAAAAAAAATCAAATCAAATTTAAAGCATTTCTAGAAGGCAACTTTTGAAAAAAAATATGTTTGAAATTCTGGATGAAAAAACATTGGAACCTATAGAAAATCTAGTGAGATGAAAAAAAAAAACACGTTTTTTTACACAATTGAATTATGAATAACTGCTCTGGGCCGCTTTAGTAATTTTCATTTTGTTCTTATCAAGACATTTCTTTTTAAAATAATTATTTGAAAATTGAAACTGTTTTCGTTTCTCAAGTTTTTTGCCAATAAACTATATAAATGAAGAATGAGGTACGATGACCTTGTTTTACCCCACTATTTAAAATTGCATGTGACTATAGTTTTGACTAACTGCTAGTCATTATCAAACATTAAGTGTTTTAAAATTACAAAATCAAACTTATTTACACCTAATTATAAATAGGTTAGGTTTTATAATTTAATGACTAGGTGTTAGTCGAAACGATAGTCACATGTAATTTTAAATAAAGTGGTAAAACAAAGTCATCGCGTCTCCTTCATTATATTCAAGATGTACCACAAAGTAACGCTTTCACAATTAAACTATATAAGTTGTCGATTATGTCTTTAATAGCCTCTAACAATTTCATTTGATTTATACAGTGAAATTTATCTGTTTGAGTATTTTTTATAACTTCTTTTTCTTTCTTCTCAATTGTTTTTGTTTTTGCAATTATATAACAATTTTAACTGTTTTTCTAGAGTATTTAATACCTTTGGCATTTAAATAAACCTTTTGGCATTTTAATACCTTTTGGAATTTTATAAATGTTGATAGAACATTTTTAATATTTTAAATTATTTTCTCGAGTATCATTCAAGTTTAAGCGTTTTGATAATTGAGACTCTAAAAAATATATTGTTTAGATTCATCAATTGTTTACAACTGTTAAAAATCCATTTGTAAATTCCTTAAATGTATTAATTTTTAGTTAAGAATCAATTGTTTATCAACTTTATCAAATTAAACTATTTGCTTAATGTCAAGAACCGTTAAAGTTTTTAAACAGAAACTTTAAGCATAAGCTTTTATTCTTTATCAGTGCAATTCAATTTAAAGTTATACATCTTCCCACTTTTTTTTTAATAACCAACCATTTTTAATGAATTTTCAATTGTTTTCTTTTTCCAACAATTTAATTATTTACCAAAGTGACGTGTCCTTATTTTAAAAAGTTTTCACTCGATTTTTATGCTAATTTTTATTTTGTTCATCTAGAGTTATTTTAAAGGTTTTACTAATTTGATTGTTAATTGTTTTGCTTTACAAATATTCAACTGTTTTCTGAAATGTTATTTTATTATATTTTTAATAATTTTCTTCATTAATCTCTTATTGATTGCATTGATTTAATTCTTCTAATTTTAACTGTTTTTTGTTGACAAATTCAATTGTTTTAGCGCTATATTCGACTATATTTCCGTTACTGTGGACATTGGAATAATTTAATAATATTATTGCCTTATAAACTTGATCATTACTTGTTCTAGCGAACTCTTGACCTACCACAATATGCAGTGCACTGACCTATCGTGCTCCTAACCCGCCCAAATAAAGTATGCATTGAGGTAGGTCAAGAGGACGCTAGTTTAAATGAAAATATAGGCGCTAGGTTAATGTATTCTTTGTTATCATCGGTCAAAAGTACGCTCGGTTAATAAATTATTGGTTGAGGTAAAACAGAAATGATACTTTATAAGAAATCTTTTGGGAATTTTCGATTTATAGATCATATTATTAATATCGCTATAAGTATTGTGCCTGTGATTTTTTCGAATCCGCATTGCCATCGGAAATATACATTTTGAGGTTCTTTGAGTTCATTTCAATCAGTTTTAAAACGTATTTTTGTGTGCGTGTGTGTGTATCTGTGGGCGCTAAAAATAATTTAACTGAAACTTTAAAGTTAAGCTTTAGCTTATTTTTCTATTAATTTCCTTAGGTTTCTTTGATTCACCGCTGAGATTTGCTATACATGGAGTTCAAAAGCCTCGTCATGTTTCGTTGGATGTCAAGTAGAAAATTTTCATAAGATGTTTTTCTCTGTTTTTATTGAACTGTCCCATTATTGCATCTCTAAACACTAAACCACTCAGGTTTTTTAAGTGGTTAATACATAGTGTTAATTTTGTGTTTATCATGAATTACCACGTAGTAATAATTACAACCATATATAGGTTTTATAATTAAAATCACTTGGTTTGTTTCACAAATATTTTTTATTTTCGACTAGTTTCGGCTTATTGCCATTATCAAGAATTCTTGATAATGGCAATAAGCCGAAACTAGTCGAAAATAAAAAATATTTGTGAAACAAACCAAGTGATTTTAATTATAAAACCTATATATTAACATAATGTTTCACCAAGTGATTAATGAGAAACAAGTATATGATAAATTACAACCATGTTTATGATTGCATTTTTAGCTTTTTATTTTTTTATTTTATTTCCACCTTTTGATAACTATTCACTGTCTATATTTCCTTTAAATTTTCCTGATTTTTAGATGAAGATTTAGGTGTAGTTGCTGATAAAATAGGCTTTGGGAATTCCTAAAAAAAGTTCTTTCTTCGTTGTTTTTCCATAATTTTTAATTTCTCACATTGTAGTAATGAAAGGTCTAGACGAAATAAGTTTTATATAAGCTTATGCGAGATCTGTCAAAGCAATTAATTAGATCATGATGATGTTTACGACCGTTACTACGTGGTAAACCATAATATAGGTACTGCTACAATTAGAGATACTTGTGCTTATGTAGTTGAGTTTAGATTAGTTTATTGACTTAAGTTCTATCAAATACATATAAAATTACATATATTTACAATAACTTTGAAATTTAGATCGCAAAACTTGAAGGCGGAGTTCACATGACAGAGCTCTTCCACTCAAAACATTATTTCTTATATCTGATGGTGATTAGCAGGTGGTTATTACCATTAAGGCAATCTTTGCCATTTCTAGTGGCTATTTTTATCCAATTTACGTGGAATTATAGTATGTCAATGTGACTTTATTACTCTCTTCCTTAAAACTGAATTGGGAATACTATGAAGTTTTCATATTTTTTTTTTAGATTCACTGGTGTAGTTCGTACTATTAAGCCTAAGTTCCTACAAAAAAATTTAACGAGGATATTCTAATCACTTTGGTAAATTTTCGTAAATGATATACGATAAAACTTTCAAATATTTATTTTGCCGTTCTCGACAATTGTTTCAACACACTGTGTCTTCTTCAGGCGAAAAAATGATATTCTAGCTCATGTGTTGTAGATCAAATAGAATGATCACTACTGCTGTTGCCACTGGTAGAGTAAATCATGAATATACTGTATTATCAAATAAATAAGTGACAGCACATGTCATAAAAATAAAATTAAAATTAAAGACAAAATTATGTCTGTTTAAGCATTAAATATATAATGGATTTAAGTTACGGCAGCATTGATGAGTTGAAGATCCTTCGAAGAAGTGAACTACGCAGTTCCTTCCTTCGGCCAAAATTTTGTAATATTTTGGGACATTTTGTTTGTTAGAACGGAGTGCAAAGATATTAATAAATAAATAAATAAGTTAATCAAAGGGTGTCAATTCTCTAAGGTCGAAGCTATTACTTGATGAGATTACAGTCTTCTCTTTTACAAACTTCTGTAAAAAAAAACTGAACCAGATCTAAACTGTGAGAGAATATTACACGCATATAAAATAATAAAACGAGAAACCGGTATATAAATACACATTAAACACATTTTTACAATTGCACCGATCACCATATGCCCTCGCCAGCGTCCGCCACTATCTGCTCCAATAAAGATCCTTTGATTAGCAACGGATTTTTCGCCATCTCTCCATCTCACGTGGCTGTAAAACCGCGTAAACGTCAATTATTTATTATATATTGTGCTGGCTTTAAAAGTCCCCATGTGGGTTTATATCCTCGTGTGTTTCCACGGGTATAAATGTACTCGCCTGTACTTGTGTGTTTGTGTGTGTGTTTGTGTGCGTGCTGTGTTTATGGGAAAATGAAAGGGAGCCACCAGTTCGTTTTCATTAGATGTGTACGTTTATAGGAAAGGATTTATTTATCGTCGGCGTTACCTTTTCCAATGAGCAGCAGAGAAAATCCACGCAAATTGGGAAAAAGGATACGAGACACACGCTCGTGCCATACTTTCTTTTCGACCGTCGAGAGGCCGACTTCTGTAAATTGTACGCTGAATGAAATTTATTTTTCCGATGGGCTGAAATATTGGTTCATTCAATCTTGTCCATGTTAATCTTCTAAGGAATAATTACTATGACACAGAAAAGAAATACTCTGATGTATTTAACAAGGTTTGTTCCTAACAACATTTGGAATCCTAAAAGAAAAATCTATTTGGTAAAGAACAAAAAGGAGAAATATATGTCTGCTAAGGGCAAAAAGACTAGATCTATATCCCAGACGTACAGATTTTTTTAATTAGTTGATAAATGATAAGTAATTACAAAACAAAACAAAACAATCGTCCAGATGAGTAGTTATTCTAAAATGTAGAAAAAAAAGTAGGCTAAGAAGGTAGTAAAAGATAATATACAATATAAATATGTCCAAGAAATATGTCAATATGGCTTCTGTTATTAATGAAAAATTAGATTGCCAAGGCTAAATTATCTGTTTTCACACGTGCCAAGATTATATTTTTTACCACAGCTTTCACTGACCAAACCCCTTAAATATTTTATTGATTTAGAAAGACCCTTGAGTGGCATTGAAGAAATATAGATGTCCTCGAATTACTTTCAAGAAACGTTGCATTACCTTAAATAATCAAGATCATCTTAAACAGCATTGAGTGACCGTTAAGTGATAAAAAATAGATCACGTCAAATAACTTTGGACAACGTTAAATGATTTTGAATGACGGTTGGTTGATATTAAATAACCTTAAATTACCTCTAAATGACTCTAATGACCATAAATGATCTTGAATGACTCTTGTATGACCATGAAAGTCTCATAAGTATTACGTGTTTAAAGATTAAAAGAACAACCAAGTCCTCAACTTCATTTTATCTTGATTTATTGCAACGGTATGTTGCTAGTTCTCTTCATAATTCAGGGCAAAATATATTTTTTATATGTCTAAAACTCAATCTCTCCTAATAACATTTTTTACCAAAAAAAAAACATAATCTCACTCTTGAAAATTTTCTACTTCATTGTAATACCAAAGTTTCTCCATTTTTTTTTTCTATGGTGAAATCAAAACTCAAATATTAAACTATAATATTTTTAAAAATTGAAAGAACAATCAGGTAAATCCCACTATCTTAAACTTTATTGAGAAAACACTTGGTTTAGAGTAATGAGATATAACTGGTTTATTTGGAATTTTGAAAAACTGTTTTTTTCATTTATATAACATGTATTCTCTTTATATATATATATATATATATATATATATATATATATATATATATATATATATATATATATATATATATATGTAACATTTATTCTCTTTTAAATGATCACTGTTCAGTGGTCTCACTCATGATGAAGCTCTTTTGAATCACTATCAAACTATTAAACATGAATGGCCAGCTAAGCATTACTGTCCTAAGTATCACAAAAACGTTTGTTCCTAATTTGGTGCAACGAAATTTTGCATATTTTTCTTTGGAATTATGCACAAATTATCTGTTTTACTTATCGTGAAAATGTTTTTCTCCTAAACGACTATCTCTTCAACTGAAAGAACTGAAAGAATAAAACAGTTTTTTGCGAGTAAAAAAAGTTTTTATTTACTTTAGGGGAACAAGGTTTTTCTGCGTCTTTTAAATTTTAGACAAATTTTGGGCGACGAGGTTTTGCTGATTGTTCTTTAAAATTTTGGATGATTGATTAATTTTTCTCTGTGATTAAAATTTATATTCTCCTAAACTAACACTTTTCAATAATTAAAAGAGAATCGAAGTAAATCTCACCTTTTTAAATTTCATGTAAAAAAAGATTTTGTTGGTTTTCGTGGAGATTTGTATCAATTATTTGTACTTACTGATTTCCAAATAAATTATCTTTTTCAATCGACTCCTTTTTTAAAAACTAAAACAACCGAATAGAACAAGTTTTTACATGCTTTTAGAACAATGAGGTTTTTCTGGGTGTCCTTCGAAATTTTGGATAACTTATCTGTATTTCCTGTGTTCAAAATACATTCTCTTTCAAACGACTACTTTTTCAAAAGTTCAAAGAACAAACAGCTAAAAGTCACTGCCCAAAAAATGATGAAAACGTTTTTATTTTATTTTAGAGTCAGTATTTACTGCTTCTATTTGGAATTCTATATAAACTATTTGTTTTCCATGTATCCAAAATGTATTCTTTTGAAAAGGTTACTTTTTAAAAACTAAAAGAACAGAAAATAATCTCAATAATAAAACAGTTTTTACTTGATTTAGGATAACCAGTTCTTCTTAATTGTTCTTTAGAATTCTGGACAAATTGTTAAATTTGTTAAAGATGAATTCAATCTTAAACCACTACTTTTCAAAGATTAAAACGACCAGACAATCTTAATGGAAACGTTTTTACACATTTAAGACGAAATATTTTCTCTTGTTTTTGTTTGAAATTTTAGACAAATTATCTGTTTTCAATGTGCCCAAAACGAGTGCTTTTTGAGACAACACGGTGTTACTGGTTATTCTCTGAAATTTTAGGCAAATTCTCTGTTTAGACAATGTCCAAAATGTATTCTCTCATAAATTTTTGAAAAACTAAAGAATAAAATCTCACGAAAAAGTTTTAATTTGTTTGTTTTCTATTTTTTTGCATTTTTAACAAATTACCTTTTTATGTCCAAAATGTATACTCTTTCAAAGATTAACAGCTAATCAAGTCTTGCTACGATTAAATTTAGAAAACGCAATTTTGGGCAAATTATTTGATTTTTTTCTGTGTCAAAAATTTATTTATTCTGAAGCCATTACTTAAAGAAATAAAGCAAATAAGACAAATTGTACCACACTGTACTAAACATTTTAATTTCATTTTAACAGCCACTTTTTTAAATACTGAGTGTACAGAACAGATTCTCACTTATGAAAATATTAACTGTTGTTCCCTGGAACATTTGACAAATTATCTGTTTACCCTATGTCCAAATATATTCTCTATACGACTATTTTTCAAAAATTGAAAGAACAGAATTTAATATCGCGAAAAAGTTTTTATTTGGTTAAGAGTAATAAGTTTGTTTTTGTGTTCTTTGGAATTTTTGATAAATCATCTTTTCTGTACATGTCCAAAATATATTCTCTCTTAAACCAATACTTTTGCATTCATTAAAATAATAGCTTATTAAATCTTGCTTACATAAAACTTCATAGACAACGAAATTTTGGTAAATTTGGGGAAATTGTTTGGTTTTTGTGTGTCCAAAATATATTCTTTCTGATGAACTGTACTGTACTAAACTTTTTGATTATATTTAGGAAGACAAAATTGTGCTGATTACCTTTCGATTTCTCAGACTTTTCTGTTGTTTCATATGTATTCTCTTATAAACAACTACTTTTCCAAAAGAGCAGAACAAAATAGTAACGAATTTTTTGGGAGAATTTTGACAAATTTTTAGTTTTTACATGTGTCCAAAATTAATTCTATCTTAGGCTAATATTTTATTTCAAAGGCTGAATAAAAAATGTCAGCTTACTACCACATGACTTCATAGGCCAACAAAGGTTTGCTGATTTTGTTTGGATTCTCTCTAGTATGCTGGATACTAAGTTTTTTGATATTATTTTGAAAGACAAGATTGTGCTGATTATCTTTAGATTTCTGTATTTTTAGATTTCTGAGCAAATTTTCTGTTCTTCCATATGTACAAAATTTATTCTCTTCTTAAAAACTATATTTTCGAAAGCCAAAAGAACAGAACAGAATCTTACTTATGATTTTTTTTTGATTTAGGACAACGAGGTGTTATTGGTGGTTATCTGAAAATTATCTATTATAAAATATATTCTCTTATAAACGAATACTTTTTAAAGAACTAAACCAATAGAATAAAACTGATTGTAAAAGATTTATTTGGTTTAGAGCAACGATTTTTTTGGGAGTTCTTTAAAATTTTGAGAAATTATTGGTTTTACATATGTCCAAAATAAATTCTATCTTAGACTAATACTTTTTAAGGACTGAAAAATAACTGTCAGCTAACTGCCACATGACTTCATAGGGCAAAAAGGTTTTGCTGGTTTGGTTTAGGTTTTCTCTGGTATGCTGGATAAAATATCAGTTTTTCCTTGTGTCGACTACATTTTAGAAAATGCAAAGAACAGCCAGCTAAACTTAATAAAAAATAAAATAAAACCAGATAAACTGTACTGTACTGTACTAAATTTTTTGATTTTATTTAGGAAGATGAGATTTTGCTAATTATCTTTAGAATTCTGTGTTTTTTCAGATTTCTGAGCAAATTTTTTCTTCTTCCATATGTCCAAAATTTATTCTCTCGTAAACAACTACTACAAAAGCTAAAAGAACAAAACAGAATCTAACTTATGAAATTTTTTTCTTTGATTTAGGTTTTATTGATTATTATCTGGAATTTTGGACAACTTATTTATTTATCCTATTTGTAAAATGTATTCTCTTATTGAGGAATACTTTTTCTACTTAAAAAAAAATAAAACCTTATGAAACAGATTTATTTGATTTGGAGCAACGAATTTTTTGAGAGTATGTATTCTTTATTAAGCTAATTTTTTTCAAAGACTGAAAAAAAAACTGTCAGCTAACTGCCAGATGACTTCATGGGGCAACAAGGTTTTACTGATTTTCTTTGTGTTCTCTCTGATATGCTGGATAAATGATGAGTTTTTCGATGTGTTCAAGATGCATTGAATTATTACTACTTTTCAGAAAATTAAAAGAACAGTCATATAAACTACACTGTCGGAAACTTGATGAAATCTTTTTAACTCAATCTGAGACAACGAGATTTTGATGGTTTCTGATTGGAATTTTGACACTTAATCTATTTTTTGTTGTCCGAAATGCTATTATTATTCCATACGTATCATATTCTATAGTATTTATAAGTTTATATAAAACTAAAGTTTATAATCCTCACGCCCACTTGTACTCCATCTCCTTAACCATTGATTAAAAGTTAATCAACGGAAAATCGGTTTGCACCTCAACTTAACCACGGTGAAAGTTCCTAAAAATGTCAAATATTTAACCAGCCGATTTTGGCCGGTTAACGTGCCAAATACGTAGTGACTAACTTCAGAAAGTTTATATTCTTAAAGTTATTTATGAACATTTGTCAGACATTATATATATATATATATATATATATATATATATATATATATATATATATAAGTTAAGTATTCAGACAGTGGCGCGTCTGAATACTTAATTGTACGGTATAAAAATACCAAAAATAAAAATTAAAACCCTATAAAAACGTGTGCTCTGTGTTATTACTCTGTGATCGGTGGTTACTTAATCAGCCGACGGTGCAACAGAAATAGTCTGGTTAAAGTTAATCAGGATTAGTTAATCGAAAAATTTAACCAGAGATGGTGCCATTAGTCTATCTTAATTTTAAAATGATTTTAATTTTAATCTCGAGCAATAGTTCATCATTCTAGACGTTTCTACAACATTTTAAAAGACCTTATTGATCCTTATACTTATTACTTATAGTGTAATAAATTTGGTCTGACAATGCTACAGCCATGGTGAACAGCTGTAATAGACTCGTCCCAGTTAGATGTAGTAAAGTGAACTCACCTCTATTCGACTAGTCAAATTCTTGTGTTGAGGGTTGATGCCTGGCCTCCAGACTATAATCCTGGCGATCCTGACGTGATTCGCTATTAGGACAGCGGACTTGTCTAATACTTCTAAAACTTTATTATCTTGGTCAGTCTCGGCTAGTAGAAGAATCGTGAATCCTTTGTCCACATTCTCGGCACTAAAATAATAATAATAAAAGATAAAATGCAATTATATAATAACAAAAATCTTTAATAGAGATTAAAGAACTAGAAATTAATGAAGTAATTCTAATGAATAAACTAGTTTCCAAAGATCCTATTCATAAGTCAGCATTTAATTATAAAATTGTAAATCATAATTCATCGTATTCTGACATTGATTGTTCAATTCAATTCAATTCAATTTATTTTGCCATAGATATACATATCTTTACACTTGTCAAAAATTAATTGATAATCAATGGTTAAGGCATAGAATATTGGGAAGCAAGGGCTGAAAAATTTAAATGTTCAAGATCGATAGCCAGAAAAGATTAAAGAAATTATGATTTTTTTAAATTTCTGTCTCTCATCTAAAAAATGGTATTAGTGTCCCAATAGTGTCCAAATAACTAAGGTCAACAAAATATTTTTGGGCAATCATATTAAGCTTTTCTAAAAGTCAGAAAACTCTCCCTTATTTCTAATCGGATTTCTAAATACAATTTTGAACGTGTTCTTCAACCTTCATTTACGCTCATCGTCCTTGCCAGACCTAATTTCCAAATTTGTTACTAACTTATTTCAAAGGCAAATTTTCGCATGTCCACACCTAAGTCTCAGGTTTAAATAATTGACCCCTCTACAACGAACTAAAGGATTTTAATACATTTTATAATTCACCCCTCGTCTGATTTCTAATGATTAACTGGGGTGACCAATGAAGATATATCTTCCTATCTTACTTGACATTATTCCGATGCTTCTACTTTTATCTGCAAAACACCTCCATTAAATAGTACCCAATGTTAAATTAAACCCCACAGTCTTTTGAAATATCAATATCGATAGCATGAAGAAAAACTGAAAGCCATTTGTAAGAAACATCACCATCCACTCAACTACTTAAGCCTATCGGATAGGTACAGCCGTTTTTACGGCTCAATTAAACCTGAATCACTTCCAAGGAACGAGAGCGAAAGTGAACGATTTTGTAATCCAGCGACATAAAGAGGACCATCACGTCAAACTTGAGCAACGCCGTCCAATTAATTAGAAGGAGCGCTAATCCGAGATAGAAATAAAACAAACATTGCGCAATGCCGCTCGCTCCGAATACAAAACGAACCGATCCGTGGATTCGAAAGAGTACTGTTAACGAGGAGACAAAAGGCAACAATTAGTTGAAAGTACCGATTCAACAGCGTTTTCAAGAACAATCGTCCGCCCGGCTGCGTGACACAGAATTGATGTTTTAATTAAATCTATCCGCGGCCGATTATGCAATCGCACAGATTTCCTGTGTCGATACAATAGAAAATCCTCGTTGCATATAATTGTTCCCGTTTCTCTCCGGCCAGGAGAGTGCATAATAATTATGTAAAGGCACGCATAATGATTGGATCCGATGGAAAGCGAAGAAGTGTAGAAGGAAGAGGAGATGTGGAACGCGATACGGCCGCGGTGCAATTATGGATTTGAATTCGCACGATTATTTGTTTACCGGACGGATCAACGGTGCACTCACCTTGGTATCGAAGCGTAATACAAAAGTAACTTCGCTATTTCGTATTTGTTAAGGCCTGCTCTGGCGATGCACTCGGCGTAACACAGGATTATCGGTCTTCCTTCTAGGTCTGTTGTTCCTATAACAAAACAGAAAAAAACAATCAATATTTAGCAGTACACTATCAAAAAATATAATATTGGTCAATGGTTAGGTCCAAAATTTTGGCGTATCATCAAAATACCAATATCTATAGTCTTAATGAATATTCTTTCATCAGGCTTAAAATTCCTAATTTTTCAAAATTTTTAGAATTTGGCCAAAATCTAATATTACAACTAAAAGTTGCCACCAAACGTGGCAAAAAGGAAGAAATTTATATATATGCATAAAAACTAGTGCCTATCAACTTTTTGGAAGACTTTTACATGAAAGTCCTTCGAACTATGAGGTAAATCACCAAGAGCTAAATCAATTATGTACAGACTTATAAATATGATAAATTTTGAAAGTTGTCTTTATGGCATTATAAGTTTTGTCTGAAATCAATAATACCAACAACCTTTCACGCAACGCCAAAATATCAATTACACGTTTCCTCCGATACCATCCGAGCATTATTACACTGACCTAAGCCTAGCATTAACATATCAAATGCACTTAACCGTCCAATTCGAAATGCAAATCCCCGATAGGCCTCACATACTTCCTCGTCCCCGCCCCCTTCGCACGTACACATCCGACGTTTTCCTCTTTCTGAAATTACCACTACGCCCGAGAGTACGCCGGGCAATTTACGCCATCGTAAAATTACGTTATTAATGTCATTACATAGAAAACGCTTTAATAATCTTGTAAAATAGGGTTTTACAACAAAAGCCGGATAGATAACGACCGGTCTCACCTTCCAAGAAAGCCAACCAGTCCGCGCCTGCACATACACAATTTGATAATGAAGATATCTCGCAGCCGGCTTGGGAGCGTTTTATTGGCCTCAGATGCCTTCGCATTATCATAATATTTGAATTCCTGCTCACACTTCGGCTCTTTACTCTTTCAACTCGGTGCGTTCACGTGTATGTGTGTATAAGGAGTATTGCACACCGCATACAAATCGTGCTCATGTAAGATTTTATATGGCCATTTTGCAACTATGTTAATTAATTGGTTGTGAGGTGTTACTTAGCGTGGTTTATTATTACTTAGCATCTGTTTGAACAACTCGTTTCCCCATTCTTGGATAATAGAGACCTTCGTGTACTACAAATGATTCCATTTGTTCATCTTCATCAATCCTAAATTTATGATTTATGATATTACCAACTAGGTGTGCATTGGAGTCTGTGTTGAATCTATGTTAATCAACGTAGGTCAAGCGTTCACAGGCCGTGAGAATCGAAACCATCCAGCGTCTGCACGTGCAGGTGATCCCACGTGGGCCTACCAGCGCCGCGTGCCTCTCCCCCACGTGCCCAATATTCCCCCCTATGATCTGACCGTATTAAATGTGGGAGGTTTCATTAACGTAACAAATTGTTTCCGAAGAATTCCAGCGGAGAAGCGCTCACAGACACATATAGAGCCGAGACCTAATGCACCTGTAACCGGAAAAAACGAAGAAACACCAATGACCATATTTGGCGCAATACCATTTACCGTACCGCTCAATTGGGTCAGCAGGTGCATTTTTATCGCTTAAATGGTTTTAAATCTCTTTCAAATTAATCTCGGACCTGAATTAGTGTCAACAAAATGCGCTAAATTGGCGTTACCGGGAATTTTTTCGGCAATTTTGATTCTGGTCATGCACACCAAAATTACCCAATGTAATCGCTCTTGCAATATTTACCAGATCAATTTTTCCGTACCGAGAATTTGCTCACAACGCTACTTCAAGCAACTTAAATATAGATCACCTACCTATAAAAGCAACAATTAATAACATATGGGATTAAAGAAACACAATTTGACTTTGTAAGTTTATGAAGAAGAAGAAATAGAAATTGAAAAATCATGTGTTGTACAAAAACTTCATTAATCTATTCATTACTAGCCTAAATGGCCCAGTTTATAGAGCTCTGGACTAGTAATTCAGACATTATAGGTATGTCAATATGTTTGTTTGTGGTCTAAAAAATCTCGTTACACTTGGCAGTTGGTAACGAAATTCATCAGACTCTTCTGAGCACTGAGACAATATTTTTCCCAATTCATTGCACACTTAACCCGTGGTGATCTATTTTGGTTTAAACTAAAAATCACTTATTCTATTGTTTCTTAACTATTTAGCGCCTTATTGAGGTAACGTATATATGATTTAACACAAGAATCCGTTAAATGCGGTAGCGTACTTAAGACTTAACACAAAAAATTATTTATACAGATAGCGGATTATTGACCTACCGCATTAAAGTATTTTTGGAGATGGAGTATTTTTCACCTACTACAATTAATTATTCATTACTATTCACCTGCAACTAGAACACTAAATTTTAGTTTAAGCAAGCTCGCTCTTGACCTACACAATAATAATCTAACCAGTTCATATATTTTAATATGAATAAAGATATTTCATTATTATTATTATTATCATTACTATTAATACATCTGTTAAGATTTTTGGTTATATTCACACTTACTCAATCTTTAAAGAAAGATGCGTTTATCTTTCACAATAAACCACTTGCATTTAGCATCCTCCACTTTTTAAAAAGTGTTGATCTTTGCTAGTCCGCTGTCTGAGGTAGGTACCATGACATCGGGAGTCCTAGTTCGAACTCAAAATTTTATGGTAGCAAGTTCAATTGCAAATATTGTCAAAACATCTTTGGGTCTAGTGGGACTTGATAAAATGTTAGTTGATGACATTAGAGACATTATGGTTACTAATGACAGCCATTTTGAAGTTGCTTGAAGTTGAACACACTGCAGCAAGGGTTCTAGTAGAATTGGCCAAATTACACGATGGCGAAGTTGGTGTTGTTATTATTGCTGCTGAGCTCTTAAGAATTGCAGATGAGTTAGTGAAGCAGAAAATCCATCGCACTCCAATAATTAGTGGCTATCACCTTGCATGCAAAGAAGCATGCAAATACATTCAAGATAATCTCACCATCTCAATTGATGAGTTAGGCAAGGAAATCATTATAAATGTTGCTAAAACATCAATGAGCTTTAAGATTATTGGATCCCTAGCTGATATCTTTTCACAAATGGTTATATATGAAGCATAATCCATAAAAATTACAGACTCAAAAGGCAACTAACTCATTGTACCCAATCACAGCTGTAAATATTCTCAAGGCACATGGAAGAAGTTCTAGGGAAAGGATTCTTGTCCCTGGTTATGCACTTAACTGTACTATTGCAAGTCAAGCCATGCCCAAAAAGATTGTAAATGCAAAAATTGTCTGCTTTGATTTCTCCCTGCAGAAAGCTAAAATGAAGATGAGCGTGCAAGTACGAACGATCCTAATCAACTGGAGGAACTCAGGGCCAGGGAGGTCGATATTATAAAGGAGATAATACAGAAAATCTTATCGACTAGAGTTAATGTAATTTTAATAAATTATCAAGATTTATGTTTGAAGTATTTCGTTAAAGCAGGCGCTGCTTATCTTATATCTTTAACTAATATAGATGGTGAAGAGAGCTTCAATGCTAGTAGGTGAAGCTGCTGAAGTCATTCAAGAAAGGATATCTGACGATGAGTTCATTTTTAATTCGAAGAGGTAAAATACTTGGTTAGTTCCATAATATTTTTATTTTCAGTTGCCTGATACGTGTTTCGATCAGTCCTGATCATTTTCAAAGTATAAAACTAATAAGCTTATTTTAATTAAAGGTGTTAAGGCCCGTACTGCAGCGTCAATAATTCTCCGTGGCCTTACGACTTTTGCTGGAGCAAACCAAATGGAGAAAACCAATCTACGATGCCCTCTATGTAGTAAAACGTGTACTAGAATTTTAGAGTCTAGTTATCGGAATAGGTTCAGTTGAAGCTGAATTGTTAATTTACCTCGAAATTTCGTTCAAGAGAATAGCTGGCATTTGCAGAGTTTGACAAAAACTTATACGTTATCCCAAATACCCTTGCAGTAAATACAGCACAGGTTGCTACTGATTTAGTGGCAAAATTTAGTATCAAAACTCAAACCAGACTAAAGCAGACCATCCTCATTTAAAATGGATCGGTTTAGATTTATACTAAGGTAATGTTAAGGATAATAAAAGGAAAACAATGTCTAAAATCATGTCACTTAAATTTGCAATTACAATACTGCGTATTGCTGACATGTTTAAGCTGGAACCAGAACAAAATTATTTGTATAAATTTTTTTCTTACGGTTTGTGTACAATTATATATTTATTTATGTATGCATGTTAGATAAAGGTTAAATACAAAACAATACAAAAGGATGGAAAGGGATATTAGCAGGCCATGTTGAGTGAAGAATTATATGATTAAGGTCACTTCATGACTTTTTGCAGCTTTTTGAATATGTAACACCGCATTTCTATTTAATTTTATTTAAGCAAATGTAATCATACTTGTTTTTTTAATGACGTATAAATCTTTTAATTAAAGAACAATCCTTCTTTTACGAAAGGGTGCTCTTCATGACAATCAACCGCTTTTTAAGGAAGCATATTCTTACTCTATCATTAAAAATTCATTTAATACAAGGTGCGACATGGAACTTGCTGATTTAAAAGGTCAATAAAAGAAAAAGTATTTCATATATTGATTTATTCCTTTTTTTACCGTATTGTATACATCCTGAATTTTTATTTTAAGTGATATTAAAAATTACAATGGAGAAATGGCGGCCCTCATTAGCAATACACTGATACACCCGCTTTTTGAAGTTGCGCTCCACTCTTTCGAGCATATCGACGGGAAAGTTAGCAATGGTTTGGTGAATGTTTTGGTCCTTCAGGTGTTGCAAGGTCCGTGGTTTGTCATTATAAACAATCTATTTGAGATATCCCCATAAAAAGAAGTCACAGGGAACTAAATCGGGGGAGCGCGACGGCCACAGTACGTCATCCCTTGAGGAGATTAGGCGCTCCCTCAAAAGTTCCATTGAAATTCTCGCTGTGTATGCCGTGGCTACGTCCTGCTCGAACCATACGTCCCCAAGATCCATTTCTTTAAGTTTTGGGAGAAGAAATGCCTCAATCATTCCTCTCAACGTTTTCTGGGGTTCTGGAAGTCCACGGCCCTTTTTTAGAATACTGCCACTTTCCCTGGATGCATCCACCCACGAAACGATCGATTACCAGCTACGAACGGGACCCGCAGGAATGAATATTGAAACGAGTTCGGAAGGCACGTTAGACGGCGACCACCGAACGGCCATGATTAAAGTAGGTCTAGACGGCGAACGCACGTTCTTCCTTTGTCCAACGCATGGTGACAACTGGCTTGAGCGGTAACAAAACTTCAAGACCCCCTCTTTCGAATGAGACCATCCCTACCTCTTTCTGACCACGTCTGGCTCATTGGCGCCTAATTCAAATCAGCAAGTTCCACTGCCTCACCCTGTAGGAAGCGTAATTTAAACCTGCTGCACTAAATTATAGTTACAGTATTGTACTTTTATCCTTCCACAATAAACCATTTACGGAGATAAGTCCTGACCCTTAACATTGAACCATTTATTAAGGTCGTCACCTTCGATAATATACCATTTGCTAAAGTAGCGTATTTTTGACCTAGTACAATAAATTATTTTATAAACTGATTGACGTAGCACTGAAAATTATTAAATATTATATTTAATTAATTTAATTAAGATGTGTTTAATTTTTTTCACCCGAAGAAGCGAAGTGTTAAATAAAAATTTGAAAATCAAAGAGATTTTTTTAATCGAATAAATCATTTATTGGGATAGCTTACCACTGAATTGAAGCAATTGTAGTGTATTCTTGACTTTCGAGACTAAATCATTGTAGGTGTACTGTACTCTTGGCCATCCACAATTATCAATTTATTGAGGTAAGGTTATCACGACCTAGAATGAGTCATTTTCAAAGATAACGTGCTTTTAGCTTAGCACATTAAACAATTAATTACGGTACTGTACTCTTGACATTCACAATAAACTATTTATGAAGCACTTGTTAAGATAGCGTACCCACGACCTACAAAATAATTTTAAAGTTAACACAATTGTAATCGCGTATTTTTGCCTTTCTACACTAATATTGTTGGGATATTTTACCCTTGATCTACAATAATACCATTTATCTACGACTAATATATAATGTATGTATTATACTTGTGATTTTTGCAGTATAATGCCATATATTATTCTCTTAGGGAATAATGACGAGGGATTAATAGTCATTATTCCCTCGTGCACTCCAATCAAAAAATTTCTCAAATTAAATACCATGGAAACAAAATACACAAACTGAAAACAGTCAGTGTCAAGCGCGTAGTGTTTGTGCATTTCTAATGAGATGGATGAAAATGAAGAGTCTTTTACTTGTACACCTCCAGAAATTGTACAACTAGCTGCAGCAACAACATCTACCTTGATACCGGAAACATCGAAATCCATTTATAATAAAACGTACGCAACCTTCAACGAATGGCGTCTTCGAAAGAAAGCAAACTCATTTTCCGAACATGTTCTGCTGGCCTATTTCGCTGAATTAAGTGCAAATTATAAACCTTCTTTATTATGGTCATTTTTTTCAATCATTAAAACTATGTTGAGAATAAATCATGACGTTGATCTTGAAAAATATTGCAAACTAGGAGCATTTTTAAAAAGAAAATCAGAAGGATTTCAACCAAAGAAGTCTTCCACTCTGACCCCGAAACAAATAAGAACATTTATTGACAAAGCTCCTGATAAAGTTTTTCTTTTACATAAGGTAAATATACCGAATTTAATCTGACTATTCAAAACTCATATTCTTATTTGCTTCAGGTTATATTAATTATTGGAATTATGGGTGCATGCCGCTCAAACGAGCTTTATGAAATGAATATTGAAGACGTGAAAGATCATCAAACACAGTTATTAATAACAATACCCAAGACTAAAACCAAAATTGTACGAACATTCGCCATAAACAGTACGTTTTACAATATTGTAAAGAAGTACATCAATCTCCGTCCGTCACATGTAAAAATTAATTCATTCTTTCTAAATTATCAAAAATCAAAATGTACAATACAACGTATAGGAAAAAACAAATTTGCAGATATTGGTAAACAAATTGCCAAATATTTAAAATTGCCAAATCCTGAAACTTATACCGGCCATTGTTATCGCAGATCATCTGCCACTCTGTACATTGATGGAGGAGGCGATATAACTGGATTAAAGCGTCATGGGGGCTGGAGATCTACACAGGTAGCTGAAAGTTACATTGATCAGTCTATAAGAAACAAGACAACTACAGCAGATACTATTGCTAAACAGATAAATAGTAATGAAGCATCTTCTTCCTCTTCAGCAACCGAAATTCCAAATATTTGTATTGAAAACTCTTCCAAATCTATTGATAGTTCTCGACCAATTCAATTTATTAATTGTACCATTGCTAGTGTTAATGTTATTGAAAAATAAAGTTGTTCGTTAAAACAAATTAATAAATTAGTCATAGATAAAGTAGAGTATACTACTCGCAATAATGGCTATTATTACATCGGAATGTTACTCCCTCGCCGCTTACGCGGCTCGGTTCGTAAATGTTCCTCGGGAATAATAGCTATCATTATTACTCGTGGTATAATCTACTATTATTAATCTTGATTAGGAATTAAAAACACTTGGTTTGTTTCACAAAATATTTTTTTTTTCTTTTTTTTTTTTCTCCGACTAGTTTCGACAAAATGCCATTATAAAGGAGTAAACCATTTATTAAGATGATTATCTACTTACTATTCGATTTTAAGGTAACCTACGAAAATGAACCTATGGGATGCGTGTATGAGACTGATTTTAATTAATGAGAGGGAGTTATAGGGTCAACGGGTATAAAGATTGGAGAGAAAACAGATGTGATTCTTAGAGCAGTATTTGGGGTGGTCCAGATGACGCTTGAATAAATACTGCGCATTGAGAGTGTGTGTAGTGAAGCGATCTGGAGAGAGGCCGAGTATGAAGAGAAATCTGTGGGCATAAGACGAGGGGAGATTGGTAAAGGAAGTTTGGAATGGAAGCATGGACACAGGAGTGTGAAGAAGGAGAATGTATGAGAGTATGAGAGCTGAATGTGGCGGGATTAATGTATGAGAAGGCGAAAGATCTAGAAAATCAAGAGAAACAAGAATGTACCGAGAAGAATATAATGAGGGCTACAGGTAGCAGTAGGTACATAGGAGGAGGCCAATGTACCTAAAGGATAACCGTTTCAGAAGAGAGGAGAGGGTGACCTTGGCAAGGATGAGATTTATTTATTTATTTATTTTACTTTACATCGTCCTGTTAATTTTAGAAAATTTAAAAAAATACTTATAATTTTAGCCGAAGGGAGAAATATACATAAAAATATTACAAAAATGTAGTTCAGGACTAGCAGGCGGAATTCACTATGTGTTCTTCGACTCAGACCCTTTTTCTGCTTCATGCAATTAAATTTATTGTCGACACAGCATTTTTACCATTCAGGAATATTTTATTCATTAGAGCTGTGGTTCTTAACCGGTGTTCCGTAGAATAGTAGTGTTCATGATATTAGGTGAATTGCTCCACCAAAATTAGATATTCAGAACAAAATATAATATCAAATATTATGTTTAAATAAATACTACGTATTAATTATATTACAAATTGCACCTTCGTTCTCCATCGTTACACAGTTAAAAGGGCTCCAGTAGTTTAGCCAAAAATTTTAAGATAACAAAGTGCTCCTTCATTACTAAAAGGTTAAGAACCACTGCATTAGAGACATATTTAGGTCAATTTTACAGGGAGCGATGGATACGGAGAATGGATGCTGTTTGAGAACGGGAAGGATACGTGCAGTCCCAAGGGGCAGATGAATACAAGGGAGTAGAAAAGGATTAGGTGAATGAATATAGAAACGTAAAAGAGCGGATGAGAGTTGTTGGGGCCAGGATTAAGATGCAGACGAGACGAGGACGGGAAAGCGGGAGAAGAAGGGATGAAAAAGTCAAAAATAGCAGAGTATACCAAGTACAGTTTTGTATATAATTAGTAATGTGCGGGTAGCGTACTTTTTACCTATTACAATAAAAAATTTAATGCTTAAACTTTTCTTAAAATACCGTACCTTCGACCACAAAATAATCTATAAGTTGTGACATTTGTGGTTGCATAAAATTGTCGAATTACACCAGATTATTATTGGAACAGTTCTGTACTATTATAACAAGTTATCAGTGTCAAATTGACACAATTAATGTATCTCGTAAAACGAGCAAAAATAGGGTTTTAGTGACCCATAATATTTGTATTCTAAACTGGATCTCCTACGATGGATCTGTGAGGAATAGGGTCAGCGGGTTCGAGTGGAAGATCATTCGGAAGAGTGAACTCCGTTCTTCTACATGCAGTCAAAATTATTTGTATATATTTGTTTCTTACGTTGTTAATACAATTATATATATTTTATGTAATGCATGTTAGATAAAGATTAAATACAATACAATACAATATAGTGAGAATGAACAATGAAGAATCAAAAACATTCGAAACAAAGGTATCAAAGAAGATGAGTGCTAAGTCCACTGTTATTTCCAATAGTACTGGACAAGGCGATGAAAGAAGCAAAAAAAAGATGAAAACATTAAAAATTGGATATTGGAAAATGGTGATGATACAACTAACAAAAATACTATTTGCAGATGACATGACAATAATTGCAGAAACAGATAAAGACCTGCAATACAATATGGCAATATTATATAATGAATTATCCAAAATCAACATGAAAATAAATCTTGACAAAACCAAGACCTTGGTAATAGCACAGGAGGAGAAAAAGCACGAAATAAAGATACAAGGAAAGAAGATATAACAAGTTGAACACTACAGATACCTAGGAGAAATAATTGAGAACAACGGGAAAATATCTAAAGAAATAGAGGATAGAATAGGCAAAACAGGAAAACTATTTAACAGGCTGAAAAATACGTTCTTCAACAGAAAAGAAATTACCAAAATCACGAAAACAGAAATAGTTAGGAAAGTTATAAGACCCACCTTGATATATAGCAGCGAATCATGGACAATGACAAAAAATTTAAAAAAAGAATAAACGCCATGGAAATGAGGTTCCTCAGAGCAATAGAAAATAAAACCAGAAGAGACAGTATAAGGAATGAGGTATTTGGACAAAACCTAGGGATAAGACCAATAAATGAAAAAATAACGGAGGGACAGATGAGATGATATGGTCACATCTGCAGAATGAACGATGAAAGAAACATCAAGAAAATATATGAAGCACGAGCAACAGGAAAAAATTAAAGAGGAAGACCAGAAATGATTGGAGCAGCGCAATAAGAGAAGAGGCATAAATAAAAGGGAAGAACTAAAGAAATTAACAAAAGATAGAAATAAATTGAACGAATACTACTACACAAACTAAATTAATGGAAATAAGGATAATAAATAGAAATGTAAATGTATGTAATGCCCTACATCGAAAGCTAAAAGGACAAATAAATAAATAAATAAATAATTTATTATAGTAATAAATAGTAGTAAGGTCTGAACTTTTTAATAAGGTTGCCTACTCTTAACTTACGATAATTTATTTATGTAGCGTAAGCTTGACCATTTATCTAAGCTATTGAATCATTTGTTAAGATATCATAAATATCATAATTTTTACTAAATAAAACATAAAATCATAAAATGCAGACAATTATGGTAGTGTATTTTTAACCTAGACTAAATCATTATTTGGGCAAAGTACTTTTACCTGGTACAGTAAATTAATTATTTTTTGGAAATACGAAAACATTTCGTACAACACTGAGTTTTTCTAAAAATACAAAACAAATCACTTATTGAAACACCACTTATCTGGCTATTCAAACTATTGATATCTTTCTATCCAGCGTTTTTTTAAATATTTTTTAAGTTTACAAATTTATCGAAGTCATTGGTTTCGATAGTTTTTCTTAGTTAGTGTTTTTTTTTTAAATTCGTATTTTTGGAAAATCAACGATTAAGAATTAAAGTTATCATGTATTTGCAGGCTGGGTGGGTGTCCTCTATCGCACCCTCCAAACAGTAAAACATAATCGAGGGTTTTAGTTAGAAGTTGTAAAATGTGAACAAACACGAAATAATTTCATTTTTTTAATTGATGTATTCATACAAATATTTCAAATAAATTTTGTTGATGTTTTACTGACTGGAGGGTGGGATAGAGGCCACCCACCCACCCTACACATACACATTTACTTTAATTACTGATCGCCTCGCAGTTTCCAATAACTTTAATTACAAAATTTGAATAAAAGAAAATTGACAAAGTAAAATTTTTGAGTGTGTAATTTAATAAAAATAATAGACATGATACGTGAAAAACCTTTATATCAAGCTTAAATAAGATTAGCTATAGAAGGTCAATTATATTTAAACATAAATTTGCATTATGCTTTATTTTTTATTTTATACAAAATTTTATTGTTTTTAATCAGAAAAATCATCAACAATTGGTATTTAAAGTTATCATGTTTATGTAGGGTGGGTGGGTGGCCTCTATCCCACCCTCCAATCAGTAAAACATAATCGAGGGTTTTGATTAAAACTTGTAAAATATAAATAAACACAAAATAATTGCAATTTTTAGAGAATTATTCATACAAACTTTTCAAATAATTTTTGATGATGTTTTACTGATTGGAGGTTGGGATAGAGGCCACCCACCCATCCTACATTTATATATAAATTTCAATTACTTATCGTCTCCCGGTTTGGAGTAAAATTAATTACAAAACTTTTTGACTAAAATAGAAATTCAAAAAGTTAAGTTTTTCAGTGAGAAAATTAATAAAATTTTTATGCATGATGGATTAATATTTATAGTTATCATATATATGTAGGGTGGGTAGGTGGCCTCTATCCTACCCTCCAATCAGTAAATCATAAGCGAGGGTTTTAATGAAAAGTTTTAAAATGTAAAGAAATATGAAAAAATATTGATGTGGCCATCATAGTATTTTCCTTACATTTCTCTCGAAAACTATGAGGTTTACGCAAACAGGCTATTCATAATAATTTGCTCAATTGATTCTTTACAATTACTTGTTATATAAATTTCATGTAACTCCTATAGTTTATTGGCAGTAGGCAAAGAATATCAAATTTTTAAATTTTAAATTTATTTCTCTCCAAAGTTAACTTATATATAAGTAAAATTTATTGAAATCTATTAAGTTTAACAATATAAAGCATTTATGCTATCTATAAAACCGGTGAAAGTTATGGGATGGCCCGGAGATGAGAATTGGCGAAGAGGAAATGCTGGCGAATTTTACGAGCGTCCCGTTTACGATGCCAAAACAACGAATTCGGCTCGATTCGAAAGTGCTCAACGCCATTGATTAGTTTTCGAATATCTGCTCGCACACTTTTTTTGTTTGCGCCGCCGTTCGTCGATCGGATGCAAATCGACTTCCCCGTATAATAAATCGCGCCGCTGATTTACGGCTGGAAAGTGATAAGCCGGCTGATAGACAAGGCACTAAACGCGTTAATGATAATAGAACATTGAATAATTCTCGGTTAGTTAACACGTAACTGACGGCATTCGCGGCATAAACTAGGGAAAACGTAACCAAATCTAATTAATAATTACAGTGTGAATAAATCAAGTTTAAATAATCATTAAGTGTTATATAAACTATTATAAAATACTTAAACGTGAGTAAAATTGTAGATAGAGACACCACTAAGGTCTAAACATTGCGCTGATGAAATGTGTTCTAATTTAATAAACTAATTAATTGTAGCGCTATTTTGACCTACTACATTTAATGAATTTGTTAAGGTAGCGAACTTTCGACCTACCACACTAATTCTTAGCGTGTTCCGAATTTGCAGCATACTAAGAATTCGTGTGGTAGGTCGAAAATTCGCTACCTTAACAAATTCATTAAATGTAGTAGGTCAAAATAGCGCTACAAACAATTATTTTATTGAATTAGGACACTTCAAAAAGTAATTTAGAGTAGTTGATCAAGAATACGCTTTTTACTTAATAGTTTAGTACAGTAGATTACAAATGGTACGCCAATTCAATAAATGGTTCATTGTAGTAGGTTACGACTACAGCATCCAGAAGGACATTCTTCCTAAGGATCAATGGACCAAGTTGGAAGAAGACGAGCTCTACCTTAGCCCAATACTCGCTCAGGTCATCAAGGAAAGGGAAGAACAGGAGGAATGGAACAAGAATTACTAATGTGAAGTGTAATTCTATGTAGTTCAAGTTATGATTGTAATTATGTTTTGTTTTTTAAATTAATAAATTAGTTTAATTTGGTACTTCAATAAATGTATGCCGAGAATATACTAACTTAATACATCGTATGCAATAATAGGTCAAAAGTTATGCCTTTTATTACTGAACTAGCTGAAAATGTACATTTTTATATAGTTTTTAATTTGAATTATCTACAATGTCACGTTTAAAAATCTTTAATTGTGTCATTTTAATCTTAATCTACTAAAACAAATACTTTACTGAGATATAATATTGTTGAATGAAAATAAACATAATTTTGCTTAGTTAATATCACAGTGTTTGTTTTCTGCTGTTGTGATCGAACAAAAATCATTATCAAACTATAAATACCATTGAAATAAGTGTATGAAGTTAAATACAAAAATTGAAAATCAAACACTTATTATTAATTTGGATTTTCAACTAAGTGCCTCGTTAATCCGTTCATTAAATGAAAGTGTTTTTATTTTTAATGATTAAAATGTATTATGGCGTAATTGCCTCCAACCTTAATCAATCATTTTGTTTATTTTATTAAAAAAATCTTTTACTAGGTTAGCATATTCAGCATTTAATTAAGACAGCGAATTTCTGACCTTTCTCAATAAAATTTTAATTTAATTTTAAATACTAAACGTTGATAATTTTTCTGCTTAAATAACAATAAAACCTTGTATGTACTTAAAAATAACGCACAATCCAAATTTAAGTTTAAATATAAATAAAACATTTGTATGAATAAATCTGTAAATTAGAGTTGAAATAAATAAAATTGCATTCGTTGGTTTGAAAATTTGTAAAAATTTAATCAATCATAGAATTTACTTAAAATTTAGTAAATCTATTAACAATAGACGAATATTTAAGATTTAGTTGAAACAATTGACGTATTGTATGCAGAAACAAAATGGCAATGTTGTAAACTAAAGTTAAAAGAAATAAAATTGCATTCGTTGGTTTGAAAAACTGTAAAAATTTAATCAATTGTACAATTTACTTAAAATTTAGAAAATCTATTAATAATAGAGGTATCTTTAAGATCTAGTTGAAACAATTGATGTATTGCATGCTGAAACAAAATGGCAACATTACAAACTAAAGTTGAAAGAAATAAAATTGAATTCGTTGGTTTGAAAAACTGCAAAAATTTAACCAATCGTAGAATTTACTTAAAATTTAGAAAATCTATTAATATTAGACGTATCTTTAAGATCTAGTTGAAACAATTGATGTATTACATGCAGAAACAAAATGGCAACATTATAAACTAAAGTTGAAAGAAATAAAATTGAATTCGTTGGTTTGAAAAACTGTAAAAATTTAACCAATCGTAGAATTTACTTAAAATTTAGAAAATATATTAATATTAGACGTATCTTTAAGATCTAGTTAAAACAATTGACGTATTGCATGCACAAACAAAATGGCAATGTCGTAATCGGCCTTCTGGACGATTTGCTTTGAAGGCTTCAATAATTTAATGGATTTTCTGATCCTCAAGCTGTCCTTAATTATGTGATCGATGTTAATCAATTTGATTTTTGTATCATTGATGAACAGTCTGAAAAGAAGAAGTCAACAATTTATTTTGTTTTTCTTGAATAACATGAAATATTAGGGTTGCAATTGATGGACTTATCTTTCAAGGCATCTACTTTATGAGTTTTAAAGTCTTTAGCAATAACAAAAGTTGTTAATTAGTAAGGTTATTCTATCAGAATACCACTGATAATACTTTTCTTTCCATGATGCTCTAATTTATTTTCGCTTTGTTTTGAGGAGATGGCTGGCGCTCAATGGAACATAATTCCTTTCACGCTTGCACCGAAGTTGCTACCAGTGCATAAGAGCCAGCGCTTCAATCAACACGTTGTTGGCTTCCTGCTGTAGTGGTTTACATTTTCACCTCTCTTATTATGACTCTTAGTCAGTTTGGTCATAGGTTTGATCTGGGTAAAGTTTGACGAGCTTTTGGAAAGATTGTACAAAACTGTGTAGCTGTTTGATGTTTTTTTGAACGCCGATATGAAAAAGGTATTGCAGAAACTGCAAAAATAACAGCTCAGAAAAAAAAAATATTTTAGATACAAAAAACTACAATACAATTACGAGAAGGTAACAACTAACAAAAGAAACAAGCTTATCGAAAGGTTGCCAGACTCCGACCACACTAGCATAGGTCGAAGCCAGCGTTTTCCAAAACCAGTCATTAGCTTTCTGCTGTATGGGATTTCACTATTACGTATTATCATTTTTAGTCAGTTCAATCAAAGTTTAGCTATCAAGATGAAGCATAACAAACTTTTGGCAAACTTGTACATAATCTCGAAACTGTTTGATATTTTTTTAGGACCAAGTATTTGTTGATAAAGATCACAACTATCACCAAACACTTGGCCCAAAAACCATAAAACTGTTTCAAGGTTCTTTACAAGTTCGTTATGTTTCACCTTGATAGTTAAACCTTTGACCGAACTGACTAAAAATGATAATACGAATATAAATAAACTCTACCACAGCAGAAATCCTAAAACGCCGACTCTTGGGATTGAGTTGTAGTTCTTTGAATCGAAAATATTGATGAGTGCCTATATTCACATAATCCCTCACAATATTGTGTGGCCCAGTTCTATTAAATGCTACCGTAAATTCTTTCAGAAGGTGATTTAATGCTTCCATCTTTTCTGGCTTTTGTTGTTTCACTACAACCTTTGGTAGGTTACTTCTCATTCTAATGTTGCAAAGTTCCAATGTATCCTGTAATGTAAAGTGGATTTAGTCCAGATACTCTTTTCCTGGCTGATAGCTCCTTTTCATAGGAGAATAATACTTTTTAAATGAATTCATTTGAGAATAATTTCTTTCTCATCATATGTTATATTAGATTTGAAACATTGAAATCGAAATCATACTCGAAGGCGATTTTTAACTTGTAATTAAAAGTATTCTTTGTTGTTTTGCTTTGCCTGGAGCTCTTTCACTGAATCCGTGCCCTTGAATCTAAAAAATTCTCACCTAAAAAGGTTTAGATGGCCTGTTTCCAAAGTTAGATAGTTCTTACCTCACAGGGTTTAAACAGGCTCTCATTTCGAGGTACGAGGTCTTCTTGATTTTTTCAACTTGGATCTTAAGCGTAAGCCTGTTCCAAACTCGTAAGATGATGTTTACCATTAGTGGGTGAAACAATTTCTTCATATAACTCCGGGATTTGGCATCCCAAGGTTTTTTAAGACTCATCACGTTTTCTTTTGCTTCCTAAACTATTTCTCAGTGATCATAGCTGCATTCGTTATTTCATTTGTTTTTTTTTTAAGTCTTAGCGGCCTACAAAAACTGATCTGTTCGATCTCTCGTCTCCTAACCACTATACGAAGGTCGTTTGCGAAGCCTATCAATATGGCTCCGGCAGTGATAGTCATCGTCAACGCAATATTTCACATTAACTTAGCAGGTACTCCAGGGTATCCCTTCGTACCAGAGTGATGTGTATCGAGTTGAATCCGTTCCTTGCGTCAAGGACTATAGGCAGGCAGTGTCTCTTGACTTTAAGTGGTCAATCGTCCCTAATAACCTCCTGACACCCAGAAGACTTTGATGGTCCATCTATCCTTTCTAAATCCATACTGTCTTCCAGAATATCATCTTTCAGACAAGTGTTATACAGTTGAACTATTTTGTCGGGATTATCCTTGGCAACAACCCTGATTGCTTCCTTAGGCGTTCCGCTGAGACCCACTGCCTTCCGATTGGGGACAGAATTAGCTGCAGCCTGAACTTCCCTCGTCAAGAACAGCTCGGTTCCATCGACCACGGCCCGGGCTTAACGTTCCTCGGTTAAGGTGGAAACAGGATCCTCACTACCCCCTCGATTCCTTCTATAAACTGTGTCCCAACGTTGGGAAGGCCTACAACTAGCCTTTTGGCCACTGTAAGGTAGGGCCGTCCCTATACATTTGCATACACCTCCTTTTGCAACTGCCTCCAGTTTTCCTCTTACAAGTTGTTCCTTGCCTTCGCACACTCCTCCTCAAACACCTCAAGAGTTAGCGCCTGTACCTGGTTAGGTCCGTCCTTATCGAGTTCGTCTTGCTCCTCGCCTCCGCTATTTCTTCAATCCTCCAGAATGGAACTCTACTCTGCTTCCCATTTCTAATTTTTGGTGTCGCAGACCTATAGTAGTCTCTTCGCGTATTCTTCTGCCTCGACCTCAGCTCCAATCTCAGACCTACGATTATCCCTCATATTGTCCGCCTCCCTCATCCTGGGCACATCACACCTCACTGCTCATGTTCTCTGTTCGGCCTGAAAAGATCTACTGTGAAGAATTTGAAGAAGGCTTTCAGCTTGACATGTGTGACCTTTAATTTTTTCCCAATTTATAGACGACGTATGTATTTCCTTTTGCTTACACCCTTTTGTCTCTAGCACATTTTTTTTTAAATTACACATAATTTATACAGCTAGAACAATGACAGAGATTTGTAGATTCATTTAGACCAGATCAGACGTCAGGCTTCTCTTTGAAATCGTTTATTACAAAAGCTATAAACTTTGGAAGACTTAAAGTGCAACATTTTAAAATAAACTAGAATAAGGACTAAGTAAGGAATTAATATTGCTCAAATTTTTACCTTAAAATAAAATGATATTCTGCCCAAAATTATATCAAATTTTCATCTTTAAATAAACTAACCAAAAAAATCTGTTCAATATTATATCAGAGAATTTCCTGTATCAAAAAAAAAGATGCAAATCGAAGCGAAAAACTAATCAATACACGTCTAAAAACTTTATTGTAAATGTTAATTCATCAACCGGAATTACGAATAGTTTTTTTTTTTATTTCCGCTCCATCTTTTATGTAACGACGATCCAAAAAAAAAAATCCTTTCGCTGGAATAACGATTGCGTTCCGAACGAGCCAAGCCGGCGTGAACTTTGGAATATCCGTGATATTTTAAGTTTATGCTGCCAATCCAAATTTGGTTTTATCGTTGTTTAGTATCTGCCGCGCCATCCCAGGAACTTCATATTATTTGTTATTTATTCGAACATAAACACTCTTACCGCGCGCGCGCCTTTCCAATTTGGCATTTCACTCTCTGCAAATTCGCGAAATGGACTTTTTTTTCGTTAACTGAAAAGAGCGAACGCCGACTGTTTTCAATTAGGATTAGTTGATTGGGAAAGAAAATGTTTAATTTTATTGCATAATTGTTTCTCATCAAAATATTTAACTTCGTTTTATATCAATGGTCGACAGTTAAAATTACATGTGTATTGGTTTCGACATATGTTTTTAAATAAATAGATACAAAATTGAAGGAAGAACATATAAATAATTTTAACATAATGCTGAAGGACGGAGTTCACTCTTGTAGATTATATTCCACTCAAACCCATAACATCTCCCCCACTGATTCGCAGTTCGTCAGCTTTGGATACATATATTTAACACGTATATGCTTATTTTTCATAACATAACAAGTGCTTTAATTTACCCAATTTGAAAATTTCGTTCTATCAAGAATGTAGCGCAAGAAGTATTGAATATATGATATAATATAGCTTTGTCATTTTGACATTGACATTTTCAATAATCATTTACAATTAAACCATTGTTTAAAGTTATTATTATTTAGTAATAATAAGTTAATTACCACAATAGGTGAAGTCCTTTATATAACTTTCTAACATTATTTCCAAAAATATTATTGAAACTTATTTTTATTTCTTTATATAATTTTCTAACATTATTTCCAAAAATATTATTGAAACTTATTGCTTTTAAAGTTCCTGATTTCAAGAAAGATCGTAAAATAATGACTTCGACCATTAATCATTTTGAATCCTTGTTTGGTATCAGTGAAGTAATTTTTCAGGTCAAAATTGCGTTGAGTGTGCCCAAAAATATTTTATTGAAACTTTGTTTGGTATAAATATAGCCAATTTCTTTCTAGGTCAAATTTGCCGTGAGCGCATCCGGTCAGTTGGTTATGGGTGTGCGTGAACTCTGACACGGGCGTCGTGTTTCCGCATTGCGTCCGACCACTGGAAGGGTATGCCCCGGGTATCGACACTGGGTCATGTGTAATCCGTTGTATTTACAGATCCACGACCTGGTGCTCCTATTCAAAAGTGAATCTAAGTATCACTATTATAAAGTATGTACGATATATAATTTCAATAACCCTACAAGAATAGGTTATCAACTATAAAATATACCTAAATTATTTAATTTAATCTTTTACCTACATTTCCATATTACTAATTTACAAATAATTAGGAGCTATAGTTAATTTTATTTAAATATTTTAACATTCTGACATATATTTTCATATTACTAAGCAGGATTTGTAGAAACTTTCAGTTTGTAATATATTTGAAGAACTTAAATTTAAATGAATGACTTTTTTGATATCTCTGAAGTAATTTGTACATAATAAAACACTTTATTATACTTTCAATTTATATGAATGGGCATTACAAGTACAATGCACTTATCAGTGAGATCTTGAAGTGAGTACGTAGAAATAAAAATTAATTACGTGAAGAATTCATTCATAACATATTAATACAATCTATACATCACTCAACCACTGATTTAAAATTTTCATATTTAATAACATATCTTGATTTTATTATTATTAAATCAATTTTCGTTATTGGAAAGATTAAGCCATCAGAGAAAAGTGGTTATCCCGTCGGTGCGGCCGATGGATAATTGATCGAAAGTAATGTTTCGCGAAAGTATAACCAAAGCTAATAAGCAATGCCATCACGACTTGAAGGGCGTGACACACGAGCATACACAACACCACACTAATAATTGATTTCAAAATGGCACCGACTTCTCATACGATACACATTCATTAAATCACCACTAACCAGCGGTTGCGCAACCGCTGGTAATATCCGAGCCTAGATCAAATAATTACATGACATTAGCTTGCAAATACTCGAAGAAATGTAAACAAAGGGGATTGAGCAATCAGATCATAACAAGGGATCACCTTTATTTATTCACAATCAGATAATTCAAAGAAACAAACAATGTATATGTCAATAACATCCTGTAGATAATCGAGTGATAATGATTTAGATAAACATAACATAAATGTATTAAAATTATAAATACCTTCAAGATCATTAAATAAAAAAAATATTATTATAACAAAGGATAATGCTATGACGTCAGTGGGTTTTACTTTAGAGAAGAACCTCGTATATCTGTGACTAAAATTTGTACTCATTATTTTTCCTTGATTTACTGCCACTCGATTATATAAAAGGTTATTTTAGACTTTTCAGGTGTTTGGATAATCGGTGACAGTCAACAAGTAAGAAAAAGTAATTGAAAAAATTTTAATCACATATATACGAGGTGCTTTTTAAAAGTAAAAACCGCTCTTGAACCATTCGACCTAATAATATATTATCTAGTCATTTTTCAACGTTGTTAATTAGTCTCAAGTTGCTAACAAAAGTAAAAAATATTGTGCAGCAATGATGAGGGTACCCTCAATTTCATATCCGTTTGGAAAAATAGTTACCTAATAAAATTCAGTTCAAGTGTACATTGACACTAATAAAAGTCCATATACAAAATGAAATTTGGGTCAAAACTTACAAAAGTCCACCAATTGAAGTAAAAATTCGGAGTCTAGGTTTATGTATTTTATATTCAACCAACAATGCTATAATTCTTACACTGAATTGAAAAATTCATGGTTTAACCAAAAAAAATTTATTTACCGTGTTGACACAATCATATAATGTTACAAGTATTTACGCGATTACATTTAAGCGTCTAATATCTTTTCCAATTTTGTGCGCTCTATCACCAAGATGGCTGCCACCAAAATGCGCCATCTTTTTTTTTAGAGAATACACCATCGTACCTTTGCACAGAGCCATACTCAGTTGCACGTAGCTCAAAACAATCAAAGTTGTTGATTATTATGAAATATTTTTTAAAAATGTGTTAACCTTAGTTATATTTACTTTTAAACTTCTTAATTTAAAAATGATCCTCGTATTAAAGCTACGGATGATTAAAGACTTAAATGTTAATTAAGTACTAATACTTACCAGGAAGATTTATTCCTGACATCAGCAACTTTTCGGGAAGATCGGTTATCCTCGTAGGTCGGGTCAGATCCTGAGTTTTTTTGGATGAAATCCCTGAAACAAATGAACATAAATTAGCTACTTATGATGAGCATGCTCCTTAGGAATAATCGATTATGGCTATGTTTAAATTAAATATGCAGAACCAAAAGCTATAAATCATTGCGTGGTAAAACAATTGGTAACCAAAAATTAAGTTTTATGAAAACTAGGATGAATGAAGAAAAAAACAGTACAATTTAAGTCAATCAACGTGGATTCAAAAGATAATTAAGTATACAATTAAAATTCATAATAAGGGATCTAAGATCTGCTTTTTTTGACCTTAGGAAAGACAATTTTTTGTTGAATTGCGAATATAAAAGGAGCTAGAAGAGACAAAAAGAAGAAATCATAATAATAATAAAAGACACATATAAGAAAAACTAATCAACAGTGGCAAAAAATACGTAGAAAATGAAGAATAGAAGACATTTCTAATGAAACGTGTAGTAGAATAATAATATTAGTAACAAAATAGCACAAATGCCCTCTTTATGGACCGACACTACAAGATGTTTAATTTCTATTTTACTATAGTATGCAATATGAGTTCTATTTGTTTGTATCTTTAAAACTAAATAGGAAGTTTAAACTTTTATTTTAATCTCATAATTTAACTTTTGATTAGTAGCAATCGCTTAAAAATGGTATGTAGTCAATTTCATAACAATAAATCGGTATATAACCTTGTAAAACATAATATTGTAGTTCAAGTGATCTTTGTTGGTCACCGAATGACTTGATGATCTTAAATAATCATTTAATAACGTTTAATAACCTAAATTATTGTTAGATATCCTTAAATGGTCATTGCATGACCGCTAGAAACTTTAACTGGCGGTTAGATAACTTTAAATGACCTTTAATTAAACTTGAATGACCGACGAATAATTTTACATTTTCTTGAAGGATCGTTCAGTGGCCTTGAATAACCATTAGATATTATTAAATTATAGATAACTTAAAATTGTATTAAATGACTTTAAATGACCTTGAATGACCACCCCAAGCCATCGTTCGTTGATTGATAGAAAGAAAACATCATTGGGAGTCTTTCAATTTTATAGTTTATTACTGCAACATGTTTCACCATACAGTGGCATCATCAGACAGATGAATACTGGTGGTTGAGTCATCGTCAAATGACCTTAAACTATCATTAAATGATATCAGATGCCCTTGGTGGGTTATATGACCATAAACGACATAAAATAATACTAAATGATTATTATATAATCTTAAATAATCTTGAGTGACCTTGTGATAATTTTAAATGACCGCCAAATAATCTAAAAATATCATTGAATAATCTTTTAATTTAAATGACCGTTAAATAACCTCAAAATGCATTCGAAAGATCTTTAATGATTTTGAATGAACATTTGGGGACACTAAATAACTTTTAAGGGTCGTTTGATGTTCTTGAATGATAAATGAATGATCCCTAATGACCTTAAATGACCATTAGTAGTTTTGAAACTACGTTGAGTGACTTTAAAATGTCTTCGAGGATTATTGGATAGTACTTATTGGGTAACGTAATCATTAATCAATGACTGCTTAAAACCATGCATAACCATTGGATAAACTTAAATGAACACTGGTTAAACTTGAATAACTATCGAATAATTTTACACGATCTTGAATTACCGTTCAATACCATTAAATGATCTAATAAATGATAAGGTATTATCCAAAGAATTAGTTGTTTCAACAAGTAATTTGTTTTGTAGTCTTAGTAGGACTCATTGTTGTAGATCCACGAAATGTTTTCGTATTTTTAAATTACCATTGAATGATGTTTAGATGGCCTCCAATACTTTTGGATGACCTTATATCATCGTTAAATGACCTGAAGTGATCATTAAATGATATCAGATACCCTTAGTAGGTTGAATGGCCATAAACAACCTAAAATAACCGAAATGACTATTATATAATCTTAAATAATTTTGAATGACTGTGTAATAATCTTAAATGGCAGGTAAATAATCTTAGAATATCATTGAATGGACTTATAATTCAAATAACCATTAAATCCCTTAAATTAAAATCGAATGACCTTTAATGATCTTGAAGGATTATTGGGTGATCTTAAATAACTTTTGATGATCGTTGGATGTTCTTGAATCAGAAATGAATGATCTTTAAATGACCATTAGTAATTTAAAAACTGCTTTGAATGACATTAAATTTTCTTCAATGATTAGTTGGTCTTAAATTATTATTAAATTAAAACTATTAAAATTTTTAATGGCCACTGAATAACTGTGAATAACCCTTTACCTTAAACGACCATTGCATTATCTTGAGTTACCGTTAGATGTCAACAAATTCCTTTGATTGTTTGCTGGATTACGTAAATAATCTTGAATGACTGTTACATAATCTTGGATGACTGTTACAATAATCAGTCACCTTAGATGAATGTTGGATAACCTTACGTGACCTTGAATATTCCTTTGATGGCTTTAAAGAATTATCGAATAACAAAAATGTCCTTAAATAATTTCGAATGATCACTAGATACCTTAAATATTCTTAAATAATCGTTAGATACATTTGAATGATAATTGAATATTCTTTAATAACGTTGATTGACCATTAAATTACTGTATTATCGATATTGAATTTTCATTGGGCGACCTTAAACAACTTTTAATGATCGTTATATGTTTTTGAATGATAAATGTTTTATCCGTAAGGACATTAAACGACCATCAGTAATTTTGAAACTACATTGACTGACCATAAATATTCTTGCATGATTCTTAGGTAGGCGTAAAGGAATTACCTTTAACTACTCAATGATATTAAATTCATCTAAAAAAAAATTAATGACCACTGAATGGTTGTGAATAACCTTATACCTTAAACGATTCTTGCAGTATCGTAAGTTAATATTAAATGTCAACAAATGCCTTTTGATTGTTCTCTGGATTACGTTAAATAGCCCAAAATAACCTTGAATGATTGTCACGTAATCTTGAACAATCATCAGATACCTTAGATACATGTTGGATAACTTTATATGCCCTTGAATATTCGTTTGATGGATTTAAAGAAATATTGAATAACAAAAATATCCTTAAATAATGATCGTTAGGTGATATTCTTAAATGATCGTTAGGTTCCCTTTTAATGATAATTGGGTGATCTATAATAACCTTAAATGACAATTGGAAAACCTTAAATCACTGTTAAATGATAGTTGAACGGTCTTGAATGAATGATCTTGGATTATCGTTGGGTGACTTTCATTCAATGATTGCTAGATGTTTTTGAATCAAAAATGAATGCTCCTTGAATGACCATTAGCAATTTTGAAACTGCGTTGAATGACCTCAAAATTTTCTTCAATAATTATAGGATCACCTTGAATGGATATCCTTGAATTACCATTGTACGATACTAAATTTATTAAAAATTTTAATAACGTTTTACCTTGAATGGTAGTTTAATTATCGTTGGATTACCATTAGATGTCAATAAATTCATTCGATTGTTTTCTGGACTACATTAAATGGTCCAAATGACTGTTATTTATTCTTAAACAACCATCAAATACCTTAGCTGAACATTAAACAACCTTGATTACTGTTTAATGACTTTAAAGAAATATTTGATAACAATACTATCTTTAAAATTCTCGAATGATCGTTGGATTACTGTTGCGTTTACCTGACGCCACAAGGCCACTTTTACATTCCTTTCTAGAAAAAATTCAAGGCAACCATTGACTCTCCCACCTGGCAAACAGGCACTCATTTTTCCTATTAGGAAAACCGCCACTTGTGAATTCTTTCTATTAATCATTTGTATTTGTTGTTAAACCTTCGAAGGGAACAGTATTCCTTAATACAAGCAATTCAAAAATACTCTGATGAATTTTTTATTTTTCAGGGTTGCAAAACTTGACCGCTTGCAATGGTTGTGTGTGTGCTCAGTAGAAATAAAGTCCACAAAAACACAACAACCAATTCCTAAGCCATCGTTAGATATTCTTGAATGATAATTTGATGATCTCTAATAACCTTAAATGACCATTGGATAACCTTAAATGATTTTAAATATTATTCAGTCGTAATTAAACGCCATTGAATAACCGATTAATATCACCGAATTTTTATGAATGGACATTTAATGAATTTTGTATGTCCTTTGAAGGTCGCTACATGTCATGAACTACATGCCTTTGATTGGTCCTTGGATGATCTTGACTGACGTTAAATATTCTTCAATGACAATTGTTTGGTCATTATTAATCATTAGATGATCTCAAATTATTATTGGATAGCTATAAATAACTTTTAATAATCGTTCGATGACTTTGATAAAATAAGCTTAAATGGTTCTAGCCTTACATGATGTTGTATGATTATTGGATGATTATAAATAACCTTGAAAAACCGTTTGTTATTATTGAATGATTGTTAAATTGTCCTAAATTATTGTAAGATGATGTTAATCGGTCGCTATAAGACATCAGATGACCTTGATGGGTGGTTTGATGACCTAAAATAATACTTACTGACTATTATACAATCTTGAATATTTTAGGATAATCTTAAATGATTTTGAATAATTGTTGAATAATTAAAAATAAACTTAAATTATCTTGCTAGAACATACTGGATGATCATTGGCTAATATTATAATTTAAATTATCGTTAGACAACATTTAATGACCAGCGTGTAATCATAAATAATCTTGAATGTTTGGTGGGTGATTTGAATAATTTTGAACGATCGTTAGATCATCTTTAATATCTTTAAATGGGTAACTTTAAATGACCTTCGGTTAATCATAAATGTCCGTCGAATGATAAATGAATTCTTAGTTATTGTTGGATGGCCTACAATGACCTTTAATGTGCATTTGACATCATTGTATCATCATTAATTTACTTTAAGAGAGTGACTATTAAGTGGCAAGAAATAAATGCCCTTAGATGACCTTACATCATCTTGAATTATGATCAGAGGATCTTAAACGATCATTGGATAACCTGAAATAACCTTGAATAACCGAACGATAAATTTAAAGGATTATTGGATGATTATCTTGAATATCCTTTGTATAACTTAAATGATCTTTAATGATCTTTGTGAAGACTATAAATAACCTTGAATTACAGTTTGATATTATTGGATGGTCGTTAATAGACCTTAAATTATCGTTTAATGACCGTTAACCACTTGATCAGATATATTAAATGACTTTACATGAGTCAAAATAATACTGAATTATTATTACAATATCTTTAATATCATGGATATTAGAAAATAATTTTAAATAGCCGCCAAGACATCTTGAATAATCATCGATTGGTCTTATAATTTAAATGATTATTTGATCTTAAATGAGTCTTAAATAATCTTGAATGGCCACAAGATGATCCTGAATGATTATTGGATAGTCTTATAGTTTGACTGATCCTTGGATAACCTTGAATGATTGTTGATTATCCAATAAATAACCTTAGATGCCCATGAATGATAAATATGTGATCTCTAGTAAGTTTAGATAACCACACACTTTGAGTCATCATCGAATAACCTTAAATGATTTATTTTTAAAGGTCGTTAGATGACCTTGAATAATTTTGAATGACCATACACTCTTGAGTTATCATGAATTGTGCTTAAAAGAGTTTTAAATAATCGTAAATGGCCACTTTATCATATTGAGTAATAATCGAATGACCTCAAATAATTGTTGGATAATAATTAGAATTAGAACTAATTCTTCTGAGCTTAAAAATGTAAAAACTATAAAAACCAACTACCAATAAAACAACTACTCTTCGTACTAAGGCACCGCCAGGTATTGAATTATATAATATATAATAATGTAAAAACTATGGTGCATAAAGCTCTGAAGAATTGGTTCTAATTCTAATTATTATTTACATAATACTGCACCTGTAGATCAATGTTTAGTTTACAATTGTTGGATAATATTAAATTACGTTAAATAACCATTTGATAGCCGATGAAAGCACAAGAACCTTGAATTACCATTTGACAGCCGTGACTGATCAATAATTGATCTTAAATCGTAAACCTTTAGTGATCATTGCATGAAATCAGCTACCCTCGAAAAGATGGATGACCTTGAATGGACAAAAAATTTGAATTTGGTATTATTTTCAATATTATTAATTAAATAATCTTGAATTTGAGCCAGTTTTTCTCTGATGACTATTGTATTGTCTTACAATGTCCAAAGAAGAAAAACAAAAACAATGCATTACAACGTATAACTCCATTCTAATAATATCACCAATTGTAGAATACAATTTTTTAATTATATACTTAGCCACTTTAATATTAATTCTCTCAATTATTTTAATTGTTTTTATACACCCTTAAATTCCTATGCACTTTAAAACATAAACGTCAATCTTACGACCACTTCATCAAATGAAATTACGCAACCATACCTAACCCATTTAAAACCACCTCGTACGGCTCGAGTCCAATAATTAATCCCACTCGAGCGGTCTGAAGCGTTTTAATTGTAAACTCCGAACACAGACGTAAACTACCCCCTTCCTTTATGTGTACGCGGACCGCACCCTCCGCCATAAACCATCTGCTCGTCGCAGGAAGTAACCCCTTACTTAAACAAAAAGGCAATTAGACTGAGAACACGACGAAAACCCAACGTAAGACGTTCGGCGCGATTAGCAGCGAACAGTGTGGAATTCGTGGGCGCCATCTATCGGGCGTGCGGTATTGTGGGAAAAGGAGGAGGAAATGGCCGTAGAAGTTGAAATGTTGTTATTAGTGGTGCGGAAAGCCATTCATCGCTTACGACTCAATTAAGTATTAATAACCCGATCTGTTTGCTCCTTCTAGCGTGGAAATTTATTTATGGGGATATTTTATTGGGCCATTATGTTACACGTCCTTATAGATTGTAGTAATTGATTCAAATTTTGAATTTATTGCTATTGGAAATATGATTGATTTGTCTTTACTTTAATATGTTAGTAATAGAGATTATTAATAATTGGAATTAACCAAAATTATTTTTAATCAGTGATTTAATCAGAAACTTATTCAGACGATCAGAGAGTTTTATTTATCGTCTTGAAGCCATAACTTTGTGATACATCATCAATCAGGAACTTTTTCTGACGATCAGAGAGTTTTATTTATAGACTGAAATAGTTTCAAGGTCAAATTAAATTACGGTAAGCAAGTTGTTTTACTAATTTCCGACAATTTACAATTTGTTTTTTCTGAGATTACTTTATCCTAATTCACTTGTTTGTCGTTTCAATTGCACTTATCACCTCCAAGGCTATTCCTGGAAGTGATTACCTTATTGCATACAGTCTGTTCGTGGGCCTCTTATCACGTCGTTTCCTCAAGATATTTACGCCCAATTATGGCCAAACACGTAAAGCCAACAATTGTAAACGTTAATTGCACGCGCCGACGCTTTATTGTTTATGTAACTGTGGTTTTTAAATCTTAATTACTTGCAGTAAAGCCTTCCAATAAAATTACATGTAGAAATTGAGACAGAGAAAAAAAAGGAATTGATTGCAGCAATAAATGCAAATTGAGCATCGTAAAATTCTGCTTAAACGGTTATCAAATGATGTTTTACGTAATTGAATATGAAGCAGAATGAAAGTTATAAATTGTAGAGATTTTACTTAAGAAAAATTGTCGAAAAAAGAAATACGGAGACAGAGCCTTCAGAAATTTTAGAGGGCTTCGTGACATGCTTGTGCAGAAACAAGACAATCTTCTAAAAATGTGATCCAAAATCTTCAACTTTTTTTGTTTCGAAAATGCATATCAAAGTAAAATTGTTTATTTTCATTACTTAGCATATCAAATTAAAATTGTTTATTTTTATTACTTTCAATTTTTTTCAACAAAGAATTTATTAAGGCGCCTGAAAATGTCAAAACTGGTGTTGGAATGGGTCAAGAGTATGCAAGAACAATGAATAATTTGTTGGGTTAGGTCAAGAGTACGCTAGGGCAATAAAAAAATTATTGGGGTAGGTCAAGATTACGCTAGGGCGTTAAACGGTTTAGATCTTGACTACGCGATGCAATGATTAATTCATTGGGCTAGGTCAAGAGTACGCTACAACAATGAAGAATTTTTTGGAGTAGGTCAAAATTACGCCAGGGCAATGCATAATTTATTGGGCTAGGTAGTGAATACGCTAGGACAATACATTATTTATAAGAATATGCTAAGACAATTAATAATATATTAGATTCCGTCAATAGAATATTGAAATAATCGAAAACAAAATATTGGGGTAGGTCAAGAATACACTAAGGCAATAAAAAGTATTAACACAGACGTAGAGTAAGCTAAAACATTGAAAGCTTCATTTTGATATTTCCGTGAGTACACTAGTATAACGAATAATTTAAAACGGTACAGTTGAATAAAATGAACCAATTTATTGCTATCAAGAATTTTAATCTCGATCTTGACGATAGTACACACCGCTAAAATTGAACATTTCTCGGTAAACAACAAGGAAACACCTTGCCACTTATCCGAATCGCATCTCCTCCATTCAATTGACACTTTTGTTTCCAAAACGGTCCAAGGTGAAATATAATTGCGCGGCAATCGTAAAATAATTCCATTGCGGAAAGCGGCGCGCGCGCGAGTTTCCTTTTTTGGCCAGCGAGGAGGTCAACGTCATTCCGCGTCTTCCTCCTTTAACATTTACGGTAATTAATAACATAATTAGCTATGGACCGAATTCGAAGTTCAGGACACACCCCGACGCTAACAGTAAACTAGATACTAGGGATAGGTGGCGCCGGATGTGCCCCCCCCCCCCCTCTGCTCGATTTTCTTTCGCTCCGCTGGCTGCTCTTTCGTTCAAGCCAATGGACACGTAATTAATCGCTAATCAATTGAATTAAGGTGCAATACGCGCGTTGATTTGACTAGGAAGAGGTTGTAAAGAGAATTGAGATCTAATTGTGTAATTATATTTATAATTAAGGATATGTTTCAACACTTTGGAACATAAGAAAACCATTTCTAAAACGAATTCATCTTTTCTTCTCTGACTTTCTTTTTATTATTGATGATAGAAATAATTCTTAGGTATTCAAAAAATTAGGATGTAAGAACTACTTTTAGAATAACTATAAAGACCCTTCAAAAAAATGTTTCCTTGTGTTGAAAGATATAAATAATTTCTTCTTCTATTCAGCCTTAACCTCGGAGGTTGCTGATCATCATGACAATCTTTACTTTAAAGATGGTTACGCATAATAATTTAGTGGTTTATAGTTTGAACCGATTACACAACTATGAGATTCTGTGAGAAACTATGTTTATGTTTATTATTCTTTAGCTTCCTTTAATAAAAATACATATGAATATGTACAAAAATTCTACAAAACGTACAAAAATTTTGGATAAATGAAGCTGGGCGGAGTTCTGACTGCGATGATCTTCCACTCTAACACTTGTTTGTCTATGATGCTTCTATGTCCCAGGGTTTTGCCTTGTATAATGAGCTGCAGATTTTCGCATTTTGAGTTGCGAGTTTAGTGCCCAATTTCCTCTTCCAGGACTTCCAGTTCTTTCTATTCTTTCTAAAACCATTTTGTTTGTGTTGTGTTCTACCAAGGGGATTTTTAACATCCCTCTGTAGACCCACATCTCAAATTAAAGATGAGAAACATAAAACCAAATTTACGTCCTCTTCAAAAAATATACTATCAAGAGATCATCATATCAAAAACTTTTTCTTCTCGATTATAGGTTTATTCTTAGATATCTTTATAAAGATGATTCATTTTTTTATATTTTCGTATTATGGATGATGTTATTGATTGTTTTTATGGATAGAATTTATATTCCAAAATGTATAGGTTTTTTCTATTATTTAAGAATTTCAAGCAATTATTGTAATTTTCCTGTAATTTCTACTAATTTTAGAAATTCCGAATTTATAGAACTTTATTTACACTTTCTTCATAACCTAAGGCCAAATTTCTACTCTACAAAAAATTATTCTTCACACTCAAAGAAAAACTTTCTTTGATGCATCTTAGGAGAGTCTCAAGAGTTTTCTTGAAATGTTCTGGCCAAAATTATTCGGAAACTAAAAGTTGTATTCATATAGACGATAATACTGAGAGATACCTATTTTGAATAAACTTTTGCCCAAAGAGATTCCTCTTAACTAAAGCTGTTAAGATTTTCTTGATCTATTTGGGGAGTTTTTAATTTTTACGTTCTCTTCATAAAACATATCACGAGATTATCACATCAAAAACTTTCCTTGACACATTTGGGGAGAGTGTCAAGAGTTATCTATAAATGTTCTAGCCAAAATTTTTCGGAAATAAAAAGTTGTATTCATATAGGATGTGCAAAGATTTTGATTTAATTCTTTTGAAATAATTTAGACGACGATAATTCTGATAGATATCTATTTTGAATAAACTTTTGCCCAAAGGGATTCCTCTTAACTGAAGCTGTTAAGATTTTCTTGATGTATTTGGGGAGTTTTTAAAGTTTTTCTTGATGTATTTGGGGAGTTTTTAAAGTTTATATTCTCTCCATAAAACATACTATCACGAGTTTATCACAACAAAAACTTTCCTTGATACATTTAGGGAGAGTCTCAAAAGTTAACTAAAAAGTTCTGGCCAAAATTTCAGAAAATAAAAAGTTGTAATCACGTAGAATGACCAAACATTTAGATTTAATTTTTTGTAACAAGATTCTTTTGAAATAATTTAGACAACAATAATTTTGATAGATACCTATTTTGACTAAACTTTTGCCCAAAGAGATTGCTCTTATCAAAAGCTGTTAAGATTGTCTTGATGTATTTGGGGAGTTTTTAAAGTTTACGTTCTCTTCATAAAACATACCATCATGAGATTATCACATCAAAAACTTTCTTCGATACATTTGAGAAGAGTCTCAAGAGTTATCTATAAATGTTCTGGTCAAAATCTTTCGGAAATTAAAAGTTGTATTCATATAGGATGAGCAAAGATCTTGATTTAATTCTTTGTAACAAGGTTCTTTTGAAATAATTTAGACGAAGACAATTTTGATTGATATCAATTTTTAATAAACTTTTGCCTAAAGAGATTCCTCGTATCTAAAGCTGTTAAGATTTTCTTGATATATTTGGGAAGTTTTTAAAGTTTACGTTCTCTTCATAAAACATACAAACACGAGATTATCACATCAAAAACTTTCCTCGATAAATTTGAGGAGAGTCTCAAGAGTTTTCTAAAAATGTTCTGGTCAAAATTATTCGGAAATAAAAAGTTGTATTCATATAGGATGTGCAAAGATTTTGATTTAATTCTTTTGAAATAATTTAGACGACGATAATTCTGATAGATACCTATTTTGAATAAACTTTTGTCGAAAGAGATTCCTCTTAACTAAAGCTGTTAAGATTTTCTTGATGTATTTGGAGAGTTTTTAAAGTTTACATTCTCTTCATAAAACATACAATCACGAGATTATCACATCAAAAACATTCCTTGATATTTTTGGGAAGAGTCTCAAGAGTTTTCTAAAAATGTTCTGGTAAAAATATTTCGGAAATAAAAAGTCTTATAAACCTTGTTTTAACACATAGAAATTCAAAGGTGTGTTCGAGATAACCCACCCACCTTACGTATCCATTTAAATTTCTATCAAAATAACAGTTTTGGTTTCCTTGCAATTATTCAATTGTTAGAGTTAATATAATAAAGACAATTAAACAGAATTTTAATGAAAATTTAACTGTATTTGTAGGGAGTGGGTGTCCTCTAACTCATCCTCCAATTTCTATATTGTAAATAGTGACTATTAATGAAAGAACTTAAGAAAAAGAAGAATGAAATGAAAGCAACAAAAAATTACTCCTTTGGCATGGGAAATTTTAGTGAAACAGTTGTATAAGTTTTACTGGTTGTAGGTTGGGATAGAGGCCACCCACCCACCCTACATATGTAATAAAATTTTCATCACAATTACTGTTTAAGTTTCATTGTACGAAGACAATTCTGATAGATACCTATTTTGAGTAAACTTTTGCCTAAAGAGATTCCTCTTAATTAAAGCTGTTAAGATTTTCTTGATGTATTTGGGGAGTTTTTAAAGTTTACGTTCTCTTCATAAAATATACTATCACGTATCAAGGAAAGCTTTTGATGTCACAATCATCAAAAACTTTCCTTGATACATTTGTAGAGAGTCTCGAGAGTTTTCTAAAAATTTTCTGGTAAAAATATTTCGGAAATAAAAAGTCTTATAAACCTTGTTTTAACACAATCCTTAATAAGTTTTACTTTTTTTGACGTTTAAAACATAGAAATTCAAAGGTGTGTTCGAGATAACCCACCCACCTTACGTATCCATTTAAATATCTATCAAAATAACAGTTTTGGTTTCCTTGCAATTATTCAATTGTTAGAGTTAATAAAATAAAGACAAATTAACAGAATTATAATGAAAATTTAATTGTATTTGTAGGGGGGTGGGTGTCCTTTTAACTCACCCTCCAATTTCTATGTTATAAACAGTGAGTTTTAATTAACGAACTTAAGAAAAAACGAATTAAATGAAAACAATAAAAAAATACTCTTTTGGCATTGGAAATTTTAGTGAAACACTTGTGTAAGTTTTACTGGTTGGAGGTTGGGATAGAGGCCACCCACCCACCCTACATATGCAATGAAATTTTCATCACAATTACTGTTTATGTTTCATTGTATTTTTAACAGTATTCTAACTGATGTGGTTAAAAAATTAAAGCAGAATTTTACTTTTAAAGTTTTCTTATTTATGTAGGGTGGGTACTAGAAAATAATTTCAGAACTTAAAACACCACATGAAGGAATTACACGCCTTAAAGGATATTGGGAATTTCTGTGAAACCAACGTTTATGTTTTATTGTTTAGAGGGTAGATTAGAGACCACCCACCCATCCTTTAGCAGTATTAATATTTTATCCACAATCGCTATTTCAATTTCATTGTTATTTTAACAGTGTTAGTGCTGATGTAGCCTAGAAAATTTAACCGATTTTTAGTTTAAGTTTCCATATATATGACAGTGGTTGTTGACAAATAACAGTTGACAGATGGCAGTTAGAAATCTACCAATGACAGTTAATACATCCCTGACAACAGTTAACAAATAATAGACAATATATGACAGATGACAGTTGACAGTTGTCAAATGACAATTGATAATCAAAAGATAACAGTTGATTAATATCGGACAACAGTTAACAAATAAAACATTTTATATGACACATGGTAGTTGACAAATGACAGTTGAGAGTCGACAGATCACAGTTGACGAATGACAATTGACCGTTATCATATAGCAGTTGATAACCAATAGATCACAGTTAATTGACACCCGACACCTGACAGTCGACAGTTGCCATATGACAGTTGATAATCGGCAGATGACAGTTTGTAATATATCCGACAAGATTTAATTAATAAAACATTTTATATGACAGATGGTTGTAGATAAATGACAGTTGATAATTAGAATATGATAGTTGAAAATCAATAGATGATAAGTACCTGACAATAGTTAACAAATAATAGATAGTTTATACGACAGATGACAGTTGACAGTTGTCAGATGACAGTTGATAATCAAAATATCACAGTTAAAAGATATTGGACAACAGTTAACAAATAAAACATTTTATATGACCGATAGTTGTTGACAAATGACAGTTTACCGTTGACAGATGGCAGTTAGAAATCGATAAATGACAGTTTATATATCCCTGACAACAGTTAACAAATAATAGATAATAGATGACACATGACAGTTGACAGTTGTCAGATGACAATTGATAATTAACAGATCACAGTTGATATATGTATTTAATAACAGTTAACAAATAAAACATTTTCGATGACAGACGGTAGTTGACAAATGACTGTTCAACGGCATATGATAGTTGAAATTCAACAGATGACAGTCTATATATATATATCTGACAACAGCTAATAAAAATTAATTATAGATGTAATTGACAAATGACAGTTGACAGTTGTCAGAGAACAGTTGATAACGAACAGATTACAACTAATTGACTCCTGGCGAAAGTTATCAAATAATACATTATAGATCACAGATGCCAGTTGACAATTGATAGTCGACAGTTGGCATATGACAGTTGATGATCAACAGATGACAGTTGATAGGATATCTGACAACAATTAACAAATTAATCATTTTATATGACAGATGGTAGTATACAAATGACTGTTGATAGGTGGCACATAATAGTTGAAAATCAATAGATGACAAATGACAGTTGACAGTTGATAATCAACAAATGACAGTTCATAGATACCTGACAATAGTTTATACATTATTAACAAATAATACATGATTGATAACAAATGGCAGTTAATAAAACAACATATGACAGTTTATAGTTGGGATATTTTCTAAACCACGGTAAGTAATCAACAGATTGTAGGCGAGTATTGACAAATGATAGAGGGCAGATAATATTTGATAGATACCTAACAATAGTTTACAAATAATACATGATGTAGGACAGTTGACAGTTGACATATGACAATTGATAATAGGCAGATGACAATTGATAGATATCTGACAACAGTTAACAAATAAACCATTATAGATGACATTGACAAATGACAGTGGAGAGTGTATAGATGACAGTTAACAAATGACAACTGACAGCTGTCAGATAACAGTTGATAACCAACAGATAGTAGTTAATTGACATCTGGCAAAAGACAGTTGATAGTTGGAATATTATAGTTGAAAATCAACAGATGTTAGTTGATAAGTACCTGACAACAGTTAACAAATAATAAATAATAGGTGACAGATGACAGTTGACAATTGATAATCAACAGAGTTGACAACCAACAGATTACAGTTGATAGACATTTGACAAAAATTAAGAAATAATACATTATATATGACAGATGACATTTGACAAATTACAGTTGATAGTTGACATATGGCAATTGAAAATCGACAAATGACAGTTGATATATACCTAACATCAGTTAACAAATAGTAATAGGTGACGATAAATGACTATTGACAGTTGACTGCCATCGATAGAAATCTAACAACAGTTAACAAATAATGTATTATAGATATAATTGACAAATGGCAGTTGAAAGTCTACAGACAGTTGACAAATGACAATTGACAGTTCTCAGATAGTTTATAACCAACATCTGACAAAAGTTATAAATAATACATTATAGATTTCAGATGACAGTTGACAAGTAACAGTTGATAGTTGGCATATGACAATTGAAAATCGATAAATGACAGTTGATATATACCTGACAACAGTTAACAAATAATAGGTAATTGGTGACTGATGACAAATGACTGCTGACAGTTAATAATCGACAAATGACAGTTAATAGATACATGATGGATGATGGATTGAGATTCTACATATGACAGTTGACAGATAACAATTTATTTATTTATTTATTTATTTATTTATCTTGATAATGTTGATAATCAACAGATCACAGTTGATAGACATCTGATAAAAGTCATCAAATAATACATTATATATATATATATATATATATATATATATATATATATATATATATATACAGATGGCAGTTGACAAATGATAATTAATAGTTGGCATATGACAGTTGAAAATCGACAAATGACAGTTGATATATACCTGACAACAGTTAACAAATAATAGGTAATAGGTGACTGATGACAAATGACTTGACAGTTGATAATCCGCAGATTACAGTTAATAGATGCATGATGAATGAGAAATGACAGTTGACAAATGACAATTAACAGTTGATAACCAACGGATCAAAGTTGATTAACATCTGACAAAAGTTATCAAATAAATCCATATTTATAACAGATGGCAGTTGACAAATGCTAGTTGATAGTTGACATATGACAGGTGAAAATCAACAGTTAATATATTCCTGGCAATAGTTAACAAACGATAGGTAATAGGCGACTAATAATAAATGACAGTTGACAATTCATAATCAACAGATGACTGTTAATACATAGATGCCGGACAATAGTTAACAAATAATACATCATTATGACAAATGGCAGTTGACAAATAACAGATGACTGTTGATAGTTGGGAGATGACAATTAATAAATTACATTGGAGAGACGACAGATTGTAGGTGACTATTGACAGATGATAGAGGACAGATTATATTTGATAGACACCTGACAATAGTAAGATAGGTGGATGGATTAGAAACTACCCACACACCCCAAATATATGTATTTAAATCGATATTACAATCAGGGATTTAATTTTTATGAAATGAAGAAATGTCGAAAGATTTGTAGAAGTTTAGAAAAGAAATTTTTAATAAATTGTGAAGAAAAAATAGAAATTTTGAATTTTTTTTTTAGAAACTGTTGGCAAAATTTTCCCTAAAGTTTTTTTTCGCAGCTTTGTAATAAATTTGAATTAAGCTTAAATAAAAGATTACGTTATATCAATGATTAATGTATTACCTAGGAAAAGTGTTTATATTATAAATTTATATAAATTATTAGAACATTTCTTTAAGTAGACATGTAAAGCAAAATAAATAAATAAATAAATAAATAAATGAATCAATTTTTGGGATAGGTCAAGAATACGCTAAAACAATAAATAATTTATTGAGATAGGTTAAGAATACGCCATGTTAATAAATAATTTATTAGTGTAGGTTAAGAGTACTCTAAGACAATGAATCATTTATTAGCCTAGGGCAATAAATAAATTACAAATGATATTTATAGAAGCTGATTATACGTAACAAACAAAAACTTATAATGGAAATGAAAATAACACTCTTTATTTTTCCTCTTTAAGTAAGTGAAGCAAAGAACAAACTGACTTAACAACACATCAATATTGAAAAAGTTATAATTTATCTATAGAATAATAATCTATCATTGTGGAGGTTTATTTATTTTCCCTTAATCATATTTTCACTAGCTTCTAGCATTCATACAATCCATGAAGACATCCTCTGCATACTCTAAAAAAAATACGCTTAATACCATCCATTATTTCAGTACATCTCCTTTTCTTTCTCTCTCTCTCTCTCTTTCTAACTGTCTGTCAAGATCAATTTTAATACCATTCATGTATCTAAGAGGCGCACAATGGGGAAAGTAAAAGTGGAATTTGCACTTTTGCGCATCGGCATTTCGTGAGTGGGCGGAAAGATCGGTCTTCGGCTTGTTCCTCTTTTTTTTACGAGCTCGACGAACCAGCGGGCATAAATCACGTACGCAATTCTACGCACATTACGTACACACACTCACACACACACAAGTACATTATATATTTATTGTTTTATGGTCGCTTCGGTCGGCTCAGGTGTTTCCGATTTTATAGCCAATTAATTTCTGCGCCTCGGGCCACGAGAGGGACTCGAACCCACGTACCGTGGCGCAAGTTATGTCCCACTGTAAATATAAACGGCGATAAATGCGGCCCACTAATCAATAAAATAAAGGCAGAATGGATCCCTTCCGTTTTACGTTAGTTCTAGAAGTTGCGTTTCAGAATGAAAATAGCCTGTTGTTCAAAAACTGAAGAACTGGATGATAGATATGATGAAGATAAAAGGTAGTGTAGTTGATTTTCTCAAAACCAAATATAAATCAACAATAGAATTAAAATTGAGTCGAGCGTACTATTCTCAAGAAGCAAGCAACGTGATTTTTGGTGCTTGGATCTTGCAACAACGACGCATTTTTTTCTCGTCTTCTCTAATTTGCAATCGAAATATCACAATTCATACTTTACTATTAATTGGCTGGTTGCTAAAAAAATTGTTTATATCAATTGTTCCATACTTTTCTAGAAGCTTAGTAGGTAGTTTAAAACCTGTAAAAAAGTAATCAAAGAAAATGCAGTAATAATTTTTTAGAACGTAGTTGTTTGTTCACCTAGAATGGACCTTTCAAGATTAGCCAAATTTAGCAAAAGTTGTTCGAATACGGGGTTTTTCGAAGTAAATTATTACCTGTTTATTCCAAACAAATTGGACATGTTTCAACAATCTTGGGCAGTCAACGCTGAATGGTACAGAATCATGTGTAACAGCACGTATTGTCCACCAGGAAAATACGAGCTCAAATGAAAGACTATTTGAGAACTAAAAAAGTCGAGTTGATGGGTTATACTTTGTACAGCTTTGATTTGGCACCCAATAACTTTTTTATTTCCACCAAGCAAAAATAAATTACGAAGTCAACGTTTTTCGGCGGTTTAGAAAGCGGTTGATGCTTCTAAAATGACCAAAATTGAAAGTACCTCAATCTGAGTAGGAAGAGTACTTAGACAATTAATTTAAGAGCATGCAAAAGTGATTGATCTTCAAGAAGCGTATTTTGATAGACAATAAACTCATGCACGATGATTATTTTTCTCTTTTTTGCTCTCTATTCCCGAAATATAAATACCAGCCTTTGTAAATATTTTTGGCTGCGAAACAATTATTGAATTGAAATACTTATTTCATACGAGTATATATCATGTTTGCTATTGTTTAATCTAGAGGATATCATCGATAACCTTTCATAATATAGATATGCACTGAATGTACACATATTAATCAAAATCTCATTTATCATCCATCGATAATACCGAAAGCGGAAATTGGCAAGATTTATCAAAACCACCACGCGAACTATCAAAACAATCGATCAACTCGTGGTGCTCGCGAGTGTTTGCAGATATCCGATTGACGTATCGTGTCCGGGCCGAAAATTTCCAGTAAATATTTATGAGGCGTATAAACAATTTCGTCCGTCCTCGTCCTGAGAAAACATTTGCAATCGGGGCGCGGCCGCACGTGGGAAAATCGAAGTAGGCCTTTTGTGCGCGCGTATTTCCGGATTATCGAGCGCTCCCAAAATTTGCGCCCACGTTTCGGGGCCCGCGCACCGTTTTTGTTTGTGTTTTGTTTTGTGTTTATTTTTTCTTTTCGGTGCACGAGGACGGACAAAAGGCCGTTGTTGTTGTTGTTGAGGCTCTGAAGCACTGCCAATTTCCGGTTTTTCGATTCATCGATGGGTGGAATATTTTCGAATGGACACTTGCATGCGGCGTATTGTGTGTACAATGGATTCAGTTATAAATCAAAATTTCTAGTTTCGATCACTACCTACATAATAACCTACAGCTTCTTTTGACTATAATCCCCTGTCTCAGGGTATTGGTAACATGAAAATCCTCATTGGATTTATGAAGCTCATACCCAGCATCCACAGAAGTTGCATGTTTGGATAAGAAAAATAGGATGTAGGACCATTTTTTATACTGGATAATCAAATTATTACTGAACTTCTACAGAATGAGCAATTAGTACGAAATGTTTGATTTCAACAAGATGGAGCACTTCCCCACTATCATAGACGGGTTAGGGATTTTCTAGATGCGAATTTTCCAAATAAATAGATGAATTTGACGTAGAGGATTCATAGAGTGGCCTGCTCGTTCTTCGGATCTTAGCACACTAGGCATTTTTCTTTGGGGTTATCTAAAATCACGTATTTACATTCAACGACCAACGCGCTTGCAGCAATTGATACAAAGATTTATTGATGAATATGAAGTAATATTTAAGAAGTCTTGGAAAAAGTAACTCAAAAATTTTTTAATAGGCTGGCAAATTGTCTGGAGATGAACGGCAAACAATTTTAAAAGTAGTAGTAGTAGTAGTGTTAGGCTATCGACCACGTGGTCCTTCCGCCATCTGTCATTTGTGTATTTGTGTGTGTGTAAATGAGCTTGTTACTTTAAAGGATCGCCCCCGTCACTCTAAAGCACCATTAATTGTATCCCAATGGTGAATGGTACCGGTCACCCATCGGACTACTGACCCGAATCAACGTTGCTGCACGTCAGTTCGGGGCCGTAACCGATGCGCCACCACCGGCGTGTCAATTTTAAAATTTGATTTAATTTTGTTTAAATTATTCTTCTTTACCTATTCTACAACTAAAAGTCAGGTATTTCTCGTTTTTACAGATTTTTCACACTTAACCATGTTTGTACAAATTCGAAATAAATGCTTCCTAAATGACCTATTTAAATTAAAAAAGATGAGGGTATTTACGCTTAAACTGAAAGTGTACTATTAACAAAAAAATGTACATCAGATGCATTTTCCTCAATTGTACCTACAAAATTTCAAAGAAGTTGTCCGTTTTGTTTTAAAGATATTTACGTGGTTTCGTACCTTATCCCAACCTTGTATAATATTAATAAAATAATTCTAATATAAACCTACTTTCAGATCAGGATTGCATGAAAAAAATTTACGTTAAAAGTCTTAACTGACACATACATTTCTTTATTTTATAGATAAGTAGATCAAAAATTCGCTGGAAAGGTTAAGTAAACTTTAAAAAGCTAATAGATTCTTAGAAAAGTAATTTTACATTAGAGTCCTTTTTAAATATTAAAATACTGCTTTAAAATTTGATCTCGTTTGCCAGAATTATGTCAAAAATGTTTTGAAGTAATTGTTGAGGGAATTTCAATATATTATGTTTTGTGGATATTTTATGCGTTCAGCTGGTGTTGACTAAAGTGAATGCAAGATTCTAGAAGCATCAACTCGGCGTATACTTTGCGAGGCTTAATTGAATAACAACCCAAATTTTAACAGAACAATAATATTTTTGGATGATGGCAAATTTTTTCTTGTCAGTTCAGTAAATATGCTAAAATTTCATATCATCATCTGACATCTGACATCTGTTATCTATCATCTATCATCTATCATCTATCATCTATCATCTATCATCTATCATCCATCATCGATCATCCATCATCTATCATCTATCATCTATCATCTATGATCTATAATTTATCATCTATTATCTATCATCTATGATCTTTCCTTCTGACATTTGAACTCTTATCATCCAAAATAAAAAACTAAAAAACTTTAGTTGCGATAGTATTACAATGAAATCAATGTAATCATATTAGTTGATATGAATTCAAGACAATAATAAAATCCATCTTTCTTTCTTATAAATCAAGTGTTTTTACTCTTCTCGCATCTGCCATTTGTCATCTATTTTATAATGTACCACCTAAAATTTTTAACCAATCTCTTTTCATCTACTATCGAGCATTCCATTCCATTCTCTTCACCGAAAAACTTTAATTACAACAAATGTAGAAGAAGAAACCTTTATTTGGCATTATTACATATACAATCTACTAAACTATATTCTAATAATAAACAAAAAATACAATCCTTCCATATCTTTCACTCCACTCTTCTCCTACCTCTCTCCCACCCTATTTTCCTAAGCACATTTACCCTGGCCCCATCCTCATTCGTCCAGTCCGTCACCCTCCTGCACCCTTCCTTACAACAAATGTATATCTTGTCCATTTTCATTAACTAAATTAAAAACAACAAGAAATCTCTAAAAAAATAATTTTCTGTCATTGTATTATCTGTTATTATTATTCTTGTAAATCTTTTGTTATCACTCATTTTTCTCAATATGTCATGAAAAAGGAAAGATAAATTCAAGACAATAATAAAACTCATCTGTTTTTAGTCTCCTCTCATCACTTGATCACGAAAACTCATATTTATAAATCTGCATAACATTAAAACTGTAATTACGATTGTCACCTGTCATTATATCATCTGTCATTTGTTTTCATTCTGCCGTCATAATTTCTTCTACTTGGTTTTAGTCTTTTGTCATCAATCTCGTGGATAATATCTGCCATTTTGGGCATAAATCAATTGTTCATTCAATTAATTCAATTTAATTTAAATTAACGATAAAATCTGTCATCAGTTTTTAGACTTCTGTCTTCTATCTGTCTTCTATCACTTGACTGTCATATAGCCATCTGATATTATATCATCTATTATGTAAGTAAACTTTGTTACAATCCTTCCATTATTTTCTAATCACATCTACTCACCACCCTTGTCACAAAAATCCAATTTAGCTTCAAGAAAATTTTCTGCAGCCTTATTCTTAGACGCTCAAAACACTTAAATTCTGCTTGGAATTAAGTTTTATTTTAATCATTACGCCATGCCCTAATCATCCTTTTACAATTCTTATCAATTAAAACATCCCTTAACATCGACAATCTAAACTTCTAACACGGTATGATATTTGTTGTAGCCGTTTGTTTACAAGAATGTACAAATATGTTGTGTATGTGTGATGATGTGGAAGTGGCATAGCTTCGTAGCTTCTGTGACCTAGTGTAGGGTTCGGAGATATCTCGTGGAGTTGTTGTCGTTTCTAGCGTAGTGTATGGCGTAGATCAATGAGTTAATAAGTGTTTTTAATGGGTGCTATTAGATTAAGAAGATGAGCGCTAAAAGACTGACGTAATGTATGAAGCCACTCTTTTACTTAAGTAGGGTATGGAATGGTTGTGTGAGTGGGTGGGAGTGGAGAGGGATGCTGTAACTGTACCGAGGTAGGGTACGACGCGGTGATGCTACTGCCTCGTCTACCTTCAAAGGGTGGACGTGGATGTTTCACTCTCTCCCTCAGGGGTTGACATCGTCCTAATGAAATAACCAGTTTAAGCTGGGTCTTACGTGGTTGTGTAGGCTGCAGCTCTGTTAAGTTAGGAGCGTGCCTGGGACGGCCAGGGAGACAATTTCATAGGTAGTGGCTCCTTTTTCTTTGAAGTTCAATTTTGCGGTTAAGTGATCCTTCGCTCGACTTAGGAAATGTGTGTTCACCCAGACATGATCTCTTGAGATTTTCATTTTCGGATGGCGTCTGCATACTTCTTGCGGTCATCCTGCTGCTGGGCGGCCTCTAGGGTGTCAGCTAACTGGAGAAGGTATGGGGATGACCTCGGCAACGAAGTTCTCAGTTGAGACGATGGTTATGAGGTCCCTGCTCACTTCTTCGGCGATTCTTAGGGTTCTTCCGAAATTAAGGTAAGCAGCGCTATGTCCAGTCCTGCTGACGGCGGCCAGAAATTGTGCTGTGTTCCCTCTAACATGGCAAGCTGAGTCTTCATATCTTAATTTGTCGTTACACCGGGTTGTCTTGCAGGTGGTAAGACGGGGTGAAGTTGTGCTGCATTCTTGAGCTGTACACCTGTTGCATGGCAGCACTAACGAACTGGATCACATTATCGGATATGCACCGACGAGGAATTCCGGAGCGTAGAAAGACCTCATGTAGTAATGGGATGGCACATTCTGTGGCCGTGGATTTTCGCAGTGGCAGAATTTCGACCCATCTGCTGGCGATATCTTCAACTATGAGGATAGTGATGTAAGCAGCGGTTCGAATAGGTCAAACGAGATTTCCCACAGGAGTGGCTGACGTGCACAGCCATTTGGGAGTAGCGACCCCACGTACCCAAAGCCGTACACTGCATTCACACATATCTGTGCAAATACACATGCACACAAACACACACATGCATACACACGACACATACACATACACTCACACAAACACATACCGACTGTGAAGGACGCTGATTGCCAGCCTATCGTAAGGAAGTCGTATCTGACGGCGGTTCCGCGTGGTGGTAGGTGTTTTTTTAGTGGGTATACTTGTTCGAGGAATCCCACATTCGGTCTATAAAAGATTTTCCACCTCTCGGCTACTCAAAAAAAAAAACTGTAACGCTAACATTCCTTTACCATATTCCATACCCTTTATTACTCCAATAAATGGCGTCTTCCGTTTGAATTGAACTTCAAGAACGTAAATAGTTCCGTTCAAATCTTCATCCTTATACCTACATCTGCTACAAAATCTGACCTTCCAATGATCACCATCAATTTCGGTGATGTCGAACAGCTGCAGCCATAAGCCACATCTTACTAGGCGCCCGGTTGGTGATCGGAAAGCCTTCTATGTATCCTCGGAAAATATTCAAGGCTCATACTATAGCTAGAGGTTGTCGCTCCGTTGAGGTATAGTTCTGTTGATCTTGTTATCGGCCCGATTAAGTCAGCGAAGCCGGTGACGAATCTGCGGTACCACGAACACGTTTGGATGAAAGATACGCCTTTCTTACGATCCCGAGGGTTTTTCCACGTAGCGATTGCTCGAATACGCTCAGGGTCCGTAGAGATTCCTTCATTTGTGATGATGTGGCCCAGATATTTTATTTATTCGGAACACAGGTTGGCTTTCTTTCTATTTGCTGACCTTGACATTTGGGTCACAAACTTATGGACGTCCTCCAGGTCCTGAAGGTGTCGTACGAAGTGACCGGAAGAAAGGATAATGTCATCTAAGTATGAGAGCATTCGGACCTTGGATCGGAGGCGATTAATTGTCCGCTGGAAAGCGCGTTTTCAAATCCGAATAACATATTTTTAACTCAAATAGTCGAAAGGGTCAGGCGATCATGGATTTCTTCATATACTCGGTTACTATCGGAATCTATCAGTATACACGCCTTAAGTCTATGGTGGATGGTTCTTGCATGACTTTCTCATTTATTACTTGGTGAAACATTCTAAACATTGTCAGTTACTTTTGTAACGCACTATTGATAATGTCTTAAAAAGCGAAACTAATCTAGTACATAGAGAAAAATTATAAAATAAACCAAGTTTAATTTAATATAAACCTTCTATGGTAGATGTGTATTTTCCTATTAAACCAATAGGTCGTCCATTCACGGAAGCTGGTCCGCATCGGGTACTGATTCAGGATGGACGTTACAAACTCTATTTTTCTTCTTTTCCTATACGCTAGATCAAAAACTTCCACAAAATACTTCTTTCTTATTTTCTGTTTTTTAACTTCTTCTACCTAAATTTATACAATCAATGTTCTGTTGGGATAAGACAATAGTACGCTAAGTCGGTGTACAGCTCAGTAGGTTAGGTCAAGACTACGGTAATCCAAGCAAATGTGTCATAATGTTAAACTCCAAATAAATGTACAATGAGGTCAAAAATTCAAATTGATTTTTTATTGATAATTAAAAGAAAAAGTGAATAAAATAATTACGGATCAAAAAGAATAGACAATTACAGTTTGGTAAAGATGTCGTTATTTTATTGAGTTCTTACTTATAAAAAAAGATGACGAAGCTAAAAATAATATTAGCAGAAAGCTTTACAGATGCAGGATCAAGGTGTCTACAGAAGATCTGTTCTCATCAAGAAATAACAGTTTGTTTTGTTTGTTATAAGAAAATTAACTAATTAAATTTTTGACTTTAGTGTCCATCAAGTGGACTTACTTTAACATATAGCTACAACATCTCAGTAATGAAATTTCTTTTGTGGGATACATTGAAGCAAAAGTTGTATGTTGATTCAAAAAATCGCTCAAATATTGCTGGGAACAATTGCCTAAATATTGATAATTCCGTTGAGTCTGCAACTGAAATCATAGATCTATAAAATCTAAAAACTCTATAGTAAAATATATTCCATACTTGATGTAACCATTAACAAATTATTTGCTTCTTCCAATTATACTATAGTAAAATTTCAATTCATTATCTTCAACAGAATTACAGTGATAAGATAAAAAAATAGACCAAAGCTGTAGTAATTATTAAAATCAATGTTCGAACTTTAATCTCATGCTAAAAGGAAAATCATCTCTTAATAATAAAATAGTTTAATTCTTTCTGTATATATTTAATGAGGCACACGCTTCAAAAAAAAATCCATGCAAAGCTAACAATGCCAATGAAAGTTATCCTTCAAATATAATTAAATTAAGTCTAATCATGTAATAAAAATAACTAGGCGTGCACTATACTTAGCGACTATTTATTTATATACATGCATATAACCATTATAAAAAAAAATATTACACATACCAACAAATTAATAATCAATTATCCTTGATGCGATTTTTACGAGCCGGCATTTATTAGTTCCGAAAATAGAAACGATTACGCTCCCATAAATAGTGGGAACGGTACAATCCTTTAAAATAATGTTAACACCGGCAATAACGAATAATTATGCAAATCACCACAATAACATTTATCATGAATATGTACACATTTATGCATGCTTATTCGTTATTAATATTAATTATTCATGTGTAATACCATTAACAATTCTCCACGACTACCATATAACATTTTCAGCACACCGTTTACGGTATAAACGACAGGCTCAGTTAAGAGGGCTTTGGATTTATGCCTATTGGTCCACTCGCGTCGTTAGCGATGTTGGATAGGTCGTCGATTAGGAATACCGGGTCACGTGGTGTCACACATAGGTACTAAACAGGTTTTCATGATTCTTCTATGGTTTAAGAAATGTTTTTTGTATTTTTTGATAAAACAGGCGAAAGTTAAAACATTTCTAGAAGATAAGATACAATAAAAGTTGCTGGAATGTTAAAAAATACTCCAAAAGTTGGACAAATTATTCCTAAGGATTCCTAAAACATAAATGCTAGAAAAAAGTGTGAGTAGAGACATTAAGAGCTTTCGAAGAAAATTCTCACAATTTGAAAAAAAACTTCTAGAAATCTGGAATATGAACTGCTAAAAAGTCTAGAACGCCTGAAGAAAACTTTAGAAGAGAAGCTGCTGGAAATTTTAATAAGATGAAGTAGAAGCTGATGCAAAAAAATAGCTAACTGGACGAAAATTTATTAGTAAAATCTAGAACCATAAAATAATGGCAGAATTATAGTAAAAGAAAAATTTCTTAAAGAATTCAAAAACTAAAGCAAGGCATGCTGAAGAACGGATAGGAAATTATACGAAAATTTTGTACTTTTTCAGAGATAGAATCTCGACTTTATCAAAAGTGAGATAATAATTAATTGACTATAGCAATATTACCAAACGATGAATTAAATTTTCACTTAACCCGCGGCGAAATATTTTTATCTTAATTAGAAGGTTAATTAACTAATTATTATATTATTAATACTTACATTTATCCCTAATAAACTTTAACATCCTAACAATCCCACCGACACTAGCACGAATGATCTAACTCTCCTATTTACGCACTTTAAGCATTATTATTCTTAAATAACACAATAATTTCCAGTTTAAAAACCACTTTATCACTTAAACTACACACATAATACTTCTTCGTCCACACTTCCAATTAATCAATGATACATCAATCAAATTACGTTTTGGTATTTGGTTATTGTAGATGTTGTCTTACACACTTTCAGCTAATCAATCTAATTACGTTTTTAGATTTGGTTATTATATGTATAAAAAATATATAGCGTACTCTTAGGTATAGACGTGTTGATGTTTCTGGTAGAACTGACGAATTTTTTTTTTGAACAAAATATCTATTTCCATCAGTTCGCGAACTCATCCGCCGCATAATTGCGGCCTTTGTTCGTGGTATGCGAACTTGCCAACTTTGGCATGACTGTAACAATGTAGTGAAACGTGATGAATCATTTCCAAAATTGGCTTAATTGTTTATAACAAACAGTGAAGAATGAATGTTCCGAAATTTCGATAATTACTATAATTTAATGTTATTCATCATCGTCGTAATTGATTCGTCAGTTCAAGAACCTTGTACGGAATAATTTTTTATGCATCGTTTACTACAAATCTTTCAAGTGAAACCGTCTAAAAAAATATAAAATGTGGATAGATTCAGCAATATTATTTGTAATTAAAAAAAAAACACGAAAACATTCCGTAAATCTACAACAACAAAAACAACATTTTAAAAGCTTTACATTAAATTAGATTTTAAATAGTCTTCAAATTAATTTAAAAAACCTTTAATTTTATAAACTTGTGTTTTTTAGATTTTTGACTGTAATTGTTTCCATTGATCAGGAAGTTTGTTATAGAATTTTATACTCCAGTAGTTCGTACTATTGCATGATTTTTTAGCTTTGTTTTGTTTGGATGTAATTTGCTTTTGTATCTAGTGTGATGTAGGTGATGGCTATGACTAGAAAACATTGCATGATTTTTAATGACATACAGAATAGATTAAAGTATGTAGAGGGGCGGAAATGTTAATATTGCAAGATTTTTAAAGATTGGCTTGCAGTCTGCTCTATATTTTGTTCCTGCTAACCCTTCTTTGTAAAAATGAAAGACTCTGGGTCTTCTTTACGAGTGTGCTAAAGTAAGAATTCTGTATCTAAGGCAGGATACTATTAAACTATAATAGGACTTTTGTAGGACAATATTAAGAACCCTTCCCACTAGTTCTCGAAGGTTAGTTGAGCGCCTTTTCTTAAATTGAAGTGTATAGTTTTGGCTTTATCCTTATACATAACAAACTTATTCTTAATTCATTAATGGTTGTATGATTGATAATTTCAACATCAACATGATTAATAAATTTATGAAAATAAGGAATATTACGGGTCCTAAAATTGAGCCTTGTGGGACATCGTATCTTGCATTGTTATTTTTTTGACAAATATTTTAAAGTTACCCTAGTTTAGGTCATAATATTTATGATTGTAACAAATAAAGAAAAAAATGTTGAAAATCTAATTCCTTGGCGGACAAATAAGGGTAGGGGTGAAAAATCATTTTGCAAGTTAACTCTATCCTATTCGTGTAGGCTTTAAATTTTAATATAGTATATGTATTCCTTTAAATCAACTTGGTTTATTTTGTAAGTGCATTAAATGAAATAAAGTATGGAACCATAGAACTAACTTCCACATTGTTTTTGGTTGGTTTGGAGTCTGACTTGCAACCTGTCTGTTATCTGTTTCAAGTAGTTTTGATTGCTGATCTGTATTTGGTTAAATAATAATTTCTTGACTCATCATTTTCCTTGCAAGTTTTGTACAAAAACATAATGTAACACAGTTGTTGAATAAGCTCATAAAATAATTCTATTTACTAGAATTATCCAGTGTAGGGTCTCTAATAAAATTCTAATCTAGTCCCTGTATCATATGGATATACTTCAGTTAGCGTTAAAAGATTACTTTAACGGCAATCATTCAAATAACCAAGAAAACTGTACTCACGTGATTAAACAATAAAAAACCTACATGAAACTTTTGAAATATATAATGTAATGTATAAATTGCACATATTGTCAAATATTAAGACACATAGTGTCAAATAAATATCCCTTTTTGGGGTAGAATGGCCATGTTTGGCAAATAATTGATGAATCGCCATCAAGAAAGTCTTAATGGACCAACCAGAAGAATAGAGGATGAGAATAGAAGAACACACATTTTGTGAATTCAAGCCTTTCCAAACACGATCAAAATTTCTGTAGGTTATTATTATATAGTAGTATACTATTAGAATTTTTTTGTTAGTATGTTGGATAAAATAAATATTCATTACATGAAATTACAAACAAACTTTAGTTTGAAGAGCTTATGAGTAGAAATTAATTCAGAACTTTCTGAGATGAATAGTTAACAGATAAAAGAGTATGCACTAAAATTTTATAAATTCATTACTTAGTTAAACTTACATCGATGATAAAATTATGCTCAGAAAGAGATTTCAAAAATCAAAAATAATTAAACTAAAAACTGCAATATCTAGATCAAGCTTATCTTCGAATTGGTTAAAAGTTTATTAAATTTAAAAATACGAAAACATTTCGTGAATCTACAACAATGAGTCTTACTAAGACTACAAAACAAATTAATTTGAAGTAGTTGTTTCAAATTAATTTGTTTTGTAGTCTTAGTAAGACTCATTTTTGTAGATTCAGGAAATGTTTTCGTATTTTTAGATCATATATTACTATTTAAATCACCAATTATAACAAGCAGTTTAAAAATGAACTCGAGAAGGAAACAAGATTATATTTAAAAATTCCAAACTAAGGGTTTAAGTTGAGCATATAATTTCTAAAAATAAATTAGCACACAAATTTACATTAAATAAGAAAAAATCAAAGGTAATCAAGTTTTAGGTTATTATACCCAAAATATAATTATAATAGAACCTTTAATCAAGGATTACCCGTAAATACAACAAAAAGAAAGCTGCTACTGTTCATAAAAATGATAAAGATCAAGGATTTCAAACAACTATGTTTTCGGGATAAGGAACCCACCCCGAAAGAAGAAGAATATATGGGCATTATTCTAGATAACAAACTAACCTCTATAGATCTACAAGGCAATTATTTAAAAAAAAAACTTGACTGTTAGAATTTTCGCTTGATGAAACTACAGTGTGGTGAAACAATTTATAGCAGTGTATCTACAAATAAACCAAAAGTCTAAATAGTCTTGTTTGTATTTGATAATTGCATAATGGACTTTCGCCAAGTATCAGCCTCATCAACACAAGATCTACAAGGCATGTTAGCAAATGTATCAGTATTATGGTGGTCAACAATCACGAAAACAGCTTGAAAGCAACGGTGGAGGTGAACACCACAAAATCTTAGAGGATTTCAGGAAAAGATATCCAGAGATTATGATGCCGGTGGACAGTATCAAGGAAGCAAACACAAAGACATTCATATATACACTGATGAATGGGTCGTTAACGTAAACAGGTGTAGATATGGGAATTTATTGCAAATACCTGTCTTAAAAAAAGTACTTCACTAGGTAAGACACCAATAAAGGTGGAACTCGTGAGTGTACTCTATGCACCAAAGGTAATTTCTGATAAGAAGAATAGAATAAACATTCACTTCATAGCGGAAAACAGAGCAGTAATTTCGTCCATTGGTAGCTGTAACATTACCTCAGCTGGAATGTAGCCTTGGAATAAGTGGCTCGTGACAATAACATGAAAGGACACAAAGCAGAGGTAACAGAACGATATGCGGGCCGGATCCCTACCTGCCGCCCTAATTTTAATTTTACCAAGTGAGGAATAATTATACTCTTTACGTGCTTTATGATCAGGCTTTTTAGTCCGTTAGTACAGAAAAGACATTGAGTGCTTGTAGGTATAAGCCTCTAAACGTTAGAATAAGCTAGAGTAACCGCCAGGTGTACATAGAAACCACTCTAACTGAATCAATGAGTGTAGTGGCAAAAGAATCCTTCCAAATCGCTAAATTTATGTCATTTAAATAAGGATTTGTATTTTATAAAGGAAAAATCTGATCGTAATTTGTTAGATCCTCCAAAAACATCAATTAAGCAAAGGCAAAAGCCCTAGCACAGAAAAAAGCATTGTGTATTAGAAGGATATGTGAAGGTGTCCAGTATGCTAGAAGTGAGACGATTATCAAATATAAAGCTTAAGCCAAAGAGGTCTATCGCATCTATAAAAGGAAGATCAGAAGATAATATTTTGGCAGGATAAGTATATACCTATCAAACAAAAATTCCAAACCAGGCTAATGATTGGTCGGGGACATGAAGGCAACTTTATTTCCATATTAAAAGGCGCAAACGGGAAATGAGATCAGAATAGCCAAAGAAAATAGAGTCATAAATGATTGCGTAGCACATAAGCTTTAACCAAAGGATACAATGCATCGACGGATGAGACTTTCTATCTAAAGCTACGAAAAAAGTCTAGCCAATGATAGACAGGTAACTCATTCCCACAGGAAAGGACACAATCTGGGAATCTGTGAACGAAATCAGAATAGCCGAAGGAAATAAAGAAAACATGTTTTCACTGAAATTTACATCTCTAACGGAAGCATACAGTGCAGTGGGGATCTAGGGATACAGGAAAATCGTAGGCTACTGATAATTCTACCTACGATCTAGTGGAAGAAAGTATCCTGGGTGATGAATGTAAAAATATCACAAGCGATGTTTAAACCAGGTCAACCACTTGAGTATAACAGTATACAAAGTTTTTTCCATCAAGAAATAACTAAGGAAATTAAAGGCACAAATATTACCACAGGAGATCGCTCTAATCAAAGCACAAGTAAAGTGGCAGCAAATACCTTCCATTTAAGGATTTAAGAAAATGCCCAGTGGCGATCAGACCATATTACTCTCAAGAGAACAAAAGAGATTTAAACGAGACCGACAAATGGTGGAGGAAAAGACAGGTAATAATAATAATAATAATGTTTATTTGATGTAAGGAACAAAATGTTTTAAATAAGTCAAAAAACATTAACCAAGGTAGCTACAACATTGAGGCACATACCACTACTACTTACAAATAATAATTTTTTAAATTACACGTTTTATAGATACATACAATAACGAACTAATTAGAGAATGAGATTTATTGACATGCCTTAAATTAAACTATATTTAAAAAAGCAAACTTGTATATGTAGATTATATATAATAAATTTGTAAATAATACAATCACAAATAAATAATATTACCACGGATAGGCAACATTATTTACGGAGGAAGTGCTACCAGTAAGAAATCAGATCATAATAGTCAAAGAGTATATAAAATGCTTCACAATGAAAATATTAAAACGGTCGTAAATATAGCTGTATAGTGCTGCCCTGAACTGGTGTTCAAATGCATGAAATTATGTCCAAAAGCGGCGAATCTTATATGGAAATAAAATAATTAGTGCTAATTAAGAAGATTTATTTAGAAAAAGTATTTTCAACATATCTTGCATTTTGCTAGCTTTTGATTTGGTATTATCTATCATGACAGTTATTTGATTAATGGCGTCCACTCTAAGATGAAGGTGAAATAATTACCAACACAGAGGTTTGCACATAAAGCTGAGCATGAGATATCATCGATTGTACGGATTGGGTGACCCCTCATGTTTCACCTCATGTGCAACCCTTATCTTAGAGAGGACACCATTAAACAGATCACAGTCAAGATTACTTCAGGCGGATGGCTGCAAACTTATTGATAAGATATGAGATTAATATTTCATACGAGGTTCCCCAAGGCTCAATTGTAGGGTAACTATAAATATACAAGTTTTGAAGGTAAAAGTAAATTAGGAAACTAGTATGATGGGATTCGCTAATAACACAACATTAACGATTATGGTAAAATCCAAAGAGGAATTTTAAACAGTGGCAAATGTCAAGACTTGATTACTCTACTGAAAAATGCATCAACCAGATGCAACAAGGAGCGATAGAACAACAAACCTGGATGTAAGGTCTTAAAAAACTTCATCGCGATGAACAATTAAAGATACTGTATATACTGTAGGAAAACTGACCAGAGAAAACCTACGAAAGGTTGTAGGGCTCCTAACCGGACATTAAAATTTAAAATCTCACCTAAACAGCCTGTGACTACACTCTAGTCCTACTTTCAGAGGGTGTGAAGAGGTAGAGGAAACCGCTGAGCATGTACTTCTGGACTGTTCGGTTTTATCCAATCGACAATGGGAGAGGGATGTCTAAACTCATCAGACATACGAAGAGCTTCTCTTACTGCGGTCCTGGTGTTTACCAATATATAGAAATACGTAACAAGGGCTCACTGGTGCCTACGTGCAGCTGACCTCTCTGCCATTACATCGGATAAAACCAAATCCAAAATCCAACCTTTGAAGCGACAACTTAAGGTATACATACATTTACATGCTTCAAAGATAAAGAGATCAAAAACTAAAGTTTTGAAACTATATAAAAATAGAATTTGAAGCTTAGTTGTTCATGAATCACTAATCAAATCATAGTAATAATAATAATAATAATTGTCTTAGTCCTGCATCAATATTTATAAGATAAATACGATGGTGGTCTAGCATCAAATTGCAAAAATTTGTTCAATTAAGAGAAATTAATCCTAAGTTTGATTGAAATAAGTAATGCATTTATTTAAACTATATCGTTCTATAGTTCGCAAAATTTCAGAAACTGATTTTTTTCAACAACCAACTGTTTTTTTATATAGGTTAAAAGATGTTTCTTGTTTTATTTGATTTGGTAGTACGTTATACAGTTATAGAGCTCGATATTCTGCACTAGTTTCTGTGCTTGCAAGTTTATGTATTGGATATATCAAGTTTTGTTTATTTCGCGTGTGATACTGGTGACTGAAGATGTTAAGTAAATAACAAGCATTCTATTATATATATACTATAAAGGCATCATAAGATCAGTTCACAATAAAATCCAAGATTAAATAGAAACCCAAGAAGATAATCGATCAAATTTTAGAAATCCTAAATTAAAGAATTCAGTTTCTTAAAATAAATTTCCACACAAACATAGATGAAACATTCAAAGGTAATGAACTAAAACTGAAAATTTGGAAGCTTAGATAAATATAATCAATAATTTAATTGCGAACAAAATAAAATAAAACAGGAACGGAATTTTGAACATAGCAAAATCCTAAATTTGTTAGGACTATAATTTAATTTCTAGAAAAAAAATGTGTCAGTAAGCTAAATTTGCATAGTTTAAAGATAACAATTTATAGATTTATTTACATTTCACCTTTCTTAAAAAAAGTACACATAAAAACAAATTAATTAGAAAAAAAAACATTCGTAAAATTTTGAACGAAGGAATCAGAAGCGAAGTTCGCATTTAAATATATTCTCCCACTCAAACCCTTCTTTTACTATTAAGTTGAAGGAGTCGGATCTTTTTGTCCACTTTCTACACGAACATTTTTTGCACTTTACGTCCGCATGACAGATATGTAATAAAAATAAATTAACATTCTCTAAGGATATATGAATAAAGGATAAAATATTTGAACGCATAAATAATATTTTAAATCAATTGTTTGTTGTTTGAGAAATATTTTACTGTTCCTTTTTAGGAAATTTTGTTGTCTTCGATCATGCAAAGGAATTTTAGGATGTTGTTTTAACGTTTCAAATCTTATTTAGCTAATTTGCAAATTATTAACTTATTTAATCAATTGTTTCTTTAATCTTTTTACAATAATCTTTTCTTTAAAATAAGTAGAAAAAAACAAAGTATTAAACGAGTACAAGCAAGCACAAAAAAACAAACGGAAATTAAAATCAAGAAGGAAAGTTTTGCAGAAATATCTTAGCATGAGAACACATAGCAGTTGTGATAATAATAATAATAATAATAATAAGTGTGATGAATACTAGTGAGAAATAAAGCAAAAAATATTCTGATGATTTTGTAAGAATCTGAAAAAAAATATGGAAGACAATGCAAAAATCAGGAGATATTCCGTATAGCATATCTCCTGATCTCCAAATTTTTGGAATCTGCTATAACTTTACAGAACCTAAAAAATAATAGAAAATATAACATGTATAGACAAAAGATAGCCAGGAAGACCTCTAATACATTGTGAAATTAAGGATTTTATCTACCTATACAGTTTCTAATAGTTTTGGAAGAATTTCTCTTATGTTGTCGAAATACTACTTTATCCTAAAGATAAAAGAAGTTTGCAGTCTCCAAAATAACATAACTTCAGTGCATCACTGTTTAATATAGGAACTTGAATTATTTGTATCTATGTTGAGACCAAAGTTCGCGATGAGAGGATCGCGTGCAAGCGCGCGCAGAACGCCAGGCATGCGCGCATGAACGCATTTTTCCGCCGCGAATCCGAATATTTCCCCTTTTGAAAATAATGAAGTAATAAATCTGGGAAAGGCATCCGCTAATAGAAATTAATAGAATTTCTCATAATTGGCTTCCAGAAGATAGCATCGCTTGCCATCTCGCCAGCGATGGTATCTCGCGCCGCAAAACGGCATACACCTCGGCCTACCCACGCACACACCTTAATTATATCGTCCGACAATAATTGTGCTCCCTGACAGGAAAATTATCCGGCTTGAAGAGATATTCAGATTAATCTGGATACGCGGCAATGATAAATTACGAGAGTGGTATTATAGAAAGCTCCTCACCCGCCTTTCCGCGCCCGGACTCCGGAAAAATCCAGGCGCGATCGTTTACTTAGCGTATTGCATAAATATGCTCTCGTTTTCCTCGTGAGGTTTTTACCTCTCCTCTTGAATCTTACGTTATAACGAGCCTCTGATTATCATCTTGCGAGGGGATAATTGGATAATGCCGACTATGCAAGTTTTCTTGATAGATAGGTTTTTAATCAGATTACTCACTGTTATTAACAACGTAAACGTATGCGATGCTGAAGATTATTAAAAAAACAATGGTTCAAGCAGCAACATCTCTCAAAATTTTCTGGATAAGAGTTTTTAGTACTTACTTCTTAGTACTGGACATTATTCAGGAAGATACGCGTTGGTTTATCATTTTTAGACATTTAGTATCAACATGGTAAGAATTCTGCCACATCTTTCAAGCATTAACATCTTTCAAAAAATTCCTACTATTTTAGATTAGAGTTTTTAGTACTTACTTATCAGCATTGAAAAATTTTTAAGAAGATACACAATGTTTGAATAAATTCTTGTTAAGTATTACTCCTTTGAAAACATTTGAAACACGATTTCGCTGTTTTCAACTAGACTGCCTTGACGAGTTCCAAAATAGGTCCAAAGGGAATCAATAATTTAGGTTTTAAATTAGAGAATAGATTCTTGTTGAGTATTACTCCTTTGAAAACTCTAAATGAATCTTGACGAATAAAAATAACTCAAAATCTCACCCTTATTATAAAACCAATTTCAAAAATTCATTCACCGCCAATTATTATTATTATTATGTCTGTCTCTTTCTTTTATTAATTTTTTCATCCACCACCAATCGTCGTGCTCGCCACTGGTTACCTAAAATAGAATATTAATGGCGGCGAGGAATTTCAATTGTGCTGGCGACACTTTGTGAAAAAATCTTCGGCTCTTCGGATTCTCTCTGCGGCGGAATGATAATTGGCGCGTCGAGTGTACTGGAAAATATGAAAAATGCCCGTTCAGGAAACGGCAATTTGCTGCCATATTTGGCACGAGGTGAGCGTGTAAATCATGCCTCGGATTGTGGTGTGTTTAATTCAATATTACGGCCGATTGGTCTTTTCTTGTTTTTTTTTTTCGTTTTGTACAGAATGTAAAAATCAATTTGCTGATGTTGGCCGGGGAAATTTATGGCTTAATTGGTGGTGTTTGTTGAATAAATCTTTCGCGGTGTGTATCATCAATTTCATTTGCGTATGCTGTTTCGCCTGGAAGTTCGTTCGTAGTCAGATTAAGTTCATGAAGTTTTAATTGAGAACAACTTTTGATGTATTAAATTCCAAGCTGAAAGTACTGAAAAATTACTAAAGATAATATTGTTAATTATACAGAAATCAATGATATAAGGGAATTATAACGAACTTCATTATGGGCGTTACAAAAACCTTCCAAAAAACGTAACGTGATTAGTGCATAAATAAAGAAAAAAATTCTGAGATGAATAATAAAGATTTGTATTAATCAAAATCAAATGATGGATTAAATAGCTTATATATCACTAAATATATTATTTAAGATAATTTTTTTATCAATACGTTTTTGCTTTAAAGCTTTTCAAGCCATAAAATTACATCCTTAAACAATTTCAAAAGATTATTCTTCTCTTATCATTTTCAGGTTGGTTACAGATTTTATCAGCTGGATTTTAAAATTTGCTACTTTATTTTTAAAGGGTTACCTTTGATCAAACATTTCAAACCTTTGTTTACTAATTTTTACAATTATATTCAGTATGAATATAAATTTAAAAGTGTACCTAAAGCTGCATGGAACCTGCGACCTCTGGATTGGTGGCTCAACTGAGCCACAAGTACAATCGATAATTTTCTACTGAGACTAAGTTTACCTGAAGCTTGATTTAAGCTTGGAACTTTCTGATTACTAGTCCAACGCTCTATTAACTGGGAATAGAGCGTTAGACTAGTAATCCAAAGGTTACAGCTTCAGGCAAACTTTTAATTTATATTTTAATTGTTGAAACGCCAATTGAATTGAATTAATTTCTTTCTGGGCTCAATTTTATTAACTTTTTGTTTTTATTTTTACAAACTAGGATCTGTTGATCCCTATGTTTTATGGGTTTTCTTCGTGCCATTAAATTCTAGATGGGACTTAGTAGCCCATTTTCCATCATTTCGTTTGGTTAGTTTATATTGCGTGGATGTATTTGCTTTTTATTTCTCTTCTTTTGTGCTAACCCATTATCCGGGGTTGATGCAACAGGTGGAGCCTCGGAAATTGCAATTTCTAATTTTTGCACAGATTGGTGATTTTCAGCAAAATCCAAAGTTTTTTACGAGTTGTAATCTCGACAAACGCGACGACGCAAAACTTGGAAATTCACTTTACACAACAAGCATATGTCATTACCCGCTACCACCTAAAATAAATACCATCATAACCGATTCGGCGTTTTCATTCGATGCTCATCCCCAGAATCGTTCTCACAACCCCCAGAATCATAGTCCTTATCATTCAAAGTGTTGAAGTCGAAATTATCGCTTTGAGTAGCCTCAGAAATTCTTCATCAGTTGAAGATTATAAGTTATCTGTGTAGCACATGGTAAAAATCAAAAAGTGGAAAAGGTTATAGAAACATTTAAAATCACGACCTATACAATTGAATACGACGATTTGCCAAAATTCTATCGTCCTTCTTGATGCACAGGATGAATATGCTGATCCATAGCCGGCAAGCACACAATATTTAACAACAAACAATTTTGGCGCCACCTTAATCTAACCATATGTTAACCATAATTATATATAATAACATGCCATGATCTCGTAACCTTCACCACGTGTCTGCTAGGATTTTCGGAATGTTCGAAGCTTAAAGCTTAAAGTCAGATTTTTATTGCGGTATTATTCAAATTCGATAATTTCATGCCCGAACCGAACGCCGGGCATTAGCATATATAAAAATTAGTCTAATGCCCGGCGAGCCGTTGAAAAAATTACGTCCTAATTCACATCGACGCCAACGCATCTTTCAGAGAGAAAAAAGCACTTCCCGCCGCCCATTGAAAAATCCACGGGCATTAAGCAACACGCGAGCAAGTGCCCAATTAACTGTCGGAATGCACTCGACGAGGTGTACGCTATACGCCAGCCGTCTGTCCCAAATACATACAAATATCCCAAGATGGAAAAATGAACCACAATAAATTATATAACAAAATATGCAACGCAACGACGCCAACGTGCCTCTAAACTAGGAATTACAAAACGGGTCCCACGCATCGCGCCGAATATGATTTTCGTAGTAACCGCGGAATACAGGACTTTCGCTACTGAAAATGCATGAATGGGAAAAGAATTTAATTGAAAGCGCGGCGAGGAGGATTAATAATTGTGTCAACCGAATAAATCAGCGCCGGCCCACGCCTTATCTATACAAATCAATTACGGAGCCCCGAGGCGGCCCAGATGTAATGAATTGAACACCTCCGTCGGTATGCGAGCTTAAAAACTTAATTGTGTAAAGCATCCCCGGGCGACTTGTTAAGTTACGCATCGGCTCGAAAAAGCTCGATGCTAATTAGCCGCTCGGTGCGCCGGGGAAAATTAATGGGCCATTTTATTGTAACGTGTTTGTCTTTGATTGCGACTGCTCTCGCGATGATTTATTGACGAGGCGCAGTACCATTAAAGCCGTAATCGATTTGTGGCGGTTTTATGGTGTTTGTGTTTAAGAAACGCCATAAAAACTAATAGTACTGAAAGTCTGTAAGTAGTTCATGGACTTTTAATATGGGTTCAATGTCAAAAAATACATTGATTAACCTAAGATTTTATTACATCTCCCTCGCAACATGTAATTTAATTAATTAGTTCATACTAATAAAATGTAAGAAAGAACAGCTAATAGTTAAAACAACTACTCCTCGTGCTGATGCATAGAATTACATAACTATTAGCTGCTGTCAAATGGCTTCACCTATGTTTACATAGTTCGAAGAATTGTTTTCTCTATTATCATAAAAAAATTGTTGGTAATCTGAATTTTGATCAATTTTGCCCTCGAACTATTTTGTATTCAAGTGAACACGTTTCGGCAAAACAAAAATAATAGTGCCAAAAAAGAAATCAATTTATTCCTCTGCTCATTTTTAGGAAAAGGAAAAAAGCTGTGCGAGTTAAATCACGATAAAGGTAAATAATAACTTAGAAAATAGTTAAATGTTACATATATTCTGTTCTATTTTTGAATGATGTACTCTAAAAGCAATTAGTATGAACAAACTAATGACATTAGAAATTCTAAAAGTCATCAGAATGAAAAAAAAAACTAAAGGCATTTGAAATGTGAATTTATCGTAAAATCTCAAAAACTCCCTTAACGGGTCCTATAAAAAACACAGAAGTCTTGGGTGGAAAAGGCAGGAGTCTTGAAAAGCAGAAAACAGAGTCGTTATGTAAATTGGAGGTAAAGATTGAAGGTCGAAAAGATCTGGGCTTAGATGGTGATCTACCAAGGAGTCCTCAAAATAAATTAGAGTTTGTTAGAATCGTTTCAAAAAGTATGTTCTGGTTGCTTGCTTCGAAAGGTTGAAGATAGAAGAGAATATGAGCAAAGACGGCTTTCATGTTTAAATAAATTATAAATGGACAGTTTTAGACTTAAACATCCTACCAAGGAGTCCCCAAAAAAGAAAAAGTTTCTAGAATTTTTGCCAAAATCTGTTTTGGTTGCATAATTTTAGTTTATTCTTAAGACAATAAAAATGTTATATATAAACAAACTTATTTGATTAGAAATATGAATAAGACAATATAAACAAACTTATTAGATTGATTAGAAATATGAATACTAAAGTTTATTTATTTATTTATATATCTTTGGGTTTCTTTCTTAAAAATTTCATTTTGGGCGAGTGGAGCAATGCCGGAGTTAGCAATCACAATGTGATTGCTTTTCCATGATGCTGAAGGGGAAAATATCCTCTTGGACATCCGGAATCATTTATAAATTCTTTTATTTACTTTTTGTCCCATTTTAGAAGTGACTATTTAGCTGTTAATAATAAATATATAAGTTTCGAGGAATGGTCCACAAGAACACAAGACTTACGTAGAACAGGCAGAAGTGTTAGAAGCAGAAAACTACATGTTTCGGGCACGTGATTCAAATATATATGCAATATTGGATTGCAAAGTTGAAGGTAGATAAGGTTTGAGAATAAATAGTGATCCTTGTTGAAGAAATTTAGAAGCTGGACAGATTGGTCTCTATCATCTTAATATGGAATCCCCCAAAATAAAGAGAAGCTTGTTAGAATTGCCAAAAAGTGTGTTTAAAGTGATTGCTTCAAAATTAACACTCTAAAAACCTACTCTATCCCACACCCCAATCTGTAAAATATACACGGCGATCTTAAAAAAATCAATTGCACCAAATTGATAATTTTAATGCATGCATAACTTTTATTAATCTCTTAGAAATTTAGTGTAATCTTTGTTAATGTTATTAAAGTTGGAGGGTAGAATAAAGGCCAAACACGCACCACCCCAAGATTTTTCGAAAAAACGGGTATAAGAAAATATTTATTGTAGAAATTTGCTAATGGAATATTGACAATTTTCATCACTAACATACTAAAAACTTTTCTAAAACAATAGTCTAAAAAAATCTATTGTAGTCTATTGTAGAAATTTTGCTCACAGATTTCATCACTAATAAGCCCGATATTTTCGAGATTAAAAGAAATTTTCTATTTCATAGTCCTAATCACTAACCCATCAAGATTTTTCGAGAACAGAAGCCTAAGAATTTTCTATTGCAAAAATGTTTGGTTTAAACGTTTCCATTTTCCATATAATAATACTTTTGCAATAACAAGAATCTACGAAATTTTTGTTGTAAAAATGAACCAATTACAAATTAAAATAGTCTATTCTAGAAATTTGCCAATGAAAATGAAACACTTACAGTTTTTGATTCTTCAAGATTTTTCTAAAATAATAATTTTTCGAGAATAAGAGTTTAGGAAATTTTCTTTTCTAAAAATAGTAATAATTCTTATCACTAACCTTATTTGTAGAAATTTGCTGTAGTCATATCTATACTAAAGTACCTAAAATATTAAAGGCTATCTTCGATTTTTTAATAGGATTTAAGAAAGTCACATACTTTTTTTTTCAAGTAATTTTCAATTTTTTACCACGGTTTCATTGTTTTTGTTGAATTTGGTTCTCGTTTATCTTGTGGTGAAACATTTTTAATATTAAGGATTGTTTACAATGAAGCACTTGGTTATTTAAGAATTTTAATTGTTTTTTTTTTTTGGTAAAACTAATTTTTTCAACACTTAAAATTACAATTTTTCTCCTGTTTTTGACACATTTCTTCTCATAATTTTACTTGAATTGTTTTTAATAGTTAAACTTTGAATTATTTTTTAACAAATCCTTAGAAAACATTTGTAGTTAACATTTGTTGTTAACATGCTTTTATTTATTCTTAGTAAATTTCAATGTTTAATGTGTTAAGGTTTCTAAGTGTTTTAACTAAGTTAGTTTTAGAAAATCTTTTTGGAAAAAAAAAATTCCTGGAAAACTCCAACGGTATTTTTTATTTTATAAAATTTTAACAACTTTAACCGAATTTATCAATGTTTATGATTTGGTGTTGGTGTAACATTTGTTTTTTTAGGTAAGTTGAATGGTTTTTTTTTTTGAAAATGACAACCATCTTTAAGTAAATTTTAAATTTTTTGAACGATTTTAACTGTTTATATAATTTGTATAATTTTTAGGGACTTTTTTAAAAGTTTAAACGTTTTTTTTAAAGGTTTTCTTTATAATTTGTTTAAAAAAATTCTTTGGAAAAGTTTTTTTTTTATTTAAAGAGAAAGTTCTTCTCTTTTGATGACGATTTATCAAATGATTTATAGCCATTTTGTCCAAAAAAAGGAATTATTATATAACACACAAAAGAAATTGTTAGTTTTAAAACGAGATGTTTTTATGTATTCCAATTTCATATCGCATCTCCAAGATTAGCATATGAGTTAAGGAAATGTTCTAATAAAGAAATTTGCCAAAGAAAGGCCCACAGTCCTAATCACTAATACCTCTAAGATTTTCTAAGAATAAAGGTCGAAAAAGTTTTCTGTTGCAAAAGTTTGCTGATGAAACACTTACAACTATTATCACTGACATCGTGAATATTTTCGACAACAAGAGTCTAAGAAATTCGTTATTGTAAAAAAAATCTGATCATTTCTAAGATTTTTTGGGATTAAGAGTCCAAAAAATTTTCCATTTCATAATTGTCTTGATCAAATGCTCACAGTTCATCACTAACATTCTTAAGATTTTTCAAGAGTAAGAATCTTTGAAATTTTTTATTGTATTGTATTGTATTTAGCCTTTATCTAACATGCATTTTATAAATAAATATATAATTGAGCAAGAAAAAAAATATATACAAATAATTTTGACTGCATGCAGAAGGGCGGAGTTCACTCTTACAGATGATCTTCCACTCGAACCCTCTGATCCTTTTCCTCAATGTTTCATCGTAGGAGGTTCAGTTTGGAATAATTATATTAAAGATCACTAAAACCCTATTTTTTATCGTTTTACGAGATACATTAATTTGTACAAATGCTCACATTAACACAGATTATGTTTCTAAAATAAAAGTCTACGGATTTTTTTTATTAGAGAAATTTGCTGATGAAATGATCATAGTTCTCATCATTAACATCCCTAGGATTTTCCAAGAACAAAAATTTAAGAAATTTACTTTTAGAGAAATTTGCCAATGAAACACTTACTGGATTTATCACTGACATCCCCAATTTTTTTCCAAAATAAGAGTCTAATAAATTATCTATGATAAAAGCTGGCAGTATTCTTGACTAGCAATCAAAAATTTTTAGAAAGTCTAAGTAAATATTACAATAGTTCTTACTTTATGATTTCTAAAAGTCATGTGCTGAGGTAACTTATTACTATAACTAAGATATTTCCAACACCATCTTCAATTTTGTAGTGGAATATGTAACAAAAACTTACCATAACCATGAAAATTCTAAAGGACACAAAGCAAAAGCTATGCGATGTAATTATTGTTAACATATGTTTTATATTAAGGTTTGGCTACTGTTTTTCCTATTTTTTGTAGTGAAATATGTGTTTTTTGATTGATTTTAATTCCCTTTAACTTTAACTTAAATGGTACATATATTCTAGTCCTATTTATGAGGTAAAATCATATACATTAAAAACCATCGCTTTGAACAAATTAAAGACACTACAATGTGGATTTATCGTAAAATGCAAAAAATTTCGCGCAGGAATGTTAGAAGCAATGTTGAAGGTAAATCTCGGCATAGACTGTACTCCTCGTTTAAAACATTGAAGAATTGGAAAAGTTTTGAGTCCTATAAAAAAATATAGAAAAGTTGCTAGAATTGTTGCCAAAAAAGTATGTTTGATATCTCGATTCAAACTTAACATTAGAATTTTCTTCGCATAGACATACAGAACAAGTTAATACTAAAACTGAAGACATTAAAAATGAGGATTTATCATTGAATGTTTAAAACTACATGTACTGTAACAAACCTAGAAGTCTTAAATACTTTTATTCTACAGGATCCGTCAATGAAATGGGAAGATTTTATAAATAATTTTATTGTGAAAGACTTCTTTTTTTAACATTTCTAAAATATCATTAGAAAATACAAGAGTAGCCATTTATTGTACAATATGAAAAAATATTTATCCTCCGTTTACGTTTAAACATTCTTGCAGTCGAGATTTAAAGTTTAGCATAACTTTTCTCAGCGTATTAACAGGTATTCGCGAATCCGTTGTTTGGGGGTTGGGATTTTCCTGGGTGGATCACTTTGATGCACTTGTGTTTACAGGTATCCCTATAGAATGAGGTCGCAGATAGGGATGATTATCCTCGTTTCGAGAAATCACACGCCCCAGGAACAAAGCATTTACAACACTCATTGAGATTCGGGCAGGGTGGCTTGTTGCTCCGTCTTGCTGGAACATCGTGTATTCATTATCTGGAAAGCGAACCAGTTATGGTGTGCGGAAGTTCCGAATCATTACTACGTATCGCTGCGAATTAACTGTAACTGCATTTTCATCCTCATCCTCGAAAAAAAATAAGGACCGATAATTTCATTGGCCTCTCTTTAAATATGAAGAGGTGATTCATGAAGTATGTAACGTGAACGTTTTGCTAATCCTTAATTTTCAATTAAAATAGAATATAAATATGGAATATAATAGGAAGGAGAAAATAGGAAATAAATTCAATGAAGTCAAAACTAGCATTTAATATAGACAACTCAAAGATCTCATTGGCGGTATTATTAGGTACCAAGGTATTCCCTCGCCCAGTATTTGAAATTGTGTTTATTAGCAAAACTAGAACGATGGAAGTGCGCCTCGTCGCTCATCTACAAGTTGTTGGGTTGGTTGACATTTCCCTCTAGTCTGTCTAGCATAACCTCTCAAAATTGGACACGTTGTTGATAATCACCCAGATTAGGAGATTGCACAAGCTGCATTTTGTAAGGGTGAAATCGAAGATCTCGTTGGAGAATTCTTCTCATCGATGTTTCACTTTGAATTAAAACAACACAGTTGGGAAGGTTGAACACTGCAACATGTTTCGCCACACTTATTCACTTATTTCAAGGCTGATCGGCGCGGACTTCTTAACTTCGATATTGTCAGGTGTTCCAACAGTTTTCTCACTATCACTTCGGTTTATAAACGTTGATCCTCTCTCCTCGAGATTGTTTATTCGCTTTTTAATAGCGTTGTATGACGGAATATGTTGGTTGCGTCGCGTTTGCTCTAAACGCTGACCATTTTGATGATACGCTCTAACTACGTAGTTTCATTGTTCATCCGTCCAACAATTCAATGTAATCTAAATGGAACACCATGTAGTTTATGAAAGATCAGCAACTGACGTTTCCACTATTTCGCCATGAAAAAGCAGAATTTGAACAGGTGATACAAATATAATTAGTAGTGAAGGGAAAGGTTAAATTTAAAAGAAGATATGGGCAAAAACATTGTTTTAGGTAAAATTTTTGAAGAAATGTTTTTAGACACAGTGGCTTCATCAGGTAGATGAAAGCTTGATGCTATGTATTAAGTAAAGTTGTAACTTAATACATAGCATCAAGCTTTCATCTACCTGATGAAGCCACTGTGTCGTGAAACATTGTTGTTGTACAATAATAAAATATTCAGAACTATAAACTGCGTCAGTATATCTTTAAGTGTTACTGTGGAGTTTTGACAAGTAACAGCCTCATAAATCCAATATATATATATGACGCCTCAAGCTTCTGGTTAAAAGAATTTAGTAATTGGACTACTTCTATAAAATAAAATTGATTTTATTGATTATAGGCAGTTATTTGTTGAATATTCATCTTCACTTTTAAGACCCGAAGTAAAACACTTTCATAATTTTCAAAAAACTTCTACAGCTTAGACTCACAGCTTTTATTTAGCTACATTGTGTCCTCTAAGGCAGAGTTATTATTATTACTGATAAAATTGCACTGATATAATTATCAATGCAATTGTATGTCTTTGAAGTAGAAAATTGCATATTTCAACCTATTATAAGAAATAATCGGGAATAATATTTCCACCTTTAACGGTTAAGAGTAGAAGAAAAAGTGCTGGACTCTCAAACATCCTACCAAGTAATCCTTAAAATAAAAAGAGTTTGAAAAAACTATTGCAAAAAAATACGTTTTAGAAATTTTAGAATTGGGCAGGTTTGAATTCAAATATATTCTTCCAAGAAATCCCCATAATGAAGAATAGTTTACTATATTTGTTGCCAAAAGTATGTTCTGGCTTTTTGCCTTAAAAGATTATAAGAAATCAAGAAATTTTGCAAATTTTGAATCAAAAACTCTACTCAGGAGACCTTAACATAGAAAAAATCTAGAAATGTTTCCAAAATCTTTGATTTGATTGCTTCATTTTAGCTTATTCTTAAGTAAATAAATTAAATTAGCACACAGATTCTAATTAGAGATAATCATAGTCTAGTATTGTATAATGCCAATTCTATAGATGAATCATATTACACATTTAGAAGATTATTTACGTAGAATAGTTTGAAGTCTTAGAAGCAAAAAAAACATATTTCAAATGTGTTAAATTTTGGAGGTAAGAATTAATACTAGACTAGATTTTGAAATAGAGAGTACTTATAGTTGGAAAATTTTAGAAACTGAATGAGTGATCAAATGTGTTAAATTTTGGAGGTAAGAATTAATGCTAGATTAGATTTTGAAATAGAGAGTACTTATAGTTGGAAAAATTTAGAAACTGGATGAGTTTGGACTCAAATATTATACCAAGGAATTCCCAAAATAAAGAAGAGTTTGCTAGAATTGTAGCCAAAAAAGTATGTTTTAAGTGTTCTCTTCAAATTTAATAGTCTAATAATGTTGACAAATGTGTGGTTGAGATTAGATAATCATGGCATATTACTATAAATAATTATAGTTAATATATGGTTATATTTAGCAGTTGCTAACTTTTTTCTCTTCATTATAATATTGAATTTTTGCAATCTGTGTTATCTGGTACTAAGTACTTGATTTTAATTTTCTTTAACTTTAAGACAGTGAAGACCAATTACTAAGAATAAACTAAAAATACTATAAATGTGAATTTATCATAGAATACTAAATATTCCGCACAAGAATCGCAGAAGCAGAAAACATGCAACTATAGTGAATATTGGAGAGAAATGTTCTGGTCTGGATGTAGATAGTATGACTCGTTTAAGAATTAGACAAGTTTGGACTAGTGCCAGAAAAAACGGGAAAGTTTGCTGAAATTGTTGCCAAAAAAATATTTTCTCGATTTCTCGTTTCAAACTAAACATTCCAAAAATATTGCTATGGGCAGACAGTATGACAAATGCTGACTCATAGTAAAAGCCATAAACTAAAGACATTGGAAATAAGGATTTGTCATAAAACGATTAAAAAAATCCATTAAATGGTCTTATAATAAACACAGAAGTTCTAATCAAGAAAATGGCTGCACTCTTACTAGGTGGTAATCCATACCTACACTGAATTTAAACATAGTGAATTTTTCAATTCACAGAAGTTCTAAGTAGAATACTCCTGTCTATCCTATCTCTTCTTAGAAGAAAGCATAAAAAACATATTTTGGACACTATGCATATATAATTATTATTGAAGGTAGAAGAAGATTTGGGCGTAAAGAATGTTACTGCCTAAAATAGTGTAGGGACGTTTTTAGGCCTTTTAAATATATTAAAATCATCGTCACGTAACTCATCGAGTAAAACTGGTCGTTAAAGAGATTCAGAAAAATAGTCCATTGCTTGGACTCTATCATCTTACCAAAGAATCCTCTAAACTAAGAAGGGTTTTCTAGAAATTTTGCGAAAAGAGTATGTTTTGGTCAATAGAGTTGAGAATAAATTTCAGAAAATTAATTATATTGATTATAATATTTGATGAGGTTGCTGTTTGTTGAAAAATCATCATCACTTATAAAGATTGTTCAGTTACACTGTGGCTTCTCAAACCAAAAATTATAGCATTGCAATTTTTATTCCAAGACTTTCCAAGAAGTTTCATTTCTGTCCTCTCACTTCACTTCTTGGTGTTCGAAATTCCCGTTAGAAGAATTCCCTTTGTCTATTAGGTGGTTAGCATACGTAAATATCTCATCGTTATTAATATAGGAGCTACGATGTTGCTTGATTCTTTCAAAGAAAGTTAGTTCTATTTGACTAACTTATGTTTTAGGACAGTCTTCGTATGTCAACATATCCCTTCAATTTTTTGTTAGATGTTCTTTAACAGCTTAAATTAAACGTAAGATGACATCTGGCCTAGGAAACATACAATCTTGGTCAATTTTGCATTTTTTATATTCCAGGGGCATTTTGTGTAGGCAGATTATATCTACTAAAATATGATGGATAACTGATTAAAGGGATTTTTTTAAACTATGTATTCTATTGCATTTGAATGTTATTGATTAATATCTATGAGAACGTACGTAATTTGTAGTGTATATAGGAGATCAATCTTTTTTATATGAGGTAATAAGTGGTGTACCTCAAGGATCAACCTTAGGACCTCTGATGTTTTTTATTTTTATCAATAGTGTAAAATTTAAGGTGCTGTTGTGTATATAGTCTTGGATGGAATAACAAGTAAAAGGAATACATTTGCGTACACAATTTACATCGAAATCAGTTTCTGTTTAAGCAAATCTTTAGATTTCTAGTGTCGCACACAATTGACTTTACGAGGTACAGGAAAAGAATCGCGTTTCCCCTTAAGCCGCTATCTTATTGTAATTCCGAGCGATCACTTTCTTTGCTCCTAATACAATTCGCCGATTTTTTTCCGTTGGTTTGGAGCGGCGGCGGTAGCAGGAAAGCGCTGCCGTCTCCCAGTATTACCATAAATAGTATTTTTCGCTACTTTGCCTACGGTAGTAGGTCCGATGGAGAAATCCAATTAAACCTAACCGGGCGATCATTTATATAAATCAATTAAACCGACCGGTGCGATTAATTCGCGCGCTGATTGAGGAGTTCGCAACACCTATGGATGACATCGGTCGGTGGCGGCGGTGATTTATTGCGGTTTATGACTTTCCCAGCCGATTCTTTTATGGCCGTTCGCCATTGATTAAGCGTACGTCATTTGAATAGCACGATGCAATTAACTAATTAAACGTGTAGCTGTAATTAATCACGAGCGCGTTTGTGCGGGACTTTCGCGATGCAATCGTTTTACCTTAATATACAAGGTAATATACATTCAAATTATCCTAAATAAATGTTTAAACCTTAAAGGGTCGAATTATTTATTGACTTGACCACAATTTTTATTTGTAATAGAAAATCTATTTCGTTCAAATTCACATCACTGCAATGGAACAGTATTTACGATAGTAGCTTTGTATGTATGGACAGAAAATAATATCTCAGGTGACAATATACAACTAGAGAAGATGATAGTTCGTATAGATGAAATATGATTAAAATTCTTTCAGATGAAAATATACCAGAAGACAAAAATATTCTGATATTATACATAATAAGTGGATGATGGAACGTAGGAAGAGAAGTAGAAGGAGGTTAAGATGCAGAAGAGGAAAGGATATAAAGAAATGAGCTCATACAATCCACAACCTAATAACATTTAACAAAAAATTTTATTGCATTTGAATTCACAAAATATGTGTTCTTCTATCTACAGTCTAAAGACTATATGATTCTACTACTATCACCACAAGAATACAAGGTGATAGTAGTAGAATCATAAAGATAGTCTTTAGATTGTAGTTTCATAAAGGCTCTCTTCATGATTTATCAAATAATTTTCCAAAAATAACTAAAAAAAGGGAGGAGGTGATAGAGTTGGTCAAAATTTTGATACTAATTTATAGGCCTTATCCCAATAAAAAGCAAAGCTATAAAAATCCATGCTATTGAGCCAAAAAAGGTCTTAACATTAGCCAAATTAATAATAGAATTCTTATTTCAACCAATCCAAACCTTTTATTCGATAAAAAAATTTTAGATACCTTTCTTCTAGATACGTCCAAAAACGGAAGAAGATGAAAGTTCGCGCTAGAATTCTTAATCAAAAATTTTCCGGAAGAGTAAAAGCAGGCTGCGGAAGACAAATGCCACCTATACCAAAAGTACCCAGAGGGTACATAAACAATCCGATTTTTCCCGGCCAGCGCTTATAACTAACACCGCCATATTTGGCGTCGAGCCGTAATGAAATTGAGCCAGATTTATTAACTATCCAATCTATACCGGTAACTCCTCTACTACATCTAATTGTGCGGGGAAATTTCCGCCCGGGGCGCATCGCGAAATAATTATCAATCCTTATCTTAATTATATAATCTCCGCGGATGACGTGGAAAATTTCACTCGTTTTCCGAGGCGCTCGAGCGGAAAATCGACGGCGCGAGTATTTGTTTTCCTGGTAACCTGGCGTCGAATGTGAAACCGCTGGGAAAATATTATTCGGCTGCCGCGGAGATTTCTTATCGGGACGCCTTAGGGCCGCCGCTATGCTAATTAGCGCTTTGTCATGCCACGACCAGGCCTCCGATCCGATCCATTTTCCAATCGAAAGTGATTGAATTATTTATGGATTTCACCACGAATTATGTCCGTCGCGCAAATGTGTTATACAATGTGGGACTCCTGTTCGTATCTAGTCCACCGTTCGAAACTCTATATGGGCCCTTCCACTCTTCAAACAGATAAATCGCCGGTAATAAGATAAATTAGATGTGTGCTGACTAAGAAGGAACGTATTAGCGGTACTGGATGACGTTTATGGTATTTAAGGACAATGCTACCTATATAATCAATATATTCGAAGCAAATTAGTAATAATTTATAGATAACGTAAAGTGATCAAGAGAAAATTCGCATTTAAGGTCAGCTTTTTGTTTCAGAATATATATGGTAGGTGTACTAATTTTTGGGTAACCTATAAAGACGTACAACAATCTTACCATAAAATGTTAGAGATTTTTCCCCAGTACGGGCATTTCACTTGAAAGGACCAATGAATTAAGTGCATAGCTCCAATAAGAAGCTATGGATTTATAAGTGGGGGGTAGTCATTGGGCGTCGTCGCATTTATTGAGACTATCGGTACTTTTCTATTTGGTGAAATGGTCTAATATTGCATGGAAGTCGAAATTCATCTTATGACCCGTGGATTTAGAATGCCAGACACAAACTTTCTATGAGTGATAATAACATCATACAAACTAAATCTGATGTAAATAATTGAAGCCAATTTCTTCAGTAAAATCCATTGAGGACAGTAATTATTTGGACACGGCATAATCACATTTCTCCATTTATCCTTCGGAAGGAATAATAAGAATTCCCATTATTATTAATATCGGACCGATCGGAATTTCGTCGGCCGACAGAAAGTCCGTTTCGCCGGATCGCCGCAAAGAAGTCGTACCGAACGCTGCTGTCTCGCATGGGTGTGTACATTGCGCAACGTTAATGTTAATGTGGGAAACAGTATTGTTTAATACCGGTGTTTTATTTTTTTTATCTCTACGGAAGCGGTTCAACAAATTCAGGTAATTAATTGAAGAAATTAAGCGGCTTAATGCGGCCAGCGGCGTTCTCGGTGCACGGGTATTGTAATGGGAGTGCATTAACCACCGTGAGGATTACGTCAATTTGCAATCTGAGTGGCGATGAGAAAGACTCGCCTTTGAACAATGTGAGAATGCGGATTGTGATTTATCATATGAAAAATTATCAGGCACATATGAATTACTCATTAGGACTGGTATTGTTCGTTACTATTTTTTTCTTGTTGGATAGAAATATAACTGTAAATACTAATATGTATACTAAATAAAAAAGCAGGCATATTTTAGAACAGGGGTCTCCAAACTACGGCCCTCTGCGAATAGCTCTAAGCGTATGCTCGCTCCTATTGGGCGACTAGTCTTGAAATTATAGATAATGGCAGAAAAGTTAAATTGGTTTTGGTACTGGAGTAAACAGTATGGTCCCAAAGCTGAAAAGTTTGAAGAACCCTGTTTTAGAAGATCATAGAAGAAGAGATCGAGTATATGAGGGTTATTTTTATATTTCTGGACTGGAAAAAACAGATGCTGCCAATGCTTCTAACTCAAAGTTCGACTTTTTGTCAATAGAGTTACTCAAAACGTTTTGATGTCCAAACCCTAATTGTATTGCTTACAGCCCCAACTTGAAAGTCATTAGATGGCTTTTTTTTATTCCAGTAAATCAAAAATAAATTATGATGCCTGAAAAAGAATGAATTCTATTCAACATGTATAACGAAGCAGAAGCCTTCAACATCAACAAGCCTGGAAAAGTGGTTCAAAAGCAAGTTTTGGAAAAACCTCAATTGGAATGGAAATATTGCTCAACAATTCGTTCAAGCGCATGCAAAAGTTTATTGATCTTCTTGGAGGAGTTCTTAAAAGTTTGTAGTCTATCTTGAGAATTATTTAGAGGAAATGAATTAATGATATTAATCCCATCATATTGAAACAATATAATCTACCGAATTTTTCGGACTATAAGAGTATATCCAAAAACCATTCGAACTAACCCAAATTTGAGGAGGATAAAGTCAAACACAGGACGAACAAATTTGTTTTTGTTGAAAAAATATTTAAAGTTACCTTCGGACCATGAGAGGCACCTAAAATTTGAGTCAATTTTTCTATGTAAAATGGTGGGTCTTATAGTTTAAAAAATACGGACAAAGAAATCAATAAAATCAATTCCAAACTAAAAACTATTTATATATGTACTTCAGCTAATCCAGCAGAAAGTGACATTAAAGATTAATGACGACCACACCAATTATACGCCGTACAAAGGATTAATATCTTAATTGGATTTGTTTGAAGATATCGCTGCCATAATTACGTTTGGTGATACTGAAAACGCGCATCATTAGTTTAATGGTTAAAATCTTAAAACCTGTCTGTAGTCGTTTATCAATTTGATATGTCGCACGCTGCTATATTCATAACAATAATAAATCTTATTACCTAAAGACGTTAATAAATTTTATTATTAAATCGTATTGCGTTTCATCTAAACTAAAATTTGTTTTACAAATTTCCTTTAATTTTTTTAAATTTGTTCAGGCTTTCAATTGAATCTAAATTAAATTTTAGGCTTTGTCGCCCTAATGTACATTTAATATGTACTTTTCAATAATTAACTATAGAGTTAGTTATTATAGGTAGTAATTAAGTTATTTCTTCTATAGATAAGATATTCATTACGTGGTTTGAATTTGGCATTTTGTCACTAACAAAGTTGACATTCTTTAGTATCAAGAATATAATTTTCTTATATTCTGCTCTCAACTGATATTGTTAATTTAATGTCAATTTGAAATTTTCTACTGTCGAATTGATATGTTCTACTAACATAATAAAATGTTTTATTGTTAAAAATAACATTCAAATTTAAAATGTCTACTCTTAAATGTTTGTTACAAAAATGTGACATTTTCTACTAACAAATTGACATCTTCTGCTAGTAATTGCTTATTGCTAAAATTAATATATTCTTCTTTCAAAATAATATTTCCTACTGTCAAATTGATTCTTACACAAATTACCTTTTTTTCTAATTTGGAACTTTCTATTGCCAAAACTCTGACGTTTTCTACTATCAAAATTGAGATTTTCTACTATCAAAAAATTCCTCTTATGGTTAAGAGCAGAATTGCCCCCGAATGACTTTGACTTTCTAATTGCCAAACTCAAAATTTTTTTACTGTCAAATTGAAATTTTCTACTAACAAAACGTTGTTGTTAAAATTGACATTTTTCACTTCAAATTTCACAGTTTCTACTGTCGAATTAAAACTGATTATTAAATTCAAAATGTTTGTTACAAAAAACTAGCATTTTCTACTAAGAAAATTGACATCTTCTACTAACGAATTTTATATTTTTTATTGTTAAAATTGACATTATCCACTCAAAAATTATCATCTTTTGTTGTTATTATTGACATTTTTGAATTGAAAATTTTGCATTTTCTCCTAACAAAGTTGATATATTATTCTATTATTAAAATTGATATATTCTTCTTACAAATTAATATTTTAACTGGTAACAAACATTGACATTTGCTCTAATAAAATTTGACATTTTCTACAGCCAAAACTGACATTTTCTACTACCAAAAATATAATTTTTTTTATATTCTGCTCTCAAATGACATTAGTAATTTGTTGTCAAATTTAAAATTATCTACTTCAACATTGATTTTGAATTTAATAGTTTTAACTGTCATTGTTTGTTACATAAAAATTAAGCATTTTCTACCAACATAATTGAAATGTCCTGCTTACAAATTTGATATTTTTTAATGTTAAAATTAATGCATTCTTCTTTTAAACTAATATTTCTTAGTATCGAATTAATTGTAACAAAAGTTGCCATTTTCTCTAATTTGGAATTTTCTACTGCCAAAACTGACATTTTCATCAATAAAATTGAGATTTTCTACTATCAAAAAAACAATGAACTCAAATTCACATTTTCTACTAACAGAATTATGATATTTACTTATTACTTTTCACTTTCAAATTTCACGGTTTCTACTGTCGAATTGAAAATTCTTGTTAAATTCAAAATGTTAAAAAAACTGCCATTTTCTACTAAGAAAATTAACATCTTCTACAAACAAATTTGATATTTTTTATTTTTTAAATTAGTATATTCCTTTTTCAAATTAATATTTCTGCCCTTAAATAATTATTTTTTTATTGTTAAACTAAACATGTGTAGTGACAAATTGACATTTTCTACTGTCAAAATCGACATTTTTATTGCCAAATTCAAAAATTACTATTAACTAATTGACCTTTTCTACTAACAAAATTATCATGTTTTCTTGTTAAAATGGACATTTTTACTTACAAATTTGACGTTTTTACAAAAATTTCGAATTTTCTACTAACAAAGTTGATATATTCTATTGTTAAAATTCATATATTCTTCTTTCAAATTAATATTTTAACTGTCAAATTATTTGTAACAAAAATTAGCATTAGCTCTAATAAAATTTGACATTTTCTACTGCCAAAACTGACATTTTCTTCTATCAAAAAATAATGTACTCATATTCTGGTCTTGATTGATATTAATTTTTTTGTGGCCAAACCCAAAAATTTCTACTGAAAAATTCACATTTTCTACTAACAAAATTGTGATATTTTGTTGTCGATACTTTTCACTTTCAAATTTCAAAGTTTCTACTGTCAAATTGAAAATGCTTGTTAAATTCAAAATGTTTGTTACAAAAAACTGGCATTTTCTACTAAGAAAATTGACATCTTCTGCTAGCAAAATTATATTGTTAAAATTAATATATTCTTCTTTCAAATAAATATTTTTGCCCTCAAATAATTATTTTTTTATTGTTAAACCAAAAATGTGTAGTGTAAAATTGGTATTTTCTGCTGTCAAAATCGACATTTTTATTGCCAAATTCGAAAATTACTACTAACAAGTTGACATTTCCTACTAACATAATTATCATCTTTAGTTGTTAAAATTTGACATCTAAAATAAAATTTGACATTTTCTACTGCCAAAACTGACACTTTCTACTATAAGAAATAGAATTTTCTTGTATTCTGCTATAAAATGACAATGGTAATTTGTTGTCAAATTTAAAATATTCTACTCCAAAATTTTTATTACATAAAAATCAAGCATTTTCTACCAACATAATTTTTTAATTTTAAACTTTCCACTGCCAAGACTCTGACGTTTCTACTATCAAAATTGAGATTTTCTCCTATCAAAAGATAATTTCCTCTTATTCTGCCCCTGAATGACTTTTTTATTGCCAAACTGAAAAATTTCTACTACCAAATTGACATTTTCTACTAACAAATTTATGTTGTTAAAATTGACATTTTTCACTTCAAATTTTACAGTTTCCACTGTCGGATTGAAAATGATATTTTTTTATTGTTAAACCAAAAATGTGTAGTGATAAATTGACAAATTGACATTATCCACTAACAAAAATATCATATTTTGTTTTTAAGAATTTGCATTTTTTACTTTAAAATTTGTCGTTTTTACTAAAATTTCTCATTTTCTGCTAACAATGTTGATATATTTTATTGTTAAAATTAATATATTCTTCTTTCAAATTAATATGTTGGAATTTTCTACTGCCAAAACTGACATTTTGTTCTATGAAAATTGAGATTTTCCACTATCAAAAAATAATGTACTCATATTCTGGCCTTGATTGACATTGACTTTTTTATTGTCAAACTCAAAAATTTCTACTGCCAAATTAACATTTTCTACTAACAAAATTATCATCTTTTGTTGTTAAAATTGGCATTTAAAATAAAATTTGACATTTTCTACTGCCAAAACTGACATTTTCTACTATCAAAAATAGAATTTTCTTATATTCTGCTATCAAATGACATTGGTTATTTGTTGTCAAATTTAAAATTTTCTACTCCAAAATGTTTGTTACATAAAAATTAAGCATTTTCTACCAACAACATTGACATGTTCTGCTTACAAATTGGATAGTTTTTTTATTGTTAAAATTAATATATTCTTGTAAATTAATATTTCTTACTGCCAAATTAATTGTTACAAAAGTTGATATTTTCTCTAATTTGGAATTTTCTACTGCCAAAAGTGACATTTTCATCAATCAAAATTGAAATGTTCTACTACTAAAAAATAATGTACTCACATTCTGCCCTTGATTGACATTGATTATTTTATTGGCAAACTCAAAAATTTCTACTGCCAAATTCACCCATTTCTACTAACAAAATAATGATATTTTGTTGTTGATACTTTTCACTTTCAAATTTCACAGTTTCTACTGTCGAATTGAAAATTCTTATTGAATTCAAAATATTTGTTACCAAAAACTGGCATTTTCTACTAAGAAAATTGACATCTTCTGCTAACAAATTTCTATTGTTAAAATTAATATATTTTTCTTTCAAATAATTATTTTTTCCCTCAAATAATTATCTTTTTATTGTTAAACCAAAAATGACTATTTTGGAAATTTCTTTTGCCAAAACTGACATTTTCATCAGTCAAAATTATGATTTTCTACTATAAAAAATAATGAACTCATATTCTGCGCTTGATTGATATTGACTTTTTTATTGCCGAACTCAAAAATGTTGACACTTTCCACTTTGAAATTTCACAGTTTCTACTGCCGAATTGAAAATGCTTGTTAAATTCAAAATGTTTGTTACAAAAAACTGGCATTTTCTACTAGGAAAATTGACACCTTCTGCTAACAAATTTTATATTTTTTATTGTTAAAATGAATAAATTCTTCTTTCAAATTAATATTTTCGCCCTCAAATTATTTTTTTTTTTATTGTTATACTAAACATGTATAGTGTCAAATTGACACCTTCTACTGTCAAAATCGACATTTTTATTGCCAAATTAAAAAATCACGACTGTCAATCATATGGAAAGGGCAGAGTTCACAATATAGTGTTCTTCCGCTCATACCAACACTTTGTTCTATAAGGATCTTGGTATAGAAGCTCATTTTAAGACACTTTATCTTTATAAGAAGATATCTAGAATATCTCTAGGTTAGAAAAAACACGAAAAAATTTTCGTAAAATCTACATTTTCAACTTTTACGAAAATATTTTCGTGTTTTTTCTAATTATTGGTGGATTTTCTATAACGTAATGGACTTATATATTTTTATTATATCTGTAGGTGTTCAAAATTCATCTCAAAGAAAGTAAGCGAGATTTGATTAATGATAAAGAATGTAATCCAAAATTTGTATTTTTCAAGAAGTTTGAATCAGTGTGAATAAGCAGTGTATATTTAGATTTTAAATGTTTGGGTGTTTTGTTGGTAGGAACTCAAGTGAAGAGGAATTTAAGTCATAAATCACTAGTAAGTCTTTCGTAGATATCTAAACTATCTAAAGACCTACTAGTTACTCATGACTTTTTAATGAGATTTAAAGCAAGAAGGCGATTACAAACCGTCTATATTATAATTCAAAGAGAAAATTAATCGGCATATTAATTAAATATTCAACGCACACATTAAAATTGTCAATAAACATCTACAATATATAAATTCCGACGATTAATTAATGCGGCTCGTGATTATTAAAACGGACTTTACCATGAGCTATGATGATTGTTACGATTATTGGCTAATTTGTAATATAATCAGTCACGTATTATAAATTCAATTGCGGTCTGCCCACACGAGGAAGAACGTAGAACCCGCGGTGAAGTATATGCAGAGGATAACGAAAAAAACACAGTTAGTTCGCTTAACATATCAATGAGCGGACAGTTAAAAGCCATTTGAATATCAAAGGACGACGCTACTACGAAACTAGAGGACCATCTGTTCTTACTGTTTCTTCGATTTATTACCGTCACTAAACGGTGAGGTGGATTTGTTGCCGATCCAATTTAGATAGGGCAGCGACTAATGGCCAACCCAAAATCTAGAGTTATGTAACATGGCTGGAAGTTATATCGTGTTTCGTATTAGTGCTAGCGTGGAAAATGAACAATTGCCGTTATAAATTTTTCAGGTGTGTTCAACCCTTTTAAACGGTATGCCGGCTGTACGTGCACGGGTAATATACATCAAATTTTATTGCTCTATATATTATTCGTGTGTTGGTGCTATTTTTGGAATTATAAATAATAATTTTGTTCAATAATTTTACGCATGTGTAACTGTAGCCGATATTGGATATTACTATAAGTATTTTAAGGCACATTATATTTATATTTCATTGTGAAATGAGAAATTCGATTCATTGATTTGTTTATTATGTATTAGGCAGATTGTTAGCCAAATATTTAAATTATAACCTTCTAATAAAGTTAATGCTTGTTGCGCTACACTCTTATAAGAGTTATACTTGTTACTCTTCACCTAATAGAATCTTCTAGTAATTCGCAGATTACTATCATTTTACAGTATTTTCTAAATTATTTTACTTGAATTCTCTGACAGATTATTTCTTATTCTCAAAACTGAAGAGCTAAGAAAACTTGGTTGTTCAGTAAAAAAAGTTGACCAACAAAATCTATTCATTTTTTGTATTAAAAGTTCTTGTCTTGTCTTGTTGAAGAATATATTCTATGGATGTTAGAAAATTTTCTTAAAAACTTCTGTTGTTGAAATTTCTTGTGTCTTAAATGACAAATGACAAATTTAAATAAAAACTACAGCAAAAGATTTGATATGGTTAAAGAAAATATGTTTGGATTGTAAAAAGATGTCTGCTGATGAAAGCGTTTGTAATGAATTATAAAGTATGTTTGACAAAATCGTTCTTAATAAGGCCTTAGGTATGTGTATGTACAGGCTTTACTAGCTTTAGAAAAAAACTTTCATCAAAATTTAATCAACAAAACCAATCAATAAAATATTAGTTAAATTTTATTAAGAAGAATATTTTGTGGTCATCTAGAATTCACTTCCTGGCATCAGATTTGACTTCTAATAAGTACATAATCTGGTAGGGTTAGTCACTTACTCGTTTGATTAAGCAAGACTAGAAGAAGAGAATTTTGGTGGTGGAATAGCAATAGGATTTACTGTAGGTTTATATGGCCGAAAATAATTTTGTTTGCTGAGACAAGAATTTGAAGAAGAGTGCTTTTGGTGCAAAGAGTAATAGGATTTATTCTAGGTAATTTCATTTACTGAAGCAAAGAATTCAAAGTACAGGATGTAATGGGTTTTGCTCAAGGTTCATGTAGCCGTAGGTATATTGCTGAAGCTAGAATTTTAAGACGGAAATTTTGATGAGATGATGAAGAGTTATAAACTACAATATGAACATCAAAAGAGCCGTTAAAATTTACAAAGTTATTTGCCTCCTTCTACTTGACTATGGCATTAGGTAGTAAGTATTTATTTATCCAACATACTACAAAATATTCTAATATTATACATACTAATAATCTACAAAAATTTTAATCGTATTTGGAAAGGCTTGATTTGACAAAATATGTGTTCTTCCATTCACACTCTCTATTCTTCTGGTATCAGTTGCTCCATGAAGACTTTCTTGGTGACGATTCATCAGAAATGATAATGTGCTTTTCTCCAACTCCTACAATATTACTATTCAGAATATCCAAGTTAGAGAGCGACCCTCCCTAAAAAAATTAACTAAAATCTCATCATTTGTCTTTCAGTGTTCCCGAATTTGTTTTAAAGGTTCTAGAACATAAAATTTTTAGAATTTTTCAAAACCATTAGTTTTTCTATATTTTATATGCTTTATCTTATCAGATGTTTCTAAGAAGTCCTACCCTAAAGTTCTAGATTTTATTGTGCATTGTTTTTAATTTTCAAAAGCTTTTCTTGCATTTTTTCTAAACTTCCTATATTTTCTATCTCTCTTTGTTTTATTTTATTAGAATTTTCAACGAATTTCTCTTCTACATTCATAGAAATTTTAAGGGTTCTAGAATTTATCAGCAACTTTTTCTTCGAATAGAATGTCTTTGGTTTTTATTCAGGCAATTTTGAAATTATCAGCAATTCCATTTAATAAATTTCTGGAAATTTCCAGCATTTGCGAGTGTGTAGAATTTCCTTTAAAGATATTAGAATTTTTAAATGTGCATTTAACTTTAAGTTAAAAATTCTAAAATCTTTAAAGAATGTCTAGATGCTGGAAGTTTATTAAATTTATTAAACGGCTGATAATTTCTAAATTGTCCGAATACAAAGCAAACACACTCTAAAAAACGAAGAAGAAATTGCTGAGAAATTCTAGAACTTTTAAAAAATCTATCAATATAGAAGAGAAATTTGTGGAAAAAAACAAATAAAAGAAAGAGAGATAGAAAATCCTACGAAACTAGATTTTTTAAATATTTTACTTATTTCATATCTTTTTAAATATTGTAGCATTTTTCTAAAACTTACGTTTTTTTTGTGTTTTAAAATGTATCAAAATCTCTTTTCCAAGTTTCCAGAATTTGCTTATATTTCTTCTTCAGATCTTTAAAATTTTCTAGCATTTTCTAGAATGTTGCAAAATTTTGTGTTTTATATCTTCGAGAATATTTTTTTCCCTTTGTATTCTAAAACAATTCTCTTTATTCTATTCTATAAAGTTTCAAAAATTTTCATCAATTTCCTTAGCAAATTTGATGTTGAATAAATTTTTATTCATCATTTTTTCTCAGGTTTCAGAAATTGATTTTAAGAGATAGAATTGTCCAGTAATGCTTCTCCCGATTTTTGAAATAGTGAACTTCTAGAATTTTGCAAAAAGCATATGTTTCAGTTTCTTTGGACATAAATTTTTCTTTAAAATAATTTCTCTTCTAAATTTGAAGAATTCTTAAATATTCTCTTTTCGATTTTTAGAATAGAAGATATATATTTTTTCAATTTCAATTTCTGGGTTTTGAAACTTTTCTCCGATTTTTAAAATATTATTTCTATAATTTTCCAAAAACATTTGTTACGGTTTCTCAAGGATTTTCCATAATTTTTTCTTTATTTTATAAGAATCTTTTAAATTCGAAGGATTCTAAAATTTTATAGCAATTTCTCTTTTGATTTTTTTTTCTTTCAGCTTTCGAAAATGTTTTTTCAATTTCAAGGGTTTTATAATTTCCCAGATTTCAAAATATTTAAGATATTATAATTTTCTTTGATGTTTTGGGAGGTTTTCAGTCATTTCTCTACCAAGTTTGAATTATATAATATTTCATATCCAGAAAAAGTTTCTAGCTTAGTTTAACCATCTCTTTTTTAATGTTTTAGAATATAGGATTTCTAGAGTTTACCAAAAGTTTTGTTTATTTATTTTGTAATATCTTTATATTTTATAAGCTTAATATTATTGAACTTTATAAATTTCTAGACTTTATAAACATTGTTTTTAATTTTCAAAAACTTTTGTTGAATTTTTTCTATATTTTATTTGATTTTTCTTATCAGAATTTTTTATGAACTTCTAATCAACCTTCTAACCAACTCCTATATGACTCTATCCTTGTTATTCAGAAAATTTCGTTAAAAAAATCAATAAATTTCACGTCTATCGTTTAAATTTCAGAAAATTTAGGAAGAGCATTTATTGGTAAATTCAAAAACTCTCAGAAAAGTGATAAGGCCGTGAAAACATCTACTGAAGTAAGGCAAGGTATACTGAAAGAGAAATTTCATTAGAAATATAAACGAAATTTTGGAAAGAAAACTTTTACAATTAAAAAAAAATCTTGGTAATTTCTAAGAATTAAATAAAATTAATTCTAAAAAACGTTTATATATTTTTGGGCAAAAAATGTAAAATTGAGGTGAAATAATAAAACATTTAGTAATCTGAAAGAAACGGCAATATTAGAGAAGGAATGCTAGAAAATTGAAGAAAAAACTAACGAATTTCAGAACCATCGTTAAAAATTCTTGGAAATTCCTAAAAAAATTCTGAAAATCTAGAAGGGAAAAACTGAAAAACTCGAAAGTTTCCAAATATTTCTGGTAATATAAGGCAAGATATGTTGCTAAAAACAACAAGAGAATTCTAAAAGATAATGGTAAAAGTAGTGAAAGTTGTAAAAAAATAAATGTTCTAAAATAATTGACGAAAATATTCACAATTTGAAGATACGTTCCTTGCGAAATTAAGGAAATTAAAGAGAAATTTTCTGACAAATGCAAAGGCTTTCGAATAAAATTCTTCATTATTTTTAGATTCATGAAAATTATGTACGATAAAGTTTAATTTCCAAAAAATTGACAATATGACTTATCTTTGTATTTGCTCAAGAGTAATAAAAGTAACATTTTTGAAATAACTTTTAACGTAAGTTTTCTAGAGTTTTGCCTTCATTTGAAATAAATAGTTTTATAAAAAAATATAAACGGAAAAGTTCTAAATGATGAACATCTGCAGTTTTAAAGCATATTTGAATCGTTTAAGATTTTCTTGTTATTTACAGTTGGAGATTTCGGTGTTTATGAATTAATGACAGCTGTAATTATTTTTACACGAATTATAGTTCCTTTAATAAAAGAAAACTTGTTCATTCCGAACAACTTTTGGCATTTTGTTTTGAACAATCTTTTGGATAAAATTATTTACTGGAAACTTTTGGATTTTTAGAATTTTGTTTTAATATTCTAAGCACTAGAAACATTTGATTGTATCATTTGAATCTGTTGAGTTGTTTAATTTAATCAAGCAGAATAATTTTAGATTGTTTGTTGAGATGAATTAACATTATTATATTATTATTATATTTTATTTGTTGACATATGTTTCCAATCCTTTGGGCTCATGATCAGAGTAGTAGGTAAAAGATTCTAAACCTGTATCAGTAAATGACAAATATTAATGATGAAACAGGAGTGGAACAATTTTAGAGTACGTACCCAAAATTTGATCCATTAAGAGTGTAGATTAAAAAGTATTATTTTGTATAATTTTAGATTTTTCTGATAATTTAGAGTATCTTTTAGATTAGATTCTAGAGAATGGATGGCACCTTTATGGTAATATCTTAATTGTTCATTTTAGAATTCCTAACTTGGGCCAAAATAATACTGAACATTTGGGGAACTTCGTTTCTTTAATAATGGATTATTTGTACATTTGCTTCTAGAAATGATTAGTACATTTGTTTTTAGAAATTATTTTAGAAATCAACGGATTATTTGAACACTTATTTTTAGAAATCATTAGATTGGGTTATAGGTTAAATAGGGCCCTAGTAAGGTATGTTAGCCTCTAGTGAACTGCGACCTAACAGATCTATTGTTCTAATTAGATTGGGTTCTACCATAGCAACTATAAACACTACAAAAGGATAAAAATAAGGATCTGGTTTCCTATTTAACATTTAGAAAAAAGTGAAAACGCACAATGTATTATACAGTGCATTAGCAGAATAAACAGAGACCATCAGCAACTTGAATGATTATGCAAACGTACAAATAGATGCCACTCCAAGACAAGTGTCCATCCGCTGGAGACGCACGTGGGAAGAATACGATTTACTGCCCCTCCGCATGTACCGGTAACCGCTCGCCTACTGTTATTACTTATTAATCGTTCATAAATATTTAACGTCTCCATTATCGGATTATTGATCCGCTCCTATAAAAACACATAAAAACGGTGCGCGACGTTACGAAACGGTGCTTGGGTGCACCGGATGCGCCCGGAGGTGGACCCATCATTGTTTGTTTAATGGCAGGGGCCTTCGAGCGACCCGAGGACGAGATAAACGCCGATGATTGTCTACGGTGTTAATGGGACGATTTGAATTGATTGGAAGAGGTGTTGTAATAAGATGATAGAATAATTCGTCAATTATCGATGGGAGAAATTATCGATGTTCTTCTATTCCCAAAAAAGGAATGGTATTTTGGAATTTTTGGCTTAATTAGTTAGGTGTAGATCGTGGGTAGTCAAATTAGGATATATAAGATGTAAGAATTTTAAATATTCAGATAATATTGGATACGTTTAACGTAAATCTATAGGATGAGTCAGAGTGGAAGAACATTTGATGGACTCTTCAACTTAATATATTTGGTTTAAATATTGAATCCACTTGTTCAAATTCCATTATATTTGTGATGGTTGAGAATTTGCATATATTTTAAAGGCAGAAACACTGTGATAATCATTTCATTACATAGTAACTTCATCTGGTAGATGAGGTGTGATTGCAGACACTACAGTTTTTGTGTTTTCTGTAACCACTTGTCATCTACCTGATGAAGTCACTGTAAGGATGGAACGATTATTAATTGAATATACTTATTTGTTGGATGATAAGTATATTCAATTATTAATTGTTCCATCCTCACAGTGACTTCATTAGGTAGATGACAAGTGGTTGCAGAAAACTGTAGTGTCTGCAATCGCTTATCATCTATCAGATGAAGTTACTATGTAATGAAATAATTATCACAGTATATGCAACCATCAGTTATTATAGATTTGAGCTAGTATAAACAAGATTAAAACTCAGTTATCGTAGATTTTGGCTAGTACAAACAAGATTAAGACTTACTCAACATTTTCATTAATCCCACGAATAATTTCGTAAACAACTTCATTTCTTCTGTCGATTTTATGTAACTCTACGTCGAAAATGAATTGCAGAAAATAAATGTTCCAGAGCGGTGTTTCGTTTCACAATGTGGAGCAAATCGCGGGACACGCGCCGCTGAGGGCCCTCACGATCCGCGTCCGACCATTTTTGGAGCAGTTTTCACCCGGAAACTCAAAAACGAAACAAAAAGAGACCGACGGCGCCAATTTTCGATTCGGCACGACGCGAAATCCAGAGTGCCGCGAAATGTCACGGATCTGGACCTACCCGCGAAGAGGAATTGGAACGCGGACGGAAATAACGCACCGGCGGGATTACCTTGGCCCACGTCTTGTCTGCATAATAATTGGCACTTACCCGATCTCATGGAATCCTTATCCTCGTCCTCGTCGCTGTCGATGTGAGGGATGGAACCGGCGAACTCAAACATGGGGCTCGTTTGAATCGAAGTGTCCTTTTTCGTAACACCCTGATCCTGCTTGGCACAGGCACAAAGGCATGAACACGCGGCACAATCGGAATCTTCAACGCGGTCTATCGGTACGTACTGTAGGCATTGCGGACAGGGGAAGGTAAGATCGTCCAGAGGAACTCTCTCGATAGCGTGCTCTATGGATACCAGGAGGTTTTGCAGGAGGTGCGGCATATCGTCGGAATCGGCCATGTTCAGTGTCAGTTCTAAGTCGATGGGGGATATCCGCGTCGTGCACATGCTTTCCTCCAAAACCAAATTGTGGTGCTCCACTAAAGTCTGCACGTTGATCGACTCCAAGTGGCGATAAACTTGGGCTAATTCAATGCACTGCGCGCTGGCGCTGGTCTTTACGCAGAGATAGGTGTCCAGGTGACGCACGGAGGTTGGACAGAGTGGGCCCAAGTGGATGATTATTCCTGTCTCTCCCAGACACAGCGGCCACCCCTTCGGTAAGCTCGGATCTTCGGAGTTCTCATCCTGAAATCAAAAATAAACAAAATTAAATTTTATTTGAATGTAAAAGTGATTTTTTACTTATAGCCAAAGGTTTTGAGCTTAAAAGTCTGCTTAAAAGTAGCAAGAACCTTGATGATGATGGAAAGCAAAGCTATCTGTAGAGAAGAAGGAAGGTAACAAATGATTATTTCGCTTAATGCCAATTTGCACTGAACGAGGTAACAAATTCTTTGGAGGAAGAAGATGCTAGGGTTAATTTAACAAAAACTAAATTATCGCAGCAAAAATATATATTTCTTGAATAACATTCTCACTAATCTCATCGTGAAACATTATGAAATATTAGGTAAATAATTGATTAACTCAGTGAAACAATTTTTTTATATTTACTCATTTATGTATGGTGCCAGGGTACTTGACTAATAGTGTCTTCTCAAATGAAGAGAGCTGCGGTTCGGAAGAAAGAGGAAGGAAGGTTTGGATGGGGGAAAGTTATGGTAAGTGTGCACTGTGTAAGAATAGCATAGATACATGGAGTCATTTGGGAAAAGAATGTGAAGGGGTGCGTGAGGAATATATAAGAGAAGATGGAGCTGGTGTAAAGATTTTGAACAGACTTGGTTGGGAAGAAAGAGGAAGGAAGGTTTGGATAGGGGAAAGTTATGGTAGGTGTGCACTATGTAAGAATTTGATAGATACATGGAGTCATTTGGAAGGAGAGTGTGAAGGGGTGCGTGAGGAGTGATAACGGAATGTATGAGAGAAGATGGAGCTGGTTTAAAGATTTTGACCAGACTTGGTTGGGAAGAAAGAGGAAGGAAGGTTTGTATGGGGGAAACTTATGGTAGGTGTGCACTGTGTAAGAATGGGATAGATACATGGAGTCATTTGGAAGAAGAGTGTGAAGGGGTGCGTGAGGAGTGATAACCGAATGTATGAGAGAAGATGGAGTTGGTATAAAAGTTTTGACCAGACTAGGTTGCGAGAGGGAGATAAAGAGGAATTTTGAATGGTAGTAAACATTTCGAAAGCAATTTGCAAAACCCGTGGGCCGGCGATAAAGTTGAAGCTTATTAAACGACCCTGCGCCTACCATAACTCACTGCCCCAACAATTTGCTCGCGTCGATTTTTTCCCTTTTGGTTCACATTTGCAAAATTATGACCCAGCAAGTGCACTCACGTGGGCGAATCCGCCGCACTCCACACATTCTTCTTACACATCGATTACAACACGTACACACACACACAGAGATAATCTATTCTCGGTACGGCACATATTCCAGCCCGTAAAATTAAATAACTTTCGTAATAGTCATAATAAGCGGTAAGTTATAATAAATTTCTCATCAGAATCACCTCAGAATGAAGAAACTTTGATTTACGATTTTTTTTCTGATTACGTGTTATTTGTCGGCGGTGATTTAATATTATTGCTTGGGGAATGTTTCCAGAATATATAAATGTCTGTGGATAAACGCATTAACATTTTAATTACTGGATGGTTGTATATAGAAATGCTGGATGAAATTCTTAAAATCTTCGGTCAACGAAAAATTTGTGTACTGGGGTAATATATTCAGATTATTAACTTGAGAAATAAAACTATTGACCTAATTTTAGACTGTAAGGTATGTAAAGATTTTATAGTGACCTTCAAAAGTCGAAACTTAAGTCGTACACATTATAATATATTTATATATTATAATAAATTATAGTGGTTCAAAACGTAGTAAGTGTTCATAAAGAATAGCTTTACAAGGATGCATTTATCTTAATAAAAAATCTTTAAACCTTAATATCGTCTTATCCATTCTTAACGATTTTGATCACCCATTTATCTAAAATTGCCTTTCCTATGATATTTTAATATTTGAATGCCCATAAATTGTAATCCCTTGATTTGTCGGTAGTTATTTACTCAAATAGGGATCTAGTACAACGCTTCAACAATAGATGGCGCCTTTGTGCTAATATATTGATTGAAAATTAATTTTTGGCTCAGCTTATAAACACTTACCGTCACTATTAAAACATACCAGGTTACTATGTTAAACTCGTATAAATTGTAATCCCTTGATTTGTCGGTAGTTATTTACTCAAACAGGGATCTAGTACAACGCTTCAACAATAGATGGCGCCTTTGTGGTAATAAATTGATTGAAAATTAATTTTTGGCTCAGCTTATAAACACTTACCGTCACCATTAGAACATACCAGGTTACTATGTTAAACTTGTAGCGATCAAATTATTTCCGGAATTCCAATCTCTTCCGAAGATTTCTGATCGAGTGCGAAATTCCGATACGCGACTTTTTTTCCTACACATCGCCCGCCGGATTAGGTTAATCGATTTTTACGGTGATCGGCCATTGTTGGCATAAATCGAACCACTTACTACTGACACACTCTTACACCGTAATAAGGATGCAAAATGCGTGGGAATGCAATGTATACAACTCTAAGATAAAATATGAAAATCATTTTGAGAAAAGTTCTTTTCGTTTTTTTTTTCATTTACAGCAGTAATAAACCAGAGGACTGTAGTAAAGTTATTACGATTCCAATTTTGGGCGATAATATTTTTATTGGTTTGATATGCGCGAGAGACTTTTATGATTTAACTGTTTACAGGAGACGCCGTAAAGTTTATGGGGAATCCATCTCGGCGGAGATCAAAACAGGAATTTATTTTAGTGAGCCGTTTTGGTTAATTGTTGCTTTTAGAAAGGATGCTGCGGGCTGTAGAAATGCACACCGATATCGTGTAAATCAATCAAATCATGTTACGACACAACAATTACACAATGTAAATCATGCATACATTCACCACGTTACAAAAAAAAATGATCAAAAATTGGCTTCTTAAAGTTTTTTTTATTAACTCACCAAAAAATAAAACTTACTTACAAGTTTTCTAAGGTCGCGTCCAAAAAATGTTATCCTTAAGTAGCTTTACATTAAAAAAAACTATAAAAAGATAATACTAAATAAAAAGTTATATTTAAGAATTGCATTTTGAAGCTTTAAAACATACTTTGATAAAAAATAAGGAATGAGAAAAGAAATAAAAATAGATTGTAGACAAGGCGGTGATCAAAAATAGAGAGAGAAAAAATATTTTTGATATAATTGCAAGTGTTTTAAGTAGCTCAAAAAATAAACATCTCCTTAGATTAACAACAAAACTGTTTCGATCAATCACACCTCCGTTAAAAATGTTTCAATCAGACATTTACAGACACCCATATTTTCTAATCAAACTCTACCTAGGCTTGTAAACAAATTGCCCTATGGGTAAAAGAACCTATCATTTAATATGATTAAAATAATGTACAACATTAACTCTAATCTTGGGCAAAAATTAATTTCACCCCAACAATTAAATATAATTATAACCACAGATACAATCCAAGAACCACCTTGATTAAACATCCGCAGCATCATTAATAAACCCGCGTGATGCCAAAAAAAGCAACATTTTAATTAACCCACTAATGGATAATTAACAGTTCGCAGGGAACGGTCACTTGGGGTATAATTATTTTTTCGCATTAACTTTTTTCAAGCCCGAAATTCCCGCTTTATTAATTAATCGATCGGTATCTTAGGCGCGTGATCGAAAGTAAATTTTGCGGATCCGTAGAATTTCGCGGAGAGAAGGTGAAGGATTTTCGGGTTTCAAAAGTTTTCCTCTTTGCCTGGTCTCGATTTGAGAAAGTGAAGGCTTTATAGTCGATACGATCTGTAACAAAGTCAGTATCGATCGAATTAAAACGATAAAACAATTCTTGAAAACTTATTGAAGAAAATTAGATCAAAATCTATAAGGAGTTTACACGTTTGCAACTTCGAAATCTTTGTAAATCACTAAATTTCGGGTTGAGTAATGTGAAGTGTTCTATATTATGATGAACGAAATAAAATATTTACCACTATCTACAAAAAAAAATTCCAAATCGCAAAAATTTTCTTCAATTCCCTATCAAATTTATTGAATTCATCAGCACAGATTTTCAAAAATTCTTGCTTTATTGTATTGATTTTTTTGTAATTTTTAATTATTAGAATTCAAATCTATCGAACTGGATTTTCTTTTAAAACTCTAGAATTTTTCTCACAAATTTGAAATGCCCTTTAAAGGTTTTAGAATTTTCCATCAAATGTTTTCCATTTTTAAAAAAATGCCATAATGCGAGAATTTTATACGCGCATTCTGAAATTTTCTTCTATATGTTGTAATATTTCTAATATTTGATTCTTCTAGAGTGGTTCAAATTTCTTCGAGACTCCGAGAGTTCTACAACATTTGTTTCTCGAAATTTCTCCAATTTCCAGCAATTCCTCGTCTTATTCCCAAGATAGATTTGTTTCCGTTTCTTGCTAAATTTTATTTAAGTTTACCTTTTTGATTTTTGAATGTTTCACCAATTTCTGTTCTGAAGAGCTAAAATTATTAAAAAATTTTAAATTCTGCAACAATTTCTCTAGTAAAGTTCTAGAAAGTTACATGCATTTTTTCTTTAAATTTGAAAATTCTTTAAAGCCTTTTTTTACATTTTCAAGATCGTTTTCTTCGCTTCTTGCTATATTTTATTTACTTTAATAATTTTATAAAAATATCTCTTCGAAGGTTCTAAAAATTTTCTGCGGAAGCTTTCTTTAATATTGAACAACTTTTCTACAATTTTCATCTACTTCTAACATTTTTTCTTTTGTTTGCTAAAGAGTCTTTTCAATGTTTCAAGAATTATTCAGCAAAATTTCTTTAACAATGTTTGAATTTTCTAAAAAAACTTTTTCTTTAATTTTCCGATGATTTCCCACTTTAGTTTATTGTAATCTTATTTTAATTTACTTTCTCGATTATGAAAATTTTACGGAAATTTCTCCTCTAACGCTTTAGAATTTTACATAAATATTTCTTCCAAATTATATATTTATTTTTTATTTTTAAAAGATTCTAAAAGTTTCTTTCAATTTGCTTTTGTAGTTATTTGAATGAACTTGGGAATGACTTTCTATTTGAGGTATTGCTTGTTAAATTATGCGTTGAGTGCAGTGTATTTTATTTTCCACCAATTTTTTATTAATTTAAAATGTTTTTGGATGTGAAAGCCTTCACAATTAGTTACTTAATTCTTACTTAAAATAATTCAAATTTCCTAAACATTTCTTTTATAAACAAAATTTGTTTTCGACTATTCTAGAATGTTCTAGATTTATTCACTATATTTACCTTTATCTTCTTTTAGATTCTGCGATTTTTTTCAAGGTTTCTTGAATTGGACACAAATTTGTCTTCAAGATTTATTGAAGTGTGAGCATTGTTTTCAGTTTTTTTTTAAATTATTTCTTGATTTAAATTATTTTTTTCTTAAGATTTTTATAACTTAAAAAAAATTATTTATTTACATAAATATTCTTCAAAGGTTCTAGAATTGTTTACTAATTTTACTTTCTTCATACATTTTTCAAATATATTACCATTTAATTATGTATGAATTTTTATCTTCGATGTTTCTAGAATTCTCCAAAAAAATTTTTTTCTTCCTAATTACGTGAAATATCTTCGATGTTTCTAGAATTTTCCAAAAAAATTTCTGCGAGAGATTTAGAAGTTTATTGTAAATCTACAACAATTTTTCATTAAGATTTTTAAAATTTCTGAAAAATTTTATAGAATTGTTTGTCTTGTTTTACATTTGTTTTATTCTACAACAATTTTTCATTAAGATTTTTAAAATTTCTGAAAAATTTTATAGAATTGTTTGTCTTGTTTTACATTTGTTTTATTTGTAATTTACATTACAGACTTTTACATTTTTCTAACAGTTTCTTTCCGCAAGTTTTAGAAGTTTCCATAATAAAATGTATTAAAATCCTTTAGTTCGTTGTAGAAAATTAAATAATAAATTTAAAAGGTTTCCATTATTTATTTTTCAAAATTTTATAAAGTTTTTTTTCTATTTATTGCAAATCTTCAATCATTTTTGCTTCTATCTAGAGGATTTTTGCTCCAACTTTTTTAGCACACTGCAAGAATACTTCTCACGCGTCCTAAGCTTCTAAGCATTTTTTTTTTTAATTTTTCAAGGTTTCCAAAATTCTTCAAAAATTTTCTTAAAGATTTTTCAAATTTCCTATTTATTCTAACATTTTTTCTTCCAGATTGCGTAAAATTTCTTCGAGGTTTCTAGAATTCTCCAGAAATTATTTTTTAAGATTTCTATAATATTATTTTTCTAGAATTTTTAACGATTTCCAAGATTTCCATCAAAATTCCGTAAATATTCTTTAAATTTTACAAGATGAACTCCGCCCTTCAACTTGCTGTCAAAATTCGTGTGTATGTTTTAAATATTTTATATCTATTTTGTAATAACTGCAGTTTTTTTAAGCAAGTATGACAAAGAATAAATAAATAAATAAATAAATAAATAAATAAAGTTTCTAAAATTTTCCTGAATGATTTTTAAAGAATATTCATCATCTATTTCCCACCATTTGTACCAGTATTTTAATTTTTTTGTAATATACTTGACAGATTTTAGAATTTTCCAGGAATTTCTTTTCTGAAGCTCTTAAATTTTCCCTAATTTTCCATCGAAATTTCATCAATTTCTTTTAAAGATTGTATAATTTTCCAATAGTAATTTTTCCAATAGTAATTTTTCAGGAATGTTTGTATTATTAATTTTTACTTACTTTTTTCCAGCATTTTCCTGAATTTTTTCATCTTTTTACTTTATTAGAATTTTTTAAGAAATTTTGAGAATTTTAGATGGAACAACTTCCCAGATCGCTCCTGAATTATTACCGCTGGCACTAATATAATATTCATTGGCTTTCCTTCCTCTGAACATCTCTAATTTGCAGTTGTACTCTTTTCTTTTTTTTCTGTATTTTGCTAGTAAAGATATATTTCTACTAATCACATCTTTGAAAAAAAGAAGGCCATTTTTCATCTTCTCATCTCTGTAAGTTCTGGAAAAAATTGTCTCATCTCTTTATTTATTTATTTATTTATTTATTACAAAACCCAACAGACTTAAAGTCCAATAATAGGGTTACAAAAATAATATACAAATATAAAACCAAATAAGTACTGAAAAAAAATTGTCTCTTAATTTGCGTAATTTGTAATGTTTCTTCTTATGTTTGCTAATATTCCACTAATTCTTTTATTATTTATATGCCTGCAATTTTTAGCAATTAATATAAACGGCGAGAACTTTTTTGAACATTCTAAAATTTCTTCCCAAAGACTTCTATAAATTGAAATCCTTCTCCATTTTACGAGCAACTTTCATCATTTCTTGTTTTATTTTATTATTTTTCTTTTATTTTTCTCTCATTTAACTTTAAACGTTTTTGAATTCTTTAAAAATGTTTCTTCTAAATTTCTAGAACTTCCCATGCATTTTTCTTCTAAATCGTGTCATTCTTTAATTTTTCATTTTTGAAGAATTATAATTTTTTGTTTCATTTTATTGTAATTTCCTTCTAATCATCGGAATTTTAGAATTTTACATCAGCTTTTCTACTTTTTATTTAAATTTACGTTTTTAACTTTTCAAAAAAAAACTCGTTTTTACCAATTCCTGCCTTATTTCAGCCATTTTTTTCTTATAATTCTAGAACAATTTTTCTTTAGAATTAATAGAATTTTTCAGAACTTTCTTTTCCAAACTGTATTAAAGCCTACCAGATTAGGTAAATTTTCTTGAAAAGTTCTACAATTTACCAGCGTTTTTATTTTTTTTATTTTTCACGTTTTTTTTTGTGTGATAATTTTCTGAAAATTCTTCTCTTAAATGGCGATAACATTCCTCGGCTGATTTTTTAGAAAAGTTTTTAAGTTTTGCAGCAATTTCGTTTCTTCTTGAATTCTAAACCAATTTTTCTAAAAGGTTTATAGAATTTCTCAGTAACCTCTCTCATTTCACTAAAATTATTATTATTTCTTTCATTATTTTATAGTGTTTATTTGTAATTTGCCTTTAAGATTTTTGTAATTTTCTGAAAAGTTCTAAAACTTTGTTTCAATTTGCGTAAATTTTCTTTTATTTTTCAGCCAGTTTTTTCTTTCATTTTTCTACAAATATTTCCAACTAACATTTTGTCTGATTTTTTCAGCATTATTTCTTCCAGGCGGTGTAAATTTTTGCCTAGCGTTCTAAAATTTCAACAATTTACTTAAATCTTTCTTTTTCTTCTAGATTACTTCAATTTTCTTCAAGTTTTTCTTGAAGGTTAATATAATTTTTCTATACGTTGTTTCTTATTTTATGATCATTTTTTATCATTTCTTGCTTTATTTTACTTTAAATTTTAATGTACTTTACTAATTTCCAATTTTTTTTGTTCTAAAATTTTTCATTTTTCCTTCCTAACTGCCTGATTTTTTGTTAATTTTGAAATTATTTAGTTCTCTTTAAATTTATGTCAATATTCCACCAATTCGTTCTTTGTCTTGGCACAATTTTTAGCAATTTTTCTTCCAAACTCGATATTTTCTTGGAAGATTTTAGAAATTCCTTAAATTATTATTCTATTGTTTTTAGAATTTCCACTATTCCTGGTATGTTTGTTATAAATTACGTGAATTATAAGGTTCTTGCAATTCTGAAGCATTATTTTTCAATTTTTCAAAAATTTTTGCTTCAGTTTACTGTTTTTTTTAATTATTATTATTATTATTATGAAAACACTTATGTTGTAAAAAATCAACCCCCCACGGAAACATCCCACAAGAGAACACACAACAAATTAAATAAAAGTGTGAAGAAAAGCTTTATTAATTCTTGGATCTTAACGGCGTTCGCTTGGTGGTACATTTCAATATTAAGAATAAAGAAAACACTTTTACTTTTTTATACCACTTTGAGTGGTATAAAAAAGTAAAAGTGTTTTCTTTATTCTTTATTAATTAATCAAGTTTATTCTCAAAAATCAAACTACTCTTCTTTTAATGGAATTATTTATTTTCTCCAACTGATCGAAGAGAGTTCTTAAATTTTCCAATAGTTTCTTCTCTAGAGTTTTAGAAGTTTTAGACATTTACTAAAGCAATCTTTGATTATTTCAACATCTTCTATACATTTTGGTTTAAACTAACTTAATGTTTTAATATACTAAACTTCGCAGTCTTCTCTATCTCGAAAACTACTTTAAATAGAAGCATTTGAAAACTCTAACATCAAAAATTTTTTAATTGCTTAGATTTTTTTGATGAGTTGATAAAATTGGATTGAAACCAACACCTAAGAAATACAATTATTAAACTACTTTAATCAGAAGCATTTGAAAACTGTAACATTAAAAAACATTGAATTGCCTAAATTTTTTGATGAGGATTGAAACCAACAAATATTTCTCGGCCGATGATTTTTCATCATCAGCGGACGAAGTATTTACGATGTGTCAAAGAGAATGCGCCGCGCTCCATTCATCCAAAAGCGGATTCTCTTCAAGTCTTCCGTTTTACGGCTTCCCCCCACTCTTCGTAATTTACTACGCATTGTTATTACATGTCATTTACGAGCAATTAAAATTCTTGGGGCAACGTTCCGAGCCGGTGGGACTGCCCAGAGTGCGTTAATCCCGTTCGCAGATCTCGTCCACCGTGAATGATTATTATACCGAGACCTTATCATCATCGATGGTTGATGGTTGCGTAACACATCATCGGGAGTGCGAGACAATTCAGAGCCCTGCGGAATTTCACACCTATCTGAGATCTTATCACTGGGACTGGTTTTGTGGTTCATCTCAGAAATCCTGAAGAATACAGGTGTGCACCTTTGGTAATGCAGGTTATATAATTTTATAAGATAAAACAATTGATACACGTATCGTAATGTACTTCTATAATGTTTCGATTTACTATTTTCATCCGATCAGAGTGTCTTCGTGTTCTCCTCCGATGTCGGTTCTTATCGAGATGATTGATGCGCACCACGGGGCGAGGGTGTCAATCAGCCGCCCGTGGAATGTTAAGTGCTTTTCCACTACCATTCCATTTTTGATTGTTTGGCCGTGCGATTGTGCAATGAATTCTTAAGGCGCTCACGTGCCTCGATGTTTTCGGGCCTTACGGCCCTTCCGGCCTTTCTTTCCCCTGTCACAAACAACGAATGTAATTATTATTCTTCACGAAAAAACTGCCGAACATGTTTACTATTATACGACATGGTAGGATATTCAGAATAATAATGGACATGCTTTTTGTCTCCCAAAACGTTGGACTTTGTCATGATGAATCAGCAGTTGCGGTTTCTAGAAAAATTCTGGGAATGTAAAATGTAGGTGATAATTAACTGAAGTTTTTGTGATTGTCTATATATTTCATTTAAATAATTAAGTTGTATAACATTTCACAAAGTTTCAATCATTAATGGTAATTTTTAACATATTGCTGGCCGCTGACGTAATACTACGTCTTATAAATTCAAAATTTAGTAGCCGTTGACGTATTAATACGTCAATCAATTTTTATTGTCGGGGAGCCGTTGACGTATTTATACGTTATTTCATTTTTGTTTTCGTGTAGCCGTTGACGTAGTACTACGTCTTTTTTATTATTTCGCATGTTTATTGAAGATCTTAAATTAATTTTCTTTTAACCCTTAACTTTACCATGAATGCAGAAAGTGAGTCTATTAATGGTGAAATGTGTGCCGATAATTTGCCTGAAGCCGAAAGTGGTGCAGATATTTTGGACACTCGCAGTGATTTTTCTGTTTTCGTATCCACCAAAAGAAGAAGAGCCTCACCATTTTTAAGCGAATCGATTACTAGTGATATAGAACGTGTCAACATAGAAAATAAAGAAATTATTTCAAGACTGTTGTAAATATATTACTTTTAGGAAATAAAGGTATTAAAGTTTTTCCAAGAGATTCAGGAGATATATCGCAAGTAGTAAATATATTTATTAATTATGACTTTTCATTATTGAAGACCGAAACAAACAGATTTCGCCATAAAAAGGCCCATAAGTTTAATATTATAAAACTTGTTAAGTGGTTGACGGACACAACGGTATCCGAACTGAAAAAATTCTTGGGACTAAATATACTACGAATATGGGACAGATTAGGAAGAATAGGATAAATGACTACTGGTCCACAGATCCTTATATGGAAACACCTTTCTTTGGCAAAGTAATGAGTCGAAATAAATTCAGGCAAGTTTTACAATCGATCCATTTTTCCAACAATGAGGAAATGCTAGAAAATACTACTTTTTAAGGTAGGCTTAGTTCTAAATTACTTTTTGTAAGGAATTTGTAAAGTATACAAACCAAAATAAACTTCTCGTTAGATGAAGCAATAATTCGATATCGAGGGCGATAAAAATTCCACGCTAATAATCCAGGAAAACTTAAGGAATACGAACTTCTTGTAGGAAATGCTATGCGATGCAAAAAAAGGTTAAATATGTAAATTTAAATTATATACTGGTAATGGACAAGGGTTGAATGATCTTGTGTGTAATCTCTTAGATAGTAGTGAAAATGTATAGCACCATGTTTACTTCTTGAATGTTGTCGGCGTTAACTTGGTGGTACATTTTAATAAGATAATTAAAACACTTTAACTTTGTTTTACCACAAAAAATATTTATTGCTGTGACTATAGTTTCGAACATTCACTGTTCATTATCAAACATAAAGTGTTTATATTTATTTATGTTTGATAATGAACAGTGAATGTTCGAAACTATAGTCACAGCAATAAATATTTTTTGTGGTAAAACAAAGTTAAAGTGTTTTAATTATCACCATGTTTACGTTTGGCAGAAAAATTTATTTAAAAAAAAATAGAATATGCGGATTACCTGCAGTCCTAAGAAAGTTAAAGTTACGAAGAAGTCAAGATGTTTTTCGCGGAAAATAAGACGTTCTAATACACATTTGGAAAGATAAAAGAGCAGTTGATGGTGATGACTACAATACATAAAGCTACCATGATTGAATCCGGGAAAGTAAATAGAAAAACTGGAGATATGATTGTAAAGCCCAAAATAATTTTGGATTACAAAAAATACATGAAAGGTATAGATTATGCTGATCAATACCTTTCAAACAATGAATGGATAAAAAAAAGTTTCCATGTTTGTTTTAAATTGTGCACTGCATAAACTTTTTTAATTTACAAACATTTAATTCCCTAGAAAAAAACTTGCAAAAGAATGGATAAAATTTGAAGACAATATTTTACCATGTGATCCCGAAAGTTCGACAAGTTCAATACTTATTACTTTCCCTATATAGATATATAGGGGAAGTATTGTTTTCGTGCTGTGGGCGCTCTATCTCAAAAACGAATAATTCGTTTGAGATGAAACTTTAAACTTAAGGTTTTGTCATTAAAAATTAGAACTAAAAAGCTTTTGGTAAACATTCCTTAACCGGAAGTGGTTGTTTACTCGAGGCGTTTTTTGGATTTTTCTCGATATTTTTCTAAATTTTAAAAATATTACATAACTCTTCCAACAAAAATTAAAGAGAATGGGAAACTGAGCAAATTTTATTAAAACAAGTGCTTAAGTTGCGAGAAAAAAATTAAAAATCAAAAATTTTGACATTTTTGCCAAGTACTAATAAACTATAAGAGTTACATGAAATGTGTATAACAAGTAATTGTAAATAATCCAAAATTGAAAAAATTATTGAAAATCGCCTTTTGCCTAAAACTCATAATTTTGGAGAAAATGTAAGGAAAATATTATGATGGCTATAGCTACATTTTTATATTTTTTCACATTTTAGTCTTATCTATTTTAGATTTAGAAGTCTGCCCACCGATCATACACTAAAATTTTATTAATTACCTCAACCAAAATTATTTTAATTCAAAAAGTTCTGTAATTAATTTTACTTCAAACCGCGAGACGATCAGTAATTGAAATTTATATGTATATTTAGGGTAGCTGACCTCTATTCCACCCTCTAATAAGTAAAACATCATCAAAAATTATTTAAAAAAATTGTATGTCAAATCTCCAAAAATTGCAATTATTTTGTGTTTATTTATATTTTACAACTTTTAATTAAAACCCTCGTTTATGTTTTACTGATTGAAAATTTTATTTTAAATATAATTAACTTTCTATCGCAAATCTTATCTAACTTAGATTTAAAGTCTGCCCATCCATTATGCATTATATTTTTACTAAGTTACTCAAAATTTTTTTCATTTTATTTTTATTCAAAAAGATTTGTAATTAATTTCATTGGAAACAACGATACGATAAGGAATTAATGTTTATATGTATATGTAGGGCGGGTGGGTGGCCTCTATCTCACTCTACAGTCAAAAAACATCATCAAAAATTATTATCTATTATCTATCAAATTGTGCAATAATGTTGTGTTTTTTACATTGTACAACATTTAATTAAAACTCTCGCTTATATTTTACTGATTGGAGGGTGGGCTTACGATCACCCACCCACCCTACATATACATAATAATCCAGGACTGCACAAGCATGTTGATATACATGATTTAAATAATTATTAGTGATAAACTTATTTTATCTTCTTAAGAATTTTAAAATATAGTTTCACTTCTAGTTTTCAAATCGGCAAGTATCTAGCGAATCTACCAACAACCCTCTTTTATACACACTACAGTTTCTTATACAGATGTCGATGATGTGGATATTATTTTTACAATTCCATTGATGATAAACCATCCACAATATACTGCTTGTGCATTGATTAATTTCTATTTCATAAGTACCTTATTGCTGTAAATCATCTAGAAAATACTGCCCGCGCAGTATTTCTTACATGCAGGCATACATCACTGCGCAAGCAGTATTTTGTAGATAATTTAAGTCAATATATATTCTTAACCACAAACATCCACAACTGCGCAAGCAGTATTTTGTTGATGTAGATGATTTACATTGATTAACTTTCACCTCTAGATTTCAAATCAGCCAACATCTAGGTCATTTAAGTTCTAACATCCCTCTTTTATATACACTACAGTCTCTTCTACTGATGTCGGTGATGGTTATATGTATCTTTGAAAGCTTATCTTTTTTAGTTTAATATTTCTTGGTATCAAATTTTCTTTCTTTCTTTTTTTCCAAAATTGGACAACCACATAATTCCATACCTACCTATACAATCCTCCTAACGAAATAATGAATATTATTTTTACAATCGCATTGATGATATACCATCCTCAAAATACTGCTTGCGCAGTGATTAATTTATAGTCCACAAGTATCTTATTAATGTAAATCATCTAGAAATATTCACAAACGATTTGTAATTAATTTCATTGGACAACGAGGTGCAAAGGAATTAAGGTTTGTATGTATAAGTAGGGTGGGTGGGTGGCCTCTATCTCACCCTCTAGTCAGATAAACATCATCAAAAATTATTTATTATTATTTGTTTGAATATATCTAATAAATAGGAAAAAACACGAAAATATTTTCGTAAAATCTATAACAAATGAGTCATATTAAGACTACAAGAACAAATCATTTTTGAAACAACTCATTTGTTGTAGATTTTACGAAAATATTTTCATGTTTTTCTATTTATTAGTGAATTTTCTACAACGTAAAGGACTTATATATTTTATTATGAATATATCTAATTAATTTTGCAGAAATGTTATGTTTATTAACGTTTTACGACTTTTAATTAAAACGCTCGCTTATGTTTTACTGATTGGGGGGGGGGGGGGGGTGTATTAGAGCACCCTAATTGACGATTATCATAAAAATCAAAACACTAAACTCATGGATCTTAACGTAATTTAATTTTAATCGCCTCTATTTTCGTTTTTAAATTCCTAATTTTTCACTTCGATTAAAAAAATGGAAAAACAATTGCCACAAACTTGAAATTTTCAAAAACCATTTAAAATTGATTTTACTTGATGATTATCATAAAAATCAAAACACTAAACTCATTAATCTTAACGTAATTTTATTTTAATCGCCTTAATTTTCGTTCTTAAATTCCCAATTTTTAATTCGATTTAAAAATGGAAAAACGATTGCTACAAACTTAAAATTTTTAAAAATCATTCAAAATTGATTCCACTTGATGATTGTCATAAAAATCAAAACACTAAATTTACGAATCTTCACGTAATTTAATTTTAATTGTCTCAATTTTCGTTTATAAATTCCTAATTTTTCACTTCGATTAAAAAAATAGAAAAACAATTGCTACAAACTTGAAATTTTCAAAAAACATTTAAAATAAATTCTACTTAATGATTATTATAAAAATCAAAACACCAAACTCATGGATCTTAACGTAATTTAATTTTAATCGACTCAATTTTCGTTTTTAAATTCCTAATTTTTACTTAGATTAAAAATATGGAAAAACAATTGCCACAAACTTGAAATTTTCAAAAATCATTCAAATTAATTTTACTTGATGAATATCATAAAAATCAAAACACTAAACTCATGGATCTTAACGTAATTTAATTTTTAACGCGTCAATTTTCGTTTTTAAATTCCTAATTATTCACTTCCATTAAAAAAATAGAAAAACAATTGCCACAAACCTGAAATTTTCAAAAAGCATTTAAAAATGTCTTTACTTAAAAATTGTCATAAAAATCAAAACATTAAACTGATTGATCTCAACGTAATTTAATTTTAATCGCCTCTATTTTCGATTTTAAATTTCCAATTTTTCACTTCGATTAAAAAAATAGAAAAACAATTGCCACAAACTTTAAATTTTCAAAAATCATTTAAAATTGATTCCACTTGATTATTATCAAATAATCAAAACACTAAACTCATAAATTTTAACGTAATTTAATTTTAATCGCCTCTATTTTGGTTTTTAATTTGAACTATATTCACGTCGATTAAAAAAATAGAAAAACAATTGCCACAAACTTGAAAATTTCAAAAATCATTTAAAATTGATTCTACTTAATGATTATTATAAAAATAAAAACACTAAACTCACAGATTTTAACGTAATTTCATTTTAATTTTCTCAATTTTCGATTATAAATTCCTAATTATTCACTTCGATTAAAAAAATGGAACAACAATTGCTACAAACTTAATACTTTTAAAATTCAATCAAAATTGATTGTACTTGATGATAATTATAAATATCAAAACGCTAAACACATAGATCTTAACGTAATTTAATTTTAATCGCATGTATTTTCGTTTTTAAATTCCCAATTTTTCACTTCAATTGAAAAATCGAAAAACAATTGCCACAAACTTGAAATTTTCAAAAACTAGTCAAAATTGATTCTACTTGATGATTATCATAAAAATCAAAACACTAAACTCATAGATCTTAACGTAATTTAATTTAAATTGCCTCAATTTTCATTTTTAAATTACTAATTTTTCACTTCGACTAAAAAATGGAAAAACAATTGTCACAAACTTGATATTTTCAAAGAGCGTTAAAATTAGAATTCAAAATTGAGAAAATTATTAAGAATACCTATTATTGCGTAAGCCTCATAGTTGTCGAGAAAAGTATAGGGAAAGTATTATGATGGCCACATCACCATTTGATCAAACAAGATGCGTTCCTCACAAGGATCCACATTTAGACTCTCGGGCGATATAAAGCACCGTAGACTTAAAAATATTGTGAGTTTAGGTACAAAAATCTAAGAAACGTTGAAGAGTTTGCGCAAAACCCTGTATTCGATGAGAGACATGATTTATATGCAAATATTGTAGGATTCCTTTATGTAGAGGAAAATGTTTTGAATATCATATCAAAACAATATATTTAAGTGTAACTTTATTTATCACGGCTAGGAAAAAAATACATAGCCTCACATTTTTATTCAATATGTAGACGATAACAAAAGTGGCATATTTTTTTAATTATGCATAAGATTCCACTTCTGCAGGTTTTAGCAATTGTTTGGAACGGTATTTTGGACAAAATTCATTCGAAATTTTATTTAAAATATTTTTGTAGTCTTGCGCTGATATTATAAATCACTAGTATCCTTTTACTGACAGTATAAGCCTAAATTCTGGTAACAATTAATTTTGGGTTCTAGAATTAATGCCTTTTCTATTCTAGTCACACGGACAGTAATATAAAACCAGGTTTTTTAAATCAGAGCTTAAAACTTAAAACAATGAAAGCGCAATATACCTAAATGCCCGTAAACGTACAAAAATATTGTTTAGAAGCCACAATTGGCAAAATAAAAGTGTTTCAATTAAATTAGAAGTCATAATAAAATCCCAACTTCGGAAAAATATGCCGGCCTTCAGCAATACTTCTAATAAAAAACTAAACGGCTCCACAGCGTGTGCGCGAAAATTGTCATGCGGTTATCACGTACGTTGTCACTGATATGCTAACGGCCAGCTAGGTGTTAATGTATTGGTCACTGTGAGATAGTGAGTGAGTGAGTGATATGTTTCATCAAGAGTGTAGCAAAGCAAGTATCAATCATATTTCATTTCTTGGTCATAAAAATTGTTTTTGTTTCAGTGATTTTTAAAGATTTTGTTCAAATTTTGAAAACGAAGAGAACTTCCAAATTATACATAACCTAAGAAGATTTGTGATTTAGATAAGATGCCTTAACATTGCTAACGTTTTTGGCATCTAGAAAAGGAGCTAAAAAAGGTTTTTATCAACTTTAAAACGTTTTGATCTATTTTGGAAAATTTTGGCAACTAAAATGAAGATGAATTTATTAAATGAATTATGTTAACATTTCTTGTTTGTAAACTCCAAACATTGAAATCTATTACAAACAATAAATCTTATCCCATGTTACACAATCAAGAAAAAAACCAGAAGCATTAAAACCACCAATAAATTTCCATGAAGAAACGCCATCGCGATATTAAAGGCGCCGTCGATGAACACGGTGATCCATCAGAGGTCATTAAGGCATCGCTCCTTCCAATTATTCACGTGATACTCACCAGCGTCGAGATCTTCTGAAATCGTCATTATCTAATTGTAATGATTCATGAAGTATACAAATGCATTCGTTCCGGCGCGTAATTGATGGCGCACTCACGACCAACGTTTCCACGGATGATAAACTCTAATGCCGGCTTAATTCAAATGTTATTGGGTTATCTTTATTTATCCGACGCGGTAATTATTTATTGGTCTCTCGCACCTTGCGAGAATTGCACACCAGGAAAAATTAGGTTAATCCTCAACAAGATGGTATTAACGTGGAAACGTTTATATTGTTTAATTGCATAGAGGGAATTGTTTGTGCAGAGGTGCTCCACCTTGTTGGCACACATACTCGCATATGAATTTGACTGCGACGCTCCAAAGTAGTGATGAGAAACTAAGGCCATGAAGGTTAGTTGGACGCTGATTTGCCCGCGGGATAATTAACACCTGCGCGTGAGTGATAAAAAGAGTAGGTGCGCAGGATCAAGTTAATTGATCAATGAGACAGATTTAATTGATTAGTTATTCATTCCATTAATTATGTTTAGTTATATAGATACACCAATACACCAAGGAGTGCTTTAGATGAGAACCAAATAGATCAAAACCAGTCCATAGAAAACAATATTTTTTTATTGGCAATTCTAATGCCAATAAACTAATTTATTACTGAATATAATTTACTATTAACAATTTTGTGTGAAATATTAGAGGAGAATAAAATAATACCTCATAAAACCTCCACGGCCATAAGCATCAAATTACACGGCGCGCCATAAAAATTCCAGCATCCTCCACTGCCGATTTCATACTAATCTCCCTCAGTCGAAACGCTGATGACCCATTGTTGTCTTCTTTGTGGGCACAGCCGCTCAGGTACACCAACCAAAGTGTCCCTGACCTTCCGTAACGCAATACGTCAGGTGGAGGGCCAGTCGACGCGGTGGGTCCTCCTCGGACACAATAACCGACCCGAGAGATATCGCCATAAAAACCACCGTCGCTTGAAGGATGGCGGAGGGGTGCACCACGCTGCGGACCCCGACACGATCCCACCGCAATATATCACCGAAAGCCACCTCTTCTGATCACGCGGACGTTTTACCTCCTCCTCCACAGACTGGACACACTCATAAATATTTATTCATGATCGTTATATTTGTTAAGTTTCAGATTAATCATGAGAAAATAGAGACTTGCTGTTAACGTGGGTCTGGTAGCGATCTTATCTGGAATTAAGCTGTATCCTTTTATTATAACCATGATGTAATTTATGTTTTATACCCTAAAGATAAATAAATATCAACAAAAGGAATTATATAGGAAATATCGAACAAAGAAAATACATTACCGTACGACTGACCTAACGCAACGCAATATTACACAAAACTACTACAAATTATTTATGAAGAATATAGTGTCGCGTATGACTTCCCTAACGCAACACCACTCAAATAATAGAAGCAGGAAATGGAAAATATTTTTTGAAAATAATATTGATGAAATATAAAAGTTAAACGTTTCCTTGTTAATAAAAATTCATTCAGTAGAACCCTCGCATATATTTTCATGATGGGAGGGTGAGTTAGAGGTCACCCACCCACCTTACATACATATAATCATTTTAATCACAGCAAAATTTTTAGTTTTCTGATAAGAATTATTACTTTCCCTATACAGGGTGTCCCATTTTAATCCGCCAGTAGCGATAATTCTGAAACATTGCATTGCATCCAAAAGTGTTCCAAATGAAAAGTTAATGGTTCTGAGGGGGACATCTGATGCCGTAGACTTTGCCCCTCCAGCCCCCCAAGGGGAGCGGGAACAGGGGGCAACTTTAAAATCTTAAATGGAAACCCCTATTTTTTATTGCAGATTCTGATAGAGGGTTAAAAAGTATGTAAGTTTTATCCGAAACATTTTTGTTATTGGTCGAGAGATGGCGCTGCAAATGTAAAAGTTAGGTTTTTTGTCAATTAAATTGCGAAAATCGCCACGTAATTAACTGTTATTATTACTTAAGACTTACTCACAACCTTACAAGGTTGTTTTTTTTTCAGCCTGTCCAAATACTACAAGAAAATTTGACAGAAGAAAATATTAAAAATCAGGATGAAAATTCTATAAAACTAGAAGCGAAATCACCGAACAAGTGTAGATTCCAAGAGGACATTCTAAAAATCTAAAAGAAGGAAAAAATAGATTTTAGAAAATTTGAAAGAAGAATGTCCTAAAAAATCAAAAGGAAAAATTCTATAAATATTTATACAGATTTTAGAAACTTTGGAAGAAGAAAATTTTTAAAATCAGGGGAAAATTCTATAAATTTAAAAGCGTAACTGTTGAACAACTTGCGATCGCAAGAGAATATTCTAAAAATCTGTTAAAAAGAAAAAAACACTTTTAGAAAATTTGAAAGAAAAAAATTTAACAATCAGGATGAAAATTTTATAAAATTAGAAGCGAAACCGCCGAATAAGATTAGATTCCAAGAGAACATTCTAAAAATCTGATAGAGAGAAATACCAATTTTAGAAAATTTGAAAGAAGAAAGTCTTAAAAATCAGGATGAAAAATTCCATAAAGATTTATACAGATTTTAGAAAATATTGAAGAAGAAAATTTTTAAAATCAAGGTGAAAATTCTATAAATTTAAAAGCGTAACTGTTGAACAACTTGCGATCGCAAGAGAATATTCTAAAAATCTGTTAAAAAGAAAAAACCACTTTTAGAAAATTTGAAAGAAAAATATTTAACAATCAGGATGAAAATTTTATAAAATTAGAAGCGAAACCGCCGAATAAGATTAGATTCCAAGAGAACATTCTAAAAATCTGATAGAAAGAAAAAAAACAGACTTTGGAAAATTTGAAAGAAAAAAGTCTTAAAAATCAGGATGAAAAATTCTATAAAACTAGAAGGGAAACCGCCGAACAAGTTAAGATTTGAAGAGAGAATTCTAAAAATCTGAGAGAAAGAAAAACTGATTTTGGAAAATTTGAAAGAAGAAAGTCTTAAAAATCAGGATGAAAAATTCTAGAAAGATTTATACAGATTTTAGAAAATTTAGATGAAGAAAATTGTATAAAATCAGGGGGAAAATTCTATAAATTTAAAAGCGAAACCGCTGAACAACTTTAGATCGCAAGAGAACATTCTAAAAATCTGTTAGAAAGAAAAAAACAGATTTTAAAAAATTTGGAAGAAGAATATCTTAAAAATCAGGATGAAAATTTTATATAATTTGAAGCGAAACCACCGAATTAGTTTACACTCCAAGAGAACACTCTAAAAATCTGATAGAAAGAAAAAACAGATTTTGGAAAATTTGAAAGAAGAAAATCTTAAAAATCAGGATGAAAATTCTATAAAACTAGAAGCGAAACCGCCGAACAACATTAGATTCCAAGAAAACATTCTAAAAATCTGATAGAAAGAGAAAACAATTTTAGAAAATTTGAAAGAAGAAAGTCTAAAAAATTAGGATGAAAAATTTTATAAAGATTTATACAGATTTTAGAAAATTTGAATAAAGAAAATTTTTAAAATCAGGGTGAAATACTATAAATTTAAAACCCAAACCGCTAAACAACTTTCGATCGCAAGAGAAAATTCAAAAAATCTGTTAGAAAGAAAGACAGATTTTAGAAAATTTGAAAGAAGAAAATTTTAAAAATCAGAATGAAATATCCTATAAAACTATAAGCGAAACAGCTGTATAAGTGTAGAATTAGAATCCATGAGAAAATTCTAAAAATCTGGCAGAAAAAAAAACAACAAATTTTATAATATTTGGAAGAAGAAAGTCAAAGTCTTAAAAATCAGTATGGAAAATTCTATAAATTTAGAAGCGAATTTGGCGAACAAGTGTAGATTCCAAGATTAAATTCTGAAAATCTGCTTGTAAAAAATAGATTCTAGAAAATTTAAAAGAAGAAAGTCTTCTTAAAAATCGGGATGAAAAATTTATACAGATTTTAGAAAATTTGGAAGAAGAACATTTTTAAAATCAGGGTGAAAAATCTATTAATTTAAAAGGAAAATCGCTGAATAACTTTAGATCGAAAAAGAAAATTCTAAAAATCTGATAGAAAGGAAAACAAATTTTAGAAAATTTGAAAGAAGAAAGTTTAGAGAAGAAAATCTTCAAAATCAGGATGAAAACTTCTATAAATCTAGAAGCGAAACCTCTGAAACCGCTGAACAAGTGTAGATTTCAAGAGACAATTCTAAAAATTTTAATGAAAGAAAAACAATTTTTAGAAAATTTGAAGAAGAAAGTCTTAAAAATTAAAAATCAAGATAAAAACTTCTATAAAACTAGAAGCGAAACCGCCGAACAAGTTTAAATTCCAAGAGAACATTTTAAAAATCTGATAGAAAGAAAAAACAGATTTTAGAAAATATGGAAGAAGAAAATCTTAAAAAATCAGTATGAAAAATTCTATAAATTTAAAAGCAAAACCGCCGAATAAGTGTTGATTCCAAGAGAATTCAGTTGAATGAAAAAGAAACAGATTTTAAATAATTTGAAAAAAATAAAATCGGTGGACAAGTGTAGATTCCAACAGAAAATTCTAAAAAACCTACTTGAAAATAACACACTAACAGATTTTAGTAAATTTGTAAGAAAATCTTAAAAATCAGCATGAAACATTCCATAAAACTAAAAGCAAAACCGTTGATTCCAAGAGAATTCAGTTAAAAAAAAACAGATTTTAGAAAATTTGAAAACAATAGCCTAAAAATCTGGATGAAAAGAAGATAGAAAATTCTAGAAAAGAAAATTATGAAAATTTCTAAGAAAATTTTTGAAATTTACATGAAGAGATATGAAAAAATCTGTAGGAGATTTGAAATCTGTAAAATGTACCTAATTTTTATGCAGAATTGCCAAACATTTTTGTAAAACCTTTGCAGAATTTGAATTAACAAATGCTAAAAAATTTTAGGAACAGTCAGAGAATTTTACAACGTTTGAAAAAAAATCCAGAATGATGGAAATTGTTTTATGTGACGCTCGAGAATTCTAGAAAGCGTCTCTAACTGATCCAGTCTGTTTAAAGTTTTCAATTAAGCTCTTCATAGTTAATAACGTTTTAACTATTCTTCATTTTCAATCTCTTATTATTTTTGAGATATTATTCAATAATAAAAACGCTTTGTTGTGTAGTGTAACGCTCCAATTTTACTAACCCTAAACTCTAAGCTATTAAATTGTTTTGTTTTCAAGGTTTTCAGCAATTTACTGCGTCAATGGCGGGAAATTCAAAATTTGCGTTATTTTTGAGACACACAGATCCGGGAATCTTTGGCGATACAGTTCTACTGCATTGGTGTAATTGTTTAGCGACTCTCCAATGACTTTTAGGATGTCCACAATTTCGGTCGGTGAGTAGTCCATGATTAATCAACGACTTGGCTTTGCGTACTGAACTCATTTTTAAAAACTAAATTTAAAAAAGGAACGAAAATTAAAAAAAATCCAAGAAATCTTTTTTGAATGTAAACAAAACAATCGAGTGCGACGTTAATGTACAATTTATGCACGTCCGAGCGTTGTGTTTACTTCACGCAGCCCAGTATTCTCCGAAACGAAATTCTCCTAATTTGTTAAAACTTCACTCGGTAAAATAAAGGACGCGTAAAAATATCTTCGACTCAATCGACAAATCGGAAATTTTAGTATTTGGACAGGCTGAGAAAAAAACAACCTTGTAAGGTTGTGAGTAAGTCTTAAGTAATAATAACAGTTAATTACGTGGCGATTGTCGCAATTTAATTGACAAAAAACCTAACTTTTACATTTGCAGCGCCATCTCTCGAACAATAAAAAAAATGTTTCGGATAAAACTTACATACTTTTTAACCCTCTATCAGAATCTGCAATAAAAAATAGGGGTTTCCATTTAAGATTTTAAAGTTGCCCCCTGTTCCCGCCCCTTTGGGAGGCTGGGGGGGGGCAAAGTCTACGGCATCAGATGTCCCCCTCAGAACCATTAACTTTTCATTTGGAACACTTTTTGATTCAATGCAATGTTTCAGAATTATCGCTACTGGCGGATTAAAATGGGACACCATGTATAGTATACATAGGGGAAGTATTGTTTTCGTGCAGGAAAATATGTCTGAACTCTAGAACTCTCTCTCTATATGGTATATACTGATAAAATTAAATAAATAATACTACAAATTCCAAATATTTGGAAGAGAGAACTTTTTGGAAAATATTTGATTGACGAGGCTGTCACTCGAAGACTTTAAGAAGATGCTAGCTACTAGAGATGTACTCTCAACTTACATCAAGGTACTTCACTCTGAATTATCTTCTACGCTACACAGAATTTTCCAGAATTTGATTGCATTTTTGGAAAAGCCTTAAAATTTGGAATAAATTGTTAGAACCCTAAAAAAATCTGAAATATTGTAGTAAATTAAAGCAAAAGTCCAACAGATTATTTGGTAAGTGTTGAACAATATTTAAATAAGAAAAAAATTGCTAGAAAATTCCTCCTAATAATCCTCAAGTAACTTTAAAATAGAATAGATTCTTTATTATGTTATAATAAATTTAAGTTTTTACACTCGTCAACCATATTTTGAAAGGAAAACTTCTGAAAATCTAAAACAGAATTGAATGGAAAATCTTCATTATTCACTAAATAAAAATGTTTACCAAATATTAACACTCTCTAACTAAATTGAAGAAAAATTTTGGAAAAAGCTGCAAGTCTTAAATTCGTGTCAAAAGTCTGAAAAAATTAAAATATTTATAACTCGAAATGAAAAATTGCTGCAAAACCTAAATAGTTTGAAAAATTACTGGAAATTTCAAGAACCATAAAATAAATTTTCCACATGTTTCTGAAATATACTAATGAAATTTAAAAAAAAAATTAAGATAATCTGTGAATCTGAGAAGAGCGAAGCTCGATAGTAATAAAAAAAATATTGATTCTGACAAATTTTACGTAGAAGTTTTTCATTATAACGCTTTTTTCCTTTAATAATTCATTTAGATTACTATCGAGCTTCGCTCTTCTCAAGGTGAAAATATGTTTCTTCTCTAAACCCAATTGATGAGTAGAAATATTCGATAGTCATCTAATAAAGTTAGATTTTTTTATATCACACTTTAAGAAGAGCGAAGCTCGATAGTAATAAAAAAATATTTTTTCTTACAATTTTTACGTAAAAGTTTTTGATTATAAAGCTTTTTTCCTTGTATCATTAATTTATATTACTATCGAGCTTCAAAAGTGCTGCAAAATTCTAGCTGAAAAATTCCAGAATTCTTGACAAGAAAATTTAAGAATATTGAATCATTTTAAAATTTTCATAAACTTTATGAACTATTCTAAAAAAAAAGGAAGAAACAAAAGCTGAGGAATACACGAAAAAACGATTTGAAAGAGAATTTTTGGAAATTTTAGAATGTTAAAATTTTAAAATATGAAAAAATATTCTGTAAAATTATATCCTTAAAAAACATTTTGGCAATATGAAAGAAAGTGGTTATTTATTTATTTATCGATATTTACCCAATACTCAAAAGGCCAATTATTCTAGAACTTTTGAAAAAATTTCAAAAAATTGGCGTAAGAAATATTAAATAATTCTAGGAGTCTAGAAGAAATGCTGTCTCAAAAAAATTCTTTGCAATTTAGAAGAGCAATTTTCGAAATTTCAGAGATCTAGTTGAAACTTTTGCTATAAAAACTGAAGAAGAATTAAATAAAACGTGTGGAAAATTATAAGATAGTTTAAGAAAATCTAACCAATGTCAAAAAAATTTCAAAAATCTGAAAAGAAGTTAGTAAATTCTAGAATATTAAAATTCCACAAATTCAAGAATTTTGGAAAAGAAAGGTTTAGAAAATTCCAGAAATCTAAAATAAATTGAATAGTGTAAGGGTATACGCATGGTGCCCTATTAGTTCAAAAGCGCTCCGCACTACCCTCTCCGATAGCGCCACCAACATACCCACCACCGATCAAGGAAAGGGCACCCCAAACAAACGATATAAAAGCAGCTGCACCACCCATACGAACTCTCATTTTGAACTCTTCCTGCATCTATGTACGGTCTCGAAATTTGCCAAGTCTGAGAATAGTACTCTTGAGATATCTGCGACGATGTGCCGTCCTATATCATCTACACCTCCACCCTCTAGACACCCGACACCTTCACCGAAGATTTTGCCATTTTGTATATATTTTTTTACGTATCCCACTGTATATATTGAAATAAATCAGTTTTACTAAGAACTAAAACATTTGGAAACAACTCGCCCTACAATAGAAAATTTCATGACCGTTCAAGAAATTTCTCTTAATTTGGAGGAGAAAATTCTGGTATATTCTGATGAAACACATTTTTGTTGTATTTCATCAGATATTACAGTTAAAAAAGGCGCTGGAAAATTATATGAGTCTGGTAGAGAAAATGTTGGAAAATTTATATCCTGCGAAAAAATTTTTAAGAATTATTGTAAAATTTTAGAAATTTCGAGGAAAATTCTTAAACTATGCGAGACAATATTAAAAATAAAAACGACGACATATTTAGACAAAATAGAATAATAAAGCTATAAAATTCGGATGAAATGAATTAGGAAATAGTAAAAGAATGTAAGTCTAAAAAAAAAAAATTACTCGAAAATTCCAGAATTGTTATCATTCTACTAATTAGGAAAAGAAATTTCTATAAAATTCTATAATAACATTTTGCATTCTGTACTGTTTCTGTTTTGAATAATGTTATTATTATTATAAAAAATCTGTAATGAAGAAACGTCGTTGCAAATCAATTCTAAGAAAATTCAAGGAATCTGGATACGAAAATTCTCAAAAACATTAAAAAGAAATTTCGAGAAAATTCCAGTTATATAAAATAAATTTAATGGAAAATCCTAAACACCCTCCAAAAAGATTCTTCCAATTTAGAGGAGACAGAGGCAGAAAAGAGAGATATGAAAGATTTTTGAAAAAAAATTAAAGAAAATTGCAGAAATCTTTAACAATTTTAGAAATTCGAAGGAAAATGTTAGAAAATTTTAGAGATATTGTTTTCGAAACTTAGAAATGAAATTATGGAATGTTCTGATAAAATAAATCAAAAATTATCTAAGCCTAAAAGAAAATTTCTAAAAAAAATTTTTCAATTGGGAATAAAAATTTCTAGCAAATTTGTAGCTAGAAATCAGAAATTCTAGAACTTCTAAAACAATTCTTCTAATTTAAATGAGAAATTTTGGAATATGCTAATAAAATAAAACTAAAAAAAATTTGCAATAAAATATAGTAACAAATTGTTTCTAAAAGAAAATTCCACATTCTTTGCAAAAATTTCGCAGTTAGCAAAATAAATTTCTAGAAAATACATAAAATCTATAAGAAGAGCTAAAAAATTTCAAAAAAGAATTTATTATTGTCAAAACCTAAAACTCTTTCAAAAATAATTCAAATTAATTCAAATAATCCAGAAGATAAGTTTCTGGAAAACAAAAAAGAGAAATTTCTAAAGAAAAGAAAATTTATTCGAGTAAATTGTATTACTTGTGAATATTCCATAATCCTTACAATAATTCTCGTAATTAGCAAAAAAAACTTCTAGAAAATCCAAAAAATCTATTAGAAAAAAAAGCAGATAAGTTTGGAATAAGAATAATTATTGTCAAAACTTAAAAACTTTTTAAGAAAATTCAAAAAATCTAGAAGATAAGTTTCTGGAAAACACGAAAGAGAAAAATCTAGAGAAATCTGAAATAAATGAAAAGAAAATTTTTCCAAAAAGAAAGAAAGATTGCCGTAAAATTTTATAACTTTTGAAGAAAATTCTAACAAGTTATCATCCAAACTTTTAAGACAATTCCGAGAATCTGTAGAAACAATTGTTGGGAAACTTTGGAAATCTAAGAAATAAAAATGGTGGAAAGTTCTATATATATAAAGTGTGAAGAGAGGAGACAACAGTGTTATTACTTTCTCTATATTTCTAGAAAAAAAATTGTATCTCTGTGTGTGTGTGTGTGTCTGTCGGTGTATATCAAAAATGAGTTATCTGTTTGAGATGAAACTTCAAATTTAATGATTAATTTACATGAAACTTGTATTACAAATAATTGTAAAGAATTCAAAAGTAACAAATCATTAAGAATAGCCTTTTTGCGTACACCTCATAGTTTTCGAGTAAAATATAGGGAAAGTACTATGATGACCACATCACCATTTTAGAATTTGTGTTGAAGATTTTTTAAAACTAAAAACTATGTTCTGGCGTTTAGTTTTAATAATAGTAATAATAATAATAATGTAGGGTGCATACCCAAAGAAACTGATTGAAACTATTGAATAAAAGATCAATTTTTCAAGCTAAGTGTTTTCATTAATTAAGATCAAAATACATTCAAATTGTAACTTACATTAAATAATTTGTCATATACTAAAGTAACAAAGTTTGAAGTCCTTGGTATATGTAGGTTGGTGAATCCGGAGTGGAAAGCGTGCGCCCGGCGATCGTAATTTAGATAAATGAGTAATTGATTATTAAAACGAATTATTGCGGGTAATTAATGCAGGGCCGTTGATCGATCGTGGACATTTAATATCCGCGATGACTGTTCCTCGTGTCCGGTTCGCCACACATGGCTCAGATTAATTGGCCGCATTGATCAGAGTGTGCGTCAAAACACGAGAGAGGAGGATTAGACCGGTTTCGCTGCGGGCGGTTCTCTTGCAAGGGAACATACATTCCTCCGTTCGGAGGAGCATCACCGACTTGCCCAACCAAGATCGAATGAACTTGATAATGATAACGCGGTTGTGCGTGTTGCGATTACACGTTTGTAATTACTCGAAATGTGCATTTTGCTCGCAAATGCGTATAATGTGGGAGAATTCGCTGCAATTAGATATAGATTTGCATACTAAGAGGATTTCCTTTTCTTCGAATTAAAGTCGTTAAGTACTAATGATTTCAGTTACTTCCTTAAATTTAGATACTCTTAAAGTCATTAGTATTAGTAATCGACTGTTGTTATTATTTATTTTTATAGCAGTTATGTTTTTTGTTCATATTCTTCAAGATTACTAATACAAATCTTTAAAATTATAGTATTAAAGATAAGCTTTCAATTCTATAGAACACATTTTTTCGCCTTATATGTAAGATTTTTAGTAATTTTAGATTTAGATCGACCAACTCCCCAAAGGCCTTTCGCAGAATGCTTTCCAAGTGGACAGTTGTTACCTCGCTCTCATTGCTGCCAGAAAGGCAGGTCGATCTACGAATTGTACGATCATGACTGAAATCAAGTTCGGTATGTCGCCGGTGTTGATAATATACAACGTTGGGGAGAAGGTAGAACCTTGCGGAACCCCTGCAAATACCTAACGCTCGCTGGAGAAGTAACTGCTGACTTTTATACAGAATTTTTTGTTAGGAAGGAAGCTCTTCCTCCGAGTCAGGAATATCATTTCAAAGATAAGCCCATTGTATTTCTTGAATCACTTTCTCATTTATCACTTGAAGAAACATTTTGAACTATTACTGATGATCAGTAATAAGACCATTGTACCAGATTTTAAGGCTGCGGCAATGTCTCTTCTATTGTCAAAGACCTCAGCGAAACCAACGTAAACCAGCGTGAATTAGGGATAATTTTATAGTCCTTAGTTCTCTAAAGGCTATAAAATTATCGGTCTTCTAACCGAAGTATTTACGAGCAGGATTTTATCAAGAAGCTTGCCCAGAACGCGAAACAAAAAAGTTTTAAGCAAAAATTAGATGATCCTGTTTGCTATTTTTTTGACAGTTTCTAAACAAATGGAAAAGAGTCCAAGTGTAAAGCAACATTTTATAGGTTTAGGAGAACGGATCTACCGTTGTGACTAAAGTTTCTCGCCATTGAAGTGGAAATATCATTATCGCCTGAAGCTTTGTGGTTTTGGAGATGTTCAATAAGGCTATAAAGCTCAGCCCCTTTTGGCGAGGGGTCAGAGGTCTTCTTGCAACTTCCAAAGTACGATCTGACTGGTTTATTGTTTTCTTTAGAGATGTTATCATCGTTTTTACTGAGATATAGAGTAAATTGTTCACTTTGAGTGATTTGAAATACTTCCATATAATTTGTGGATGTTCGTTTATAGACTAAAGTTGGCGATAAGCTAATTGACAAAATTCCACACGTTTACTTTGTTACTTACGGTGATTGATGTTTTTATCTTCAAAGAAAAATTATAATTTAAATTTATGATTTGAAAGAAAGTTATTGAGAACGTCGTATTAATTTTAAATTTTGATCAGTTTATAGTCAACTAAGAGTAGAGCAAGAAGTAGTGGCCCGGGCGGATCCAAGATGGCCGCTATAGGAGATATGAAAACCTCGACCAAAAAAAGCATTATCTACCATCTTTGCTTCAAAGAAGAAGGTAGCAAAATCCAAGCGAAATGTTGTCATTGTCAAAAGCTAAAGATGACAGCAGTCCTATGAAAAATTCTAAGAGAAGCCAAAGAAGAAAAAAACTTCTCTAATATCCTCTCCAAAAAAGTAGTTGATCACGTGTAAACACGTAACAACTGTTGAACCTCTGTTAATGTAGCTACCAAAAATTATATATCACCTTAGGTTTTTTTTTCTTTTTTCTTCTTCGGATACATAATCGTTCCGAATATTGGCGACCATCCTGGGTATGATTACTTTATTCATGGCTGAATAGTTTATATAGATTTTGAAATCTATTTAAACTTTAAGTTGGTTTTGTCGTTTTGTCAAATCATCAGTTTTGAAATGTTTATTATTGTTTGCAACATATTCTTAAAGACGAAAGCTTTATTCAAGATTCATGATATGTGATGGTTATTAATAAAAGTTACTTTAAGCTCATTTTCTTTGTATATTCTAAGAAACTGATTCAAACTTATGTATATTGTGGTAGTTTTTGAGAACCATGTTTTTTAAGTTTTTAAGCCTTGACATTCTTATTCCTCCTGGTCCTCTTTTACCCTTGGAAAACAGATATTGGAAAGCTTAATTTGGTCTCGTTTCTCATAAGGTGTCCAAGTTATTCTAGTTTTCTTGATGGTTTTCATTACTTCTTAGTACTTATTCATTGATTCCATCACTGCATTGTTGGTTGTTTACCCAAGAGATTCTCAATATTATCCTCTATAGCCACATTTCGAAAGCCTGAAGTCTTCTTTGTGTTGCTTCGGTGATTGTCCATGACTTCGTAGAAAAGTATCAAGAAAATATAGCATCGAAGAAGTCGGATTTTAATATCGATGCTGAGGCTGTGACTTTTAAACAGTTTAGCCATTTTGTTAGAGGCAGCTCTTGATTTCTTGATTTTGCACTCAATCTCCTGTTGATGATCCCAATCCTCATTAATAATGGTTCCCAAGTAGGCAAACTGTGATACCCTCTCTATTAGTGTGTTGTTGATTATTAATTCGCACTTTTCACTTGCCTCTTTACTAATTACCATGAATCTAGTTTTACTAATGTTATTTTCTAAACCATAACGAGTGATGCCATCTTTTATTCTGTTTATTAGTTGTTAAAAGCCGTTCATACTATTGGTGAATTACACAGTAGAATCTGAGTATTGAGTGTTGTTTAATCATTCTCCATTCCCCAGGATTCCTATGTCGGTATTTTTTTCCTCATGTCGCTTAGCGCCTCTGCACTGCGGTCTCCATAGTCCTTTTGTACACATCTGGATGATTTACTCCTTGTGTACTCCTGTTTTTTCTATAAGGTCCAGGAGTTTTTGCCAGGGGATGTTCTTTAGCTTTTCTACAGGCAGCACAGGCTTCCCGAATTTATGTCGGTATTCTCAAAGGCTTCTCTGAAGATTTCTTTTGAATACCATAAAGTTTAAATATGAGCCGCGCAAGAATGCAACCGTGACTAACGCCGCGAAGAATACTGACGGCATTTGTTTACCTTAGGTCAAGTAGTCCCAATTGCCAAATCCATGATAACAGGATTGTGATAAGAACTAAGTTCACTTGATATTAAGAATATCTAATATTTCATATTCGAGTGAAAGAATATTGAGTTCTCAGGACCTACCGCAATTATGTCGTAGTTCGAGTTTATAATGACCTGAAGGAATTTTTGAAGTTAAATGCCTGGCCCAGATTAAAATCATTTTGCGAACCGACAAATTGAATTTGGCTAGAGAATTTTAAGATTACGTATGTTCATAGTGATGGTTGCGACTGCTACTACGTGGTAATTCATAATGAACACTGAATAAAACACTTACTATGTTTTAACAAGTAATTACTTGATAATGACCGTCAAAATTCGAAACATAAGTCGTACACATTGTAATATATTTATATATTATAATAAATTATAGTGGTTAAAACATAGTATAGTCCATCCGTTGGATCTTCTGTCCTACGTCACAAAATATCGATTAGAGAAACGACACAAAAACATTCAGTCTGATAAAGTAAACCAAATGCGTTAGAAAAAGAACGCACTGTAAAACTTTCGTCGTTTTTTGAAGCGATAGTTTGTGACGTACGACGTAAGATCCAACGGACAGACTATAATTCAGTTTTCATTACGTATGTTCGTAAAGATAGATACAACATTTAGGGCAACATATTACCAGTTTGTTAAAGTACTTCCTGAAATTAAGTGGATTAAGACAATTTGGGGAATAAGTGCAACTCCCAAATTCCTGGTAAAATATCATGTGCAGGGTAGGGTGCGCCATGGGAAACGGACGTTTTACAAATTAACGGTACTCTACTATTTTAGGCTTTAACAAATTTTTATCAGCAAAAGAAAAGAAAGAAAAGAAATCATATCATTAAGATGATGTGCATATTCACGCTGACAAATGTGGAGACGCTCTTTGAAGATAGCTTCCACTCCCTACAATAGTTGTTCCATCCTGATGGAATCAAACATTTTGCAGGTTGATTCATCGTTCTCTCAGTTCATATCTCAAATAACAGTTTTTCCGTTTTCCTCAAAAAAGTAGGGCTCTCTAATACCAAACTTCTCGATGCCGCACCACACCGTAATTTGGGGCTACGTAGTGGTAATTCATGTAGAGTTTGTGGCAATTGAGATGAAAATGAGCATCGTCGCACATTATCAAAATTGCATTGGGCCCATCTTCCAAAAGTTGGAGCGGCGCTTCAGCAAAAGTTACACGTTGTAGATTGGGGCGAAGACGTAAATCTTAGTGAAAAATTCGCCGTACTACATTCATAGTACTGCAGAATGGCGACGAGCTCAACGTCTTGAACTACTTAATATAGCCTGTTCTTTAACTTTAAACTGCCACCACCACGAAGGGCATTAACCCATCCCAAAATAATGTGCCTCTATGACATGATTGTTAAATCTTGGACGATAGAGACCTTAAACTTTAAAGGATGATTGAAAATAAACATTAACCATTCACAAACTGCCGGGTTGGCAGAGGGAAACCCCTTCAGGTTTTGTACAACCTACCCCAAAAAACGTCCGTTTCCCCATGTTAACAAGAGCTATGAATCGGTTTTGATTTATTTTGGATTTCATTAGCATAGTGAACTTGAGAAGGGGATGAAATTGAAAATAGACACCCTAAAGTAGATTAGGATTGGGTTTCTACTGACTAAAAATGCTCCTTAAAGATCGTATTTTCGACTAGTCTAAGACCATGTGTCTTTTCTAACTAACCTTCTGCGAAATTATTACTTGGATGATGATCAAGTGATCTGCTCTGACTTAGAATCTCGCTCCAAATCAGCAAGGTTCTCACAATAAGTCTTGAAGCAATTCTAGGAAACAAAATGGTGATGATATACACCAACGAAACTAATTTTTTACTGCTGTTGCTTCTAACAGAACAGACTCTAACAGACTAATCTCAGAGAACTATAAACATAAATAAAACATTTAATTCCAAGCTTCTTATCTTCTCATCTGTAATTTTGGCCAGATTATCAGATTGATTCTGTATGGCTTTTTGAAACCTTGACTTTAACACACTAAACTTCAAGCTTTCAAGAAAACATCGAATGATACATGTTTGCTTTAAAGCTTGAAGTTTGGTATGTTTAAGTCAAGGTTTCAAAAAGCCATAGAGAACAAATCTGATAATCTGATTAGAGAGTTTGTTTGTTGCTTTCATCACTAAAAATTAGTTTGAGTGGTGTATATCATCGCCATTTTGTTCTCTACAATTACTTAAAAATTAATAATAAGAATCTGATGACTCCTAAAGCTTTAATATTGCTTAAAAATTATTTGTAAGAACCTGACGACTTCTAAAGCTCTCTTTTGTGTTTTCACTAAGAACAAAAAGTTGCATTTAAAGAAGATTCAAATTTGTTGCTTCTTATGATTTATGATACGAAATCATTTAACTTTTACGCCAGATTTAACGAAACGTTTGGCTTCAAATTATCGTGTTTTATTTGAAATTAGGGTTAAAGCTTGAAGTTTTGGTAACTCCAAAAAGCTAGAAAGAAAAATCTGTCATTCTGTTTAAAATTGGAGATTAGAAGGCTTGAGATTAGGTGTCATGGAATCAACAGTCTTCAGTTTTAAACAAGACAAATTAATTTAATATTAGCCTGATAATTACACACGTTTACAAATTCGGGTCAACTGTTGGACCCGAACAGATGAGAACGATTCTTAACGTGATTTGATGCCCTGAACTCAGATCTTCAATCTGTGTGGTTTTAGTTTTCGAGTTCGCGCATGGTGGTAGTACTGCTCACTTATAACGGCTTTCAGTTGACCACGTTGTATTAAACATCATTTTGAACTTGTTTCTGTGCAGTGCTTTTGCTCCGCAACGTGTGAAAATGCAGAGATAATGCTGCAAAGCCGTTTTTGTTACTTTGCTCGGAAAACGTGGAAAAATCATGACAAATGCACTCAAACATGCGTATTTGCAGTACTTTGGTTTTGCTGTAGTAAACACTAACAAGCCATGGGTACGAAAATTGTTTTGTAACGCTTGCAGAACAAAGCTGTACAAGTAGTCACTTGGTGAAAATGTATACTTTTCATTTTCTGTGTCAATGTTATATAGAAAACAGAAAAATCATGGAGATCATTGCTATTTTTATTCTAGCACATGATAAATATCCTGACGCATCATAAGTGTCAAAGACAGTTCCACATACAGACAGTGATCCATTGCCAATTTGTCCAGGTATACTTTTTATTCATCACAGACAAGCAATGAAAGTGTTGTCGTTATGGAAGAAAAGCATTTAATACCGCAAAGTAAACTGAGTCATTTGATTCGCGATTTGAATTTACATCGAAACAAAAAGCAGAGCTGCTTGCATCACGGTTGCAGAAATGGAAACATCTTGACCCTAAGACGCAAGTCACTATATACAGAAATAGAAATCAAGCAATTTTATTGTTCTTCAAAAAAGAAAATGACATGTGTTTCTGCAATGAAATCATAAACCTTTGATGTGATGAATACACTATATGATCGAAATGAATGGCTTTTATTCATAGATGGTTCTAAGTACAGTTTGAAGGCAACTCTACTCCACATTGAAAATAGAAAACCATACATTCCGATTGCTAACACAGATAGATACAATGTGTACAATTTTGGCTAAGATACAAATACAAAATACAATCTAAAGGTTGAGAAATAAATTAATTGTACTTAATTTCGAAATATATATTAATTGATTTACATATTCATTACAAGTTATTGGTCTATTGGTTGGTAGTCGTACCTGTTATGAGCCAGGACAACAAAACGTTTCCTTTGTAACACTTGTGAACCCACAGGACGTTTTATTACCATCTATTCACATTAAACTTGGCCTTATTAAGAACTTTGTCAAAGCACTCAATCGAAAAGAACCGGCTTTCCAGTACTTAATCAAGTTGTTTCCAAAACTGTCATACGCAAAAATCAAAGGAAGGAATGTTTGTCGGACCTGATATTAGAAAACGAATGGCTGATGCAAAGTTTACAAAATGTTTAACGCCTGATTAAGCAGTAGCATGGGCATCATTTCAAAGGGTTGTTCACAACTTTCTCGGCAAGCAAGTAATCGACATTTTTTTGCAAAATCACCACAAGATTGGAGCTTAAATGTCTCATAAGATACATTTTCTGCATTCACATCTTGGTTATTCCCCCAAAACTTGAGCGACACGAGCGACGAACAATGAGAGCGGTTACACGGTTGGGATGAAGGCATGATGAGCGACTACTGTTGGAATATAATGCATTAAACAGATCCTAAGTAGTATAGAAGACTCAGTTCAACCTCTGATTATTCAAACTTGATAAATCTGTAGCTATTAACAACAAACTGTAAAGAGGAAGAAGTTCAAAGTGTTGTTCTTCTAATCAAATTCTAATCTTTGATTTTTACCTTCTGTTCTAAATATTAAGTACTTATTCTTCAATACTCCAATTATTTCTGATAAACTTAAATTATTAGCAATTGAAATCTAAACTTGAGAACCTCGTGTGTGCAAAGCACACGTATCGTAACCGATTTGCTTCTGCAAACACAATGAAATTTGTAACATGAGAAAATACGTGCCACTCAACACCTACTCCTTCAGGTGGTATTTAAGAATGGCCAGCTGGAAAGAATGTGTAAGTGGACATTTCCATATCCACCCAGTTTTCTCGGTATTGGTAACGTTTATTTGTTTGTGTTATTTTTTCTATTTTTTCGAATCGGGTCCCCAGGTGCAGGGGCCGTAGATCAAATGACAATCCCGATTGTGGTATCGGAATGGTGGAATGGTGGAATGTTCCGGCCTCTCTCGACTCCACATAATCATAACCGGCGGCGATAAATCAGCGATTTTTCGTCCGGAAAACACGGGATGACAATGGCAAAATGGGAATCTGTGCGCTACCACAGTCACGATATGAAAGCGACCACTTCCAACGCCAGATTTATGACAATCAGCGACCGCGGTTGCGACATCACGTTAATAAAAAGACGGTACGACGCGTGGGTCTCTCAAAAGGCACGTCATTACCTGCAGGTGAAGAGCTCGAGTGGTAAAATTCGATAGCCACACAAGACGTCCCCGGTCCGGAGAAAGTAATTGTGATAACGGTGATAAAAGCGTGGTATGCGTATCATTATGTTCTGTAACATTCCGTGTCCGTCGGCGTGAGACATGTTTATCAAAGCGGAATCTATCGGACGGTACAAGACTGAATACATGTTTTGAGACAATGTAGGAAATCCGCGTGCTAACAGTACAGCGTGGAACGTGTCGAACCTGAAATGTGTTACATACATACGTATGTATACATGTGTACCTCCTGTAATAAACCATGGGCGCGTATAAGGCGCTTGAAATGGGTTAGATCATTATTTTTCTATAATTTTAGAAAGTATGCAGATAATTAAATGGTCTTTGTGTATAAAATACAGCAGGCCGTATTTATGTCCGTTGTCTATATTTGGCGTTGCGAGCGGAGACCGTTAGACGAGGATCAGAGCCACGGTGCCACTGAACCGGAAGCTTTGAGCCCTTTTTTTTTCATTTTCCTTTGACTATCACCTATTGTTCACTGCGAATACTACGGGGCTGATTCGGTGGCACAATGACGATTGTGCTGTGGGTGCGTCTGGGCGCTATCACTGGATAAAGCAGGAAGTCGGGTGCAACGGGCCGTGACTTTTGACACACATAAATCGTACATCCTTCGGATTCATTACAATATGATCGAATCGTTTGTTAACATCCTAATTCATTAGCACTGATCACAACAGTAATCGATTTACGTTTACAAACATTTTTGACTTACCTCAAATATCTACTCATCAATTTGGGCATTCATATTTTGTTGGTACTACCTATACAAACTTTGGGATTCCTTTTCAAAATTACTTTAAATTGAATTTATTACGGATTCAATCAATTTGGACATTCATAGTTTGTTAGTACTACCTATACAATTTTTTGGATTCCTTTTCTAAAATACTTCAAATTGAATTTATTACGAATTCAATCAATTTGGACATTCATAGTTTGTTAGTACTAACTATACAAACTTTTCGATTTAAACATTAAAGATCCTCTTCTATCAAGGTCCAACAAATTTATTCAATCACTGAAAGGCTGCCATCCAATAGGCTGCAATTTGACCTATCCTATATACTTTTTGAGCGTAAATGTAAATTAACAAAAAAATTTGATTATATACTTATTAAGTAAAATGATCTCTATAGTTTTAAAAGCACTGTTTTGATCTGTACATCTAGTACTCAAAGAATTTCGATGATATCAGTACTAATAAGCGCGATGTACTTTTAAAAAAAGCATTTGATTGATCAACTGGGACCACATCTTCCACCGTCACTTTCCGAAGTCCATTAATTACGAACAAGAGCGTAATTAAATCTCTCGGGTGGTGCGGCCCGGTCCGAAGATCGGAATTGAGATACAAATAGAGAATAATTAGAGGAGAATTAAGGACGCCGAAAAACCGAAGGCGCACCCACGTGCACGCTCGTTTCCAGCACCCGAGAAATTCATCATTCCGACGTGCCGGCCATTCGAAATCGAAATTGAAATGAAAAGGCGCTGATCGATCGATTTCACCCAAAGACAGAACGCAATGGGAAAAAAATTATTTACGTATGAATTCTCACGCGCTGCTATATACATCTTTTTTTTTTCATTAATCGAAAATTGGTGCAATTATATCCTGAAATGTCCGGGATGATATGTTAGAGGTATTGAAAGGTTGTTATTGCCTTTCATCGTAGTGATGATTATCTTTAATACATTTATTTTTTATAATACTTTTGTTTGGACCTAATTAAGCAGTTCTAATTGTGAAATCTGAGAATGTTTCCAGAATTTTAAGTTGAACTATCAAAAAGTTTCCTTTTTTTGAACTTACTATTCTAATTGTATCTGATGAGTTACTTACATACTTCCTCTAGCTGTAAAATAAGAGATTTTCGAAGATAATATTAAAATAGTTAGGATTATCCAATTTAGATTATTTTCTACATGTTGATGAGATTTTTAAAATTCGGCCATTCTTGAAGTTCTCTTCCTTTTTAATAAAACTAACACTTTTTTAAGAGTCTCTCTTGAGGCCAGTTTTGTAGTATCCAAAAAAAAAACAAAATGCTGAAAACGCAATAATTGCTGGGTCCAATTCTGAAGCAAACTGCGTTTGCGTTAGGACCTCTTTTAGCCAATTCTCACCAATTCTGATCGTTTGCTCAGAATTCCACGATTGTTGAAGTTCTTGTCTCACTTGATAAAAGTTTGACTAACTCGTATCCAAGGGCAAATTTTGTGCCATCAAGAAAATTTTGAAAATGCTGATAAAGTAAAAATTGCTAGGATCCGGTTCTGGAGCAAACTGCGGGTGCGTTAGAATCTCTTTTACCCAATTCTCACCAATTCTGATCGTTTGCTCAGAGTTGCACGATTGTTGAAGTTCTCGCCTTTTTGATAAATATTAGACTAACTAACTCGTTTTCAAAGGCCCCTTTTATACTATCAAAAAAAATTTGAAAATTCTGAGGAGGTAATAATCGCTCTGTTCCAGTTCTGAAGCAAACTGCGTTTGCCAATTCTCGCCAATTCTGATCGTTTGCTCAGAATTTAAACTATCAAGAAAATAAAATGCCGAAAAGGTAAGAATCGCTTGGTTACAGTTCTGGACGAAACTGCAGGTGCGTTAGATTCTCCCTCAGCCAGTTCTCGCCAATTCTGACCGTTTGCTCAGAATTCCACGTTTGTTGAAGTTCTCGTTCTCAAGAAATAAAATAAAAATATGAAAATAATAATTGCTTACTTACAATTCTGGACGAACCTGCAGGTGCGCCAAAACATTCCATTAAAGCTCTCGGAGCTTTTGGCGAATCGTTAATGATGTAAGAGTCCTTGTGTTGTTTTTCCTTAATTCTATTGTGCAAATTTTAATGTATAATTTTATAATTAAATCAAAACTTTTTGAATGCGATGTTTTATAAAAACAATCATTTTTTCGGTTATTTTTTTAAAGGAAAACCTAAACTAGACTTATTTATTAGTGAATCTAACAAAATGTCAACCTTCTAGCAATTGTTTTTCAATTTTTAAGGCGATTTTTAGGAGCAACCTTTAAATTCAAACAAATGACTCTTTACACGCAAATTTTTGAAAACCAATCGAGTGTTCAAGAAATATTTAAAAAAGAAAATTAAAAGTTGACTTCAGTTTTTGAGTAAATCTAACCAATTTTAATTTTACGGTAGTGGTTTTCAATTGTTTTCAGGCCATTGTTAATGTGCAAACGTAAAATGTATTAAAAACTTTGTTTGGATGCAACTATTAGAAAAACAAATGAATACTGGGAGAATATTTATAGAAAAACTAAAAGCTCACTTAATTTTGAGCAAACCTATACAATTTTAGCACTTTGCCAATTGTTTTTTAATAACTTTCCAGGCGATTTTTAATGCCCAACAAATTTTTCTAAACACGCAATTTTTTGAAAACTAATCGAGTGGTAAAGAATTATTTATAAAGAAAATTAAAAATAGACTTCGTTTTGAGTAAACCTAACAAACTTTAATTTTACCGTAGTGGTTTTCAATTGTTTTCAAGCCATTGTTAATATACAATCGTAAAATTTATTAAAAACTTTGTTTGGATACAATTTTTAGAAAAACAATTGAATGCTGGGAGAATATTTATAGGAAAGCTAAAAGCTCGCTCAATTTTGAGCAAAGATATACAATTTTAGCATTTTGCCAATGATTTTTTATGCGATTTTTAACGTCCAATATTAAACCTTCTTAAAATTTTTGTTTGAAATAATTAAAAAAAACAAACGACTGCAGGGTGAATAGTTATAAGAAAATTAAAATAAGACATAAATTTGATTAAGTTTTACTCATTTATATTATCTGGCAATTGTTTTTATAATTTTTTCAGGTCAATTTTAATAACCAATTTTAGACTTTAATCAAATATTTAATCAAGTAAGATTTAAAAATAAACAGTCGAGTTTTAGGAAAATATTGATAGAAAAACTAAAAGTATACTTAATTTTGAGTTAATCTACCATATTTTAACTTTATGGTAATTATTTTTCAAATATTTTCAAGCGATATTTAATGTTGAATATTCAAAATTAAACAAATATAAGCTTGAATGCAACTTTAATTAAAACGTACAAGTATTTGTTAAATATTTATAAAGAAAAAAAACATGTTTAATTTTGAGTAAACCTACAACATTCTACTTTTGTGGCAATTGTTTTCCAATCATTTCAAGTGGTTTTTAATGTGTAAGTATAGAATTTAATCATATGTTTGTTTTAATGCGATTTTTATAAAAACAATTGAGGTTTAGTAAAATATTAATAGAAAAACTATAAATTGACTTAATTTTATGTAAACCTATCAGTATTCAGTTGTATGGTAATTATTTTTCAATTATTTACTGCGCGATTTTTAATGTGTAATACTTAAAATTAAAGAAATGTTTGTTGAAAAGACATTTAAAAAAAACAATTGAATGTTGAGTAAATATTTATAAGATAACCAAAACTAAACTTAAATTTGAGTAAATCTACAAAATTTCAGTATTGTGGCAATTGTTTTTCTATTTTTGAAGTGGTTTTTATATTAATATTTAATCATTGTGTAGTTTGATTTTTGTGAGTTATGTGAAGGTAAACTTGATTAATTAAAAAGCACTAAAAACCTTTCTTCACAATTTTATTTAAATTCACAGATATATATTTCGGACACAAATAAAATTTAAATAAAATTGCGAAGAAACGTTTTTAGTGCTTTTTAATTAATAATCATTGTGTGTTTAAATGCAATAAAAAAAAAACAATTAGGGGTTGAGTAAATATTTGTAAGATAACCAACACTAGACTTAATTTTGAGTAAATCTACCAAATTTTAATTTTGTGGCAATTGTTTTTCTATTTTTGAAGTCATTTTTATCGTGCAATATTAGTAATAATCATTGTTTGTTTGAATACGATTAAAAAAAACAATAAGTAATAAGAGTAAATATTTATAAGAAATCTAAAAGTATACCAAATTTTAAGTAAATGTATTAAATTTTAAATTAATGGCAATTGTTTTACTATTTTTTCTAGACGATTTTTACGTGCAATCTCGGAATTGAATTAAATTTTCGCTTCAATCCGATTTTTACAAAAACAATCGAGTGTTGGGTGAATATTTATAGGAAAACTAAAAATGAACTTAATGTTAAAAATTTTCAAAATTTTGATATATTGTAATTGTTTTAAATTTTTTTTCTGACGTGCATTTTTGAAATTAATTAAATGTTGAAACCTCCTCAATTAAACGTTTAATTAAATGTTTGTTTAAATGCATTTGTTTTGGAAAAACAATTGATGTTGTGTGAATATTTATAAGAGAACTAAAAGTAGACTTCATTTTGAATAAATCTACAATATTTAATTCTAAGGCAATTGTTTGTCTAACCTTTGAAGCAAATTTATTGTGCAATCTTGGAATTTATTCGAAAGTTTGTTTGAATGTTCCTTTAAGAAAAACAATCGAGTGTCGCGTAAATGTTTATAGAAAACTGAAAACAGACTGAATTTTGAATAAAAAGGCAAATTTTTAAATACGTGGCATTTGATATTCTTCTTTTTCCAGGTCATTTTTAATGTGCCTTCATCGAATTTAATCAAGTATTTGTTTAAATACAATTTTTAGAAAAACAATCGATTTCTGGGTGAAAATTTATAGAAAATTTAAAATTAGATATAATTTTGAGTAAATTGGCAATTGTATTTCATGTTTCAACAAAGTTTGCAACTGATTTTCAGAAGTTTTAACACCTTTTAGGCGTTTAAAAAAAATTCTCATCTTTTTTATGAAATTTGATATTTTCTTAAAATCAAAATGTTCATAAGCATTCCTTTCTTATTTTTGTTTTATTTCGTTTTTTTATGTTATCTTAGTAAAAGAATAAAATTTTCTATAAAGAAAAGGAAATATAAAATTTTACGCAGAAAAAATGTTTTAACAAAAATTTAATCAAACAGTTTAAAATTAAATAGCCTTATTTTTAATACTTGAATCTTCTTGGTGTTAACTTCGTGGTACATTTTCAATTTTTTTAAATAAAGAAAAAATAACTTTTATAATAAAAAGTGGTATAAAAATATTGTTTTTTATTTTAAAAAAAGGTTTGTTTTTATTTAATTTTATTTATTTATTTATTATAATTAACGGACAAGCGATTTAACAGGATTTTACAAATATTTTAAACCAAATTGCATTCTTTCTTTTCTTTATAGAAATTTTTTTATTTATTTTTATTTTAAGAATTTCAACTGTTTTCCATTTTTACTATCTTCATATTTGAAGTTCTTTTAAATAAATTTATAAATAAATATATTGCTTTAATATAAATAAAAGAAAATAAGAAACTTAAATGTAGTTCGATAATAATTTGACAGTGCCACAAACAAGAAAGAAATCAAAATTACCACTTAAGCTTTTGATTTTTTTTTAACTAATTTGATTTTCAACAAATTTATAAATAAAATTTTAAACGGTTTTTTTAATCCAACTTTTCTTTTTCAACTAATTTTTAAGAGATTCATTAAAAATCTTTTTAGAAATATGTTTCCTATCAACTTTTCATTTTCATATTTTTTTCACGATTTTGAGCAAATTTGAAACTATTTTGATTTTGTTAAAAATTTTCAACAAATATTGTAAGCAAGTTTTTCCTTAATAGTCTTTTAATTAAGTTTTTACTAAAACTTAAAGAGAATACTATTTTAAACCTATTCGCATATGATATGTATTTTATTTTTCATAATTTTTAAAAATACATTCTATTTTCTTTAAAAAATTGTAGCCTCTTACAGAAAAATCGAATTATTTTAAAAACTGTTTGTTTTGAATCAATAGGAATTGATTTTTTTACGAAAAGTTTTTTTTCGCTTTTATTTTTTACATTTTTAAATTAAATTTTTTTATAATTTCATTATTTACCTGCTTATTTTGTAGAATTTCAACTGTTTTAGAGAAAAATCCAAATATATTAAAAACTGTTTTAAATCAATAGGAATTGATTTTTTGTTTAGAAAAGTTTTAACCTTTTTTTCCCTTTTTAGTTTTTAGCATTTTTAAGTTTTTAAAAACTTCAATTTTTACTTGTTAATTTTATAGAATATCAACTGTTTTCTTTTTTTATATAGACTGTCTTTTATAAATTAGAATACTTTTTTTTAAATTTTAATCTGCATATATTTATTTTATTTTTCATAATTTTTAAAAATATTTTCCATATTCTTTAGAAAATTGTATCCTCTTACCGAAATATTTAAACATTTTTTTCCCTTTTCAGTTTTTTGCATTTTTAAATTAAAATTTTTTAAAATTTCAAGTTTTACTTATTTTGTAGAATTTTAACTGTTTTAAAGTAAAATCCAAATATTTTAAAAACTGTTTAAAATCAATAGGAATTGATTTTTTTTTTAGAAAAATTTCAACCTTTTTCTTCCCTTTTTAGTTTTTAGCATTTTAGAATTAAATTTTTAAAAACTTCAATTTCTACCCGTTTTTGTAGAATATCAACTGTTTTTTTTAATATGGACTGTCTTTTATAAACTAAAATAGTTTTTTAAATGAATTGAAAAAACTTCAAATTTCTATTAGAAATTTAAAAGCATATTTTCAGTTTTTAAGTGTTCATAAAAGTTTCTAACAGAGTTTTTAGAAATTTTTAAGTCTTTTTTGATACACTTGGAAAGAACTTAAACGTTCCATTAGAAATTTAAAAGCATATTTTTAGTTTTTAGGTTTTCAACAAAGTTTGTAACTGATTTTTAGAAGTTTTTAGCACTTTTAAAGCGTTTTCTAAACTCTAATTAGAAATTTAAAAGCATATTTTCAGTTTTTAAATTTTCAACAAAGTTTCTAACTAATTTTTTAGAAATTTTTTAATCTGTTTAAACAAATTAAGATTTTTAATAATTATTTTTTGATAAAATTGAAAGGAACTTCAAACTTCTATTAAAAATGTATAAGCATATTTTCAGATTTTAGATTTTCAACACAGTTTGAAACGGATTTTTAGAAGTTTTTAACTCTTTCTAAGCGTTTTTTAAACTCTAATTAGAAATTTAAAAGCATATTATCAGTTTTTAAGTTTTCAACAAAGTTTCTAACTGATTTTTTTAGAAATTTTTAAACCAATTTAAGCAAATTTAGATTTTTAATAGTTTTGTTTTGATAAAATTGAAAGGAACTTGAAACTTCCATTAGAAATTTAAAAGGATATTTTCAATTTTTAGGTTTTTAATAAAGTTTGTAACTAATTATTAGACGTTTTTACCTGTTTCTAAGCATTATTTAAACTATAATTAGAAATTAATATTTTCAGTTTTTAAGTTTTCAACAAAGTTTCTAACTGATTCTTTAGAAAATTTTTAATCTTTTTAAGCAAATTTAGATTTTTAATAGTTCCTTTTTGATAAAATTGAAAGGAACTTGAAACTTCCATTAGAAATTTATAAGTAATTTTTCAGTTTTTAGGTTTTAAGCGTTTTTTAAACTCTTCAAATTTTTAACAAATTTGATTTTCTATACATAAATTATTTTAAAGTAATTCTTTATCGTTTATGCTTTTAATATTCCTTCTCCGTTTTCTTAGTAATATAGTAAAGTTTTATCTGTTTTAAACCAATTTATTTCTCGATAGAATTTTATACTGATTTAAAAAAACTTTTCTTTATAGAAAATGTTTTTATTTTTATTTTATTTGCTTCAATAAATGAATCAATTTAAGTTATAAAGTATTTTCATTGAATCGATTTCCTTACGTTTCAGAAAAGAATCACAGTCGTCAATTCGGTCCAAAAAGTTCTTTTGCGTTAATTCGTGCAGCACCCATACAACAATCTTCTTCTTGTGATCAGCCTTATTGAAATTGTCCTCAACTGTTTTCTGACTAATCTTCTGATCCTGAGCAATATAGTTAGTGCTAGAGGCCAAACTTATTTGATAATTTCCAGGATTTTAACGACATTTTTGACAATAGGCCTACTAGAGGGTGCTTCAATTTCAATGTCCACAATACCAGAAAGAAGCCGATGGAACCATCGTTTTGCTGTTGCATTCGAAACAGCACATTTTTGTTTATCGCTACGATTGCACTGCTTCTGAAGAATGTATCGAATTTTATCTTTCTTTGCTTCTATTTTGGAATGCTGTAACATACTGACTTAACCAAACACAAAACTGTCTTTGTTCATTTTTATAAGAGTAATGTATACACTGTGAAATATGACTTACTATACCATCTAGCAAAAAATGCTCAGAACTTTTTACTTAAGGTAATAACAGGTGGGGCAAAAGTCCCGCTACCATTTTGATTGCGCGCCATCTTGGTTCTGTGACATTTAGCTTTAACCATTGTGTTGTGTAGACGTTAAAATTTTATTCTGGATAAATATACGCCACAAGAACGAGCAGAAATAGTGACAATATTTATTAAAAATAATCGTTCCATTATTGCCACTAAGCGGAAATTGCGTCAAAAATATCCTAATCGTTCAGTGCCTCACAAAACCACAATTTATCGTTTACATGCGAACACACAATCCTTAATTAATTCATGAAACATCATTGCATCCACTAAAAACAACTGTATGGTGTAGTATTCATACTGGAAACACCATTGGTCCCTATTTTTTTTACTGTTAATGCTGAACAGTACCAAAACATGATTCGGAATTTTCTTGTGCCTGAAATGGAAGAGCAAGGACTAGAGGACATGTGGTTTCAGCAAGATGGGGTTACAGCACACACAGCTCGTTCGGCAATCCAATTATTGAATGACGTAGCGGGACTTTTGCCCCACCTTGTATTAAGAAAATGTACTTAAATTCAACGTTTCAACATTTACCTTTAAGACGAAGTTGTAGTACTTATTATAATATAGAAGGAATTGAAAATATATTATTAAATAAGTGCACATAACACATTCTTCGTGGTAAAATTGTATGTTATCAAATCGTAGGCAAACATCCGTCAAAGATTATCCTAATTAAATAATTGTCGTCTTCAGTTACCCCAGGCCATGAAATAGTGCAGCATAATGAACTCCTCGCGCAACAATTGTCGAGTTCGGTCAGGTAGGTCTGTAATCTAGCGAAATCGTTCAACCTGCACCACCCGAAGGCTCTCCTCTCCAACGTTCGTGTTTCTCCCCTTTTCCCCGTCCTCAGTGTTAATTGTGAGTCCCGAGACTGGGGCCACTTAATGGCCCTCTTCCTCGCGGATTAATAAGCTCATTTGCATCGGGAACGAGCACCGCGAGGAGTACCCGATGCCGCAATTAGTACCGAGCCACCAGTGGAAATGCGAAAACCCATTTTCGCGCATCTTCCGCTTGAAGCACTGGCGAATCGGTGCGAGTCTCCTCGGTACGAAATTGGCACGCCGTCGCTATTATTAACCTCTTGGCTGGCCGCACACAAAGGGTAAATAATGTTTTATGGCCGGATTTATTGAGGAAACGCAATGTCATGCGAGACCACATAGCGACATTTTCTCATGTGCTGCGTTTAATTGAAATACGAAAACACCAGCGCGTACCGAGAAATGCGATTATAGATGATTGAATGGGTCGTGGGTGTAGTGAGAAATGTGAGATGAAATTTATATCGGAATTTGATTGAGCGTCTTAAAACCAGAATTTTAATTAAAGACTTCGTGCACTATTTAAACAATTTTCATCTTATAATTACAAACCATAGTTATAACCATAGGTATGTTTGTAACTACTGTCACCTTAGATGAAATGGTATGGCCAAAAGAATATGTTTTTGAAAACTATCAATTAACCAATATTTTTTTATCTTAGACATATTTTGGTATTTTAGGTGGAGTTGTATCAAAAATAGGTGTTTGCAATATTTTGGGTGACAACAGATTTATCTAATAACTACAGATCATAGTCAGCTCTTAGTATAGTAGTAGTACTTGATCCTAAATTCAGAATGACTACTCTCTTATGTCTACAACTTTTATGCAAGCATTACAATGTTGATGTTGATGATCAGCTACCTCTTTTCCTTTTCTTTTGCATTTACGCTCTTCTGTTTGCTCCTGATATTCAAGCATTACAATTTTATTGCTGATAACCAAATGGTCTCCTTCCTCCACTTACTTCCGTCTACACCTGATACTCAACTGAAATACTTTCTAATAAGAAAAGGTATAATATATATAGGTATAATCTGGTTAAGCTAAAATTTGGTTACTAACATATGGTTGATGTGATATTGTTGAGGTCTACAGTATCGGAGATTTTTAGACACTTAACAGAAGAAGGAAAACTAAAAATATTTGATTAGAAGGTTAAGGTTTTGTTTCAATGTTTCACATAGTGTTTAATTAACGTTTTAATTAACATAAAAATGTTTCACCATGGGTGAAGTCAGAATTTAATCCATCGTAAAAATATTTGTACTTAAGGGTCTCATAAGCATAGAACAGGACATTAAGAAAGCTATTATCACATCATGTTTTTAATACCAACAATATATTGCAAAAATATCCAAAGTTCCTTATAGATGTAACAATTTTACCATCAAATGATGAAAGATTTTGATCTTTTATTAATAGATTATGTTCATCATCAACTCATCCAATAAATTGATTTTCTTGACACCTATATACTTCAAACTAAAGATAAAATAAAAGTGAATGGTTAAGAAGTTAATAATATTATTATTACATTAATATTGATAATAACAACTGATAATGTAGCAATAACACTTTCTATCTGCACATGGGCACTGTCGACACATGCGCCAAGTGCAATAACCCATTCAAAAATTTCACCTACGCGGCGCGCGAGCGTTTCGAAACGTTCCCGAAGCTCGCGTTAATTAGCACGTAATAAACGCCTAATCTCCGATCAATCAATACCAGAGGTACCTGAAATGGAAAGTGGCCTTATCCAATTAAAAGGCGGCCCGGCGTGCGGCCGCCGAAGCGCCCCGAAAATCCGTCTAATCGCGAGAAGAAAGTAATTAATGCGTGTTGTGCTCCTTCGGATCTCTGATCTCCCGCCGCCCCCGTCGCAGAACAATGATCAGAATTTGACCCGGTTACCGATATAACCGGGCGAACGATCCGTTTTCTATGAGGGGACCGGCTCATTTGCTTAAACGGTTGCGCAACGGTCCGAAGGCATTCACCGTGCTCCGGTGGCTGGGATAATAATGAGGCGTACCCAGGCCCAAAAAGAAAATGTTGGAGGAATCGCATAGTTCATAAATAGTTTACTGCTTATCAAAGATAAAGGAGGACATAGAAAAGAAAATGAAGAATAAAATAGGAGGTCAAATTGTACTTCGGAAATAACAATCGCACTTGGACTTCTGATGCAGACACTCTCGATAAGTTCGATAGACTTATTAAACATCTAAAAATCCGCAAAACTTGATGAGTATCCACCTTATCAAGAAACTCTTCTTTTTCTTCCTCTTTAAATAGGATTATATCTTGTTCTTTGCAGTTGGGACGCTGAGCTCCAGCTCTCTAACTATCTTTGAGGTGGTCTTCTTGGGTTTTTTATTCTAAGTAACACCGTCCTGGTAATTTTTGGCAGTCTGGTTTTATCCACTCTGTCCACATGGTCTCTCCACTCCCGCCTTCTGTTTGGGGCCTATCTTACAACGTCTTGAACGTCTTCATTCTGTCTTCGCTTCCTATGTGGTTCCGTTGACTGCATCCACACATTCATCTTAGAATTTACATCTCCGTTGTTCTCATGAGTCATTTAGTTGTGACGTTTTCTGCCCTAGTTTCGATTGCGTATGTCATTCTTGTAGATTCTTGGTTTGTTTACTACAGACATTTCTTCTTTTAGATTCCTGTTGCTTGCTATGTTATGTTATGTTGTTACCTAGGGGTATTTGAATGACGTGTTTCATGTTTTTATTGTATATGGCAAGCTTACATCTACGCGGGTTCCTAGATATCAAGAGAGACTGTGTCGTAGATATCTGCAAGTTGAACTTTGAAGCAGTTTGCTCAAACTTGTAGAGCATGCTTTACAAGTGGTCTTCGGAGATCAGTACCGCGTCATCCGCATAAAATACAATTTTTATATCTCCATCATCCAATTTGTAGGCTGGGTGGCTGGTCACTATCCAACCCTCCAATCATTTTAAAAGTAAAAAGATATTAACCAAAAAATCCTAGGTGGCTATATAAGGAGCACAAAAAAATATGATTTCTTTTGAGCATTCTATTGATAAAATTCATAATTACTTTGATGAAATTAAAAAAAAAAAAAACTGGGCAGCTCATGATAAAGCTGATATAAAAGTTAACTTCAGTAGTTTAAACTGTTCAATGTAAGCTGGTGAATCTAACTCTAACAGAGCTTAAAAATTTAAAGACCCATTTGTAACTATGATGAGCTAGTTATTCTCACTAAGAAGAAATTTAGAAGAAACAGTGAGAATAATAACCTATATGAACCAGAAAATTAAGAGAGTAAGAGAAACAACAGGTCAATTATAAAAAGCTTTTTAGATGGATTAGAATTCTCACCTGACAATTCCGTCTGATCATGTAAGAAAGAAAGTAAATTATGCAATTATTAAACAAAAACCACCACCAGTCTTTAGAGTTTTGCTTCATTATTCATCTGCCTTATAAAGCCACAGTGTGGTGAAACAGTTGTAGTAATGTATTTACAAAATAAAGCAAAACTCTAAACCCTCCTGTTTTTGCTTAATAATTGTGAAATGGAGTTTAGCCAAGTATCAGCCTAATCAATCCGATGTTTGAAAGTACATTATAAACACGAGTTATATCGAAAAAAGTACTCGTGTATATAATTTATAATAAAAATATATCACACAGCAGAAGCCTCCATAATTACTTCTTTAAAGAAAGCACAATTTGCCAACAAAGATACGCTAATACTTTAAAAGAATTACAAGTTCCTTATCAGAGAATGAGCCCCTGTAAAGAGGAGGGAAACGTCCAAAAAATTGTTATCACCAGTGAGAGTACTAAGAAAGGCGGTGAATATGAACTACTAGATGATACAGAATTACAACTTGATAAAAACTTTTCTAGGAAGTGTACTATCAACTCAATTAGGATCCCGGTGAAGAAATTAAAGTCTGAGTACAATCAAAAGTTTAAAGATAAATAAATAAAAGCTTAACCAGCTGTAAAAGTTTGAAGAGATCTCACTCAAAGAAAAGTGATTCTTCCTCTAATATTAGTCAAGGCTTCCAAAAATAAACCATACACTGAAGGTTCTAAAAATGCAGAAGCAAATCTTTAACATCCAGCCGTGATAGCTATTCCTAATCTTCAAGTAGCGGAAAAAAAACTAACAGTTGTTCTTTACTACCAATGAAACCGTTTAAAAGTTATCTTAAACACTAATGAAGCTCCAAAAGTAAGCAATGCTCAATGAAAAAGGCAATAAAATTAACAAAACCAGAAATTTTGATCAAAGTACACATAATAGTATACTCCGTAGGGTTAATGTATAAACATTTAGAAATTAATGGAGAAGACCAGAAACAAGAATCTAACGAATTAAGAAACCAAAAGCAATCAATTTGTGAAAATGTTACTATTAGAAATCCTTTGAAGAATGGGCTTAGAGCGGGAACTTCTACTCATTATCAAAAAGCGAAAAACAGCCTGCCTTGGCCATGTAATGAGGCACGAACTCTATGAACTACTACGTCTGATGATCCAGGGAAAATAGAAGGAAGGAGAGGCATTGAAAGGAAAAAGTGACGTGGCTCCGGTTCGTTAAGAAGTTCCATCCCTGTCGACTTCTTAACGAACCGGAACCACGTCACTTTTTCCTTTCAATGCCTCTCTTTCCTTCTATTTTCCCTAGATCATCAGACGTAGTAGTTCATAGAGTTCGTTTGAAGATCTGATGAGAAAAACAATAGATAAGAAATAATACGCTGAAATAGTCGCCAACCTCCGCTAGGAGACGAACGTACTGAAGAAGAAGAAATAAAATTTGTTTAATAAGTAGAGCAAGGTTTGTTAACGGCGGCTTGACTTTGTTTGGCACTCAAAACAAATACATTAAATGTAAAGATGTATTTTCTTAAAGATTTTTTAAATAAATATATTTTTTATATATTTTTAATCAGTCTGAACGGTGCCATCTAGTGATGACGCATGCAAATTTACCTCTTCTGGAAATTTACTTTTTTTCACCTAAAAAATCCTGAACAAAATGTAAAAATATATTTTCTCATTAATCGCTCTGAACTATTACTTTTAAAAACATATATTGCATTTTTGTACATTTTTGTCGAGTTCAAACAGCGCCATCTAGTGATGATATGTGCAGTTTTATTTTATTTTATGATTTTCATTTATTTAGCGCTCAAAAAAATACGTATAAAATGTAAGAAATATTTGATTAAAAATTGATCAGAATTCTAATTAGTAAATATAGTGTTTTCAAATAAGAGGTTTCATTTCGAACAACCAGCTATCTGGGCAGCTGTCGTCTTTTGACAGTTTATAGGTAAAAACTACGCCATTAGTAAAAATACAACCATACACGCTTCAACAACGCATTGAAATTTTTAAAATTAACTACAGAAATGGTGAAAATTTTGCAGTCACAGTTTGCCAAACTAAAACACTTTTGGGTCGTCGTGAAGCACTTTCTCGGCCAGCAATAGTAAAACTGATTAAAAAATTTGAGCTGTTGAGACAAATTAGTGATGTGAAGAATCGAAACCATGTGCGCCGCTCAAGAACAAGTGAGAATATTGCTGCTTTTGCCAATAGTGTTAACAAAAGCCCAGGTTGGTCGATTCCTCGTCAATCTTTGGAATTAGACATTCCAAAACGATATTACACCGTATTTTCCATAAAGACTTAGGTTTTAAGGCTTTAAAAGTTCAGTTAACACAAGAACTGAAGCCTGTCGATCGCCAGCAACGTCGTTGATGCTGATTGTGTCCTTGAAATGCATCGAAATGATCCGGATTTTCATTGAAAAATAATCTTCAGTGATGAGGCCCATTTTCACCTCGGAGGCTAAGTGAATAAACAGAATTGCCGTATTTGGGGCTCGGAAAATTCAAGAATGCTTATTGAAAAGCCTCTCCATCCTCAACGTGTCACTGTTTGGTGCGGTTTTTGGACTGACAGTGTGGAAAATAAGGCTGGTGCAACTGTTACGGTGAATGGATTGCGCCATCGAGCTATGATTAATGATTTTTTATGGCCGGAATTGGAAGATATTGATGAGGACGACGCTTATTTTTAACAAGACAGCGCTACGTGCGACACCAGCAACGAAACAATCGCAATTTTGCAAGAAAAGTTTCCAGGCCGTGTTATTTCGCAAAAAGGTGAACACAATTGGCCCTCTATATCTTGTGATTTAACACCTTTAGACTTTTTCTTTGAAGCCACGAGAAAATGCTTCACAATCCACTCAAGATCTTGAAGATGGAATTTCTAAAGTTATATAATATACATTGACTAATGTTTCGATCATGGGTGATTAATTTAATGATGGGTTGGGGTTTTATTCGAAAAAGCTTGATTTCAGTATATTTTTAAAAGTCGATAAAACGCCATCTAGTGATGACTTGTGCAATTTTATCTCATCCAATTAATTTCATTTTTTGACACCCGAAAAATCCTGATCGATATCTAAAAAATGTATTTCTTTAAGCATCGCTCAGAATCCGAAATTTTGAGAACATTTTTTACAAAATCTTTATAATTTCGAAAAACGCCATCTAACGATAACATATGTAATTTTATTTTATCTAATAAAACTATTAATTTTACGCTAAGGAAAATACAGGACCAAATGTAAGAATATATATTTTTATGCGCCGCGTAAAAATTAAAATTTTTCAAACGTAAATTCCATCTTTTGAATATTTTTACAAGTGGAAACAGCGCCATCTAGTAACGAATGAATTAACTGAAGTTTTATGGTATTTATTTGTTTATCCATTTACGTATTTATGTATCTATTGAGAGAATATAACAATTTCAAAAAATTTACAATTAATTACATAAATGTATACTAAAATTCCGACTTCACATGAAAAGGCTCAGGTTTACATCCACGTGATTTTCCATTCTAGCCTATTGCTACTTTAATGGCTCTGCTGCCAGTAGATGTCACTTTGATGGTCTTCCATCAGTTTCTTTACCATATACAGGTATGGCCTATTTGTTTCCAGAATGAAAACACTTTTATTCAATATATTATGTCATATTGACATTTTTAACAGTAATTGAGGAAATTAAAATATGTATTAATTGTTTAAGGCGGAACAGCGCCATCTGGTAATGATATATGCAATTTTGTTTATTCTTATTATTCTTATTATTCATTTTTGCCGCAAAAAAAAACAGAACAAAATGTGAAAATGTATTTATAGTACCATCCAGGAACTTTAATTTTTTTAAATATGAATTCCATTGTCTGTATATTTTTATATTAGCGCAGCGCCATCTAGTAATGAATCCATTAACTAAAGTTATTATGATAGGTAATAAATTTAATATTGTGATGGCATTTTATTTGCAGGGTGCTTTTTTATACATTTTTTTAATCACACCAATAACTATCTTATAGTGCACTGTTCAACACTTTTAAACTTTTTAAATTCAGTGCCATCTAACGGCGAGAAGCTACATTTCTACATATCTAATAAAACCATAGGAGATGAAAAGACAACCTGAAAATACTGAAGAAAAGTTTCTAATGGTTTTAATCAAGTTATTGAACAGCATTTATCAATGCATTATTATTATTATTATTTCGCTATTATTATTATTAGAGCGCCACCTAGTGACGAAAACCTACAATACATATGCTACTTTTGATTCATTTTTGATTAAATGAAATGTTTACATTGGTAGATATAATAATAATAATAATAACAATAATAGTTTATTGGTGCTAATGATAAAAATCTTACACAGGTCAATACAGAAATGTAAGAATATGTATGAATAATGCATTTCTTTAGTTGATAATTACTAAATAACAATAATAAGTAATTGAAATTTGCATGATTCAGCAATCAAAATATTGATAATTAATTGAATAACTGATAATCACCTTCTGTGTTATTAAGCACCTGTTGTATTCGCCACCTAGTGGCGATAATCTTTATTACTAACCGTACAACAGTGAAAAGTAATCCTTAAATAATAAGGTATTATTTCTTTTATACAAAATGCTAACAAAACGATTCTATTATAATATTGCACGTAATAATTTTCTACAGGAATTTTGATTTTGCATTTACAAAATATGTGTTCTTCTATTCTCATACTCTATTCTTCTGGTAAGAGTTGCTCAATAAAGACACTCTCCATGGCATTTTTTGCCCTTTAAAGGAATATTTATTTGCCCCCATTGTGACATTAAAATAATGCTAAATACTTGAGTGTAGAGGCTTTTACTTTGTGAAACATTGTTTTATAATTACAATAATATTACTGCTTTGTATTATCACAAAGATAAACGTTGTATTGTAATCTTAAGTAATGCTGTCTGTGATGGGTATTATCAATTCAAGCGCTATTAATTTAACATCGCCATTTTTGAGCGGATTATATTTCAGGTAATAAATGCTTCTATATTCATCAAAACTTAGATTTTTTTTTGATAAGAGGAGAGAAAATCCTGCATGAACACCCTTTTAGAAAAATTTAGATTAAACATTGTTCAAGGTTATATACTTTTAAAAGTTAGTAACAGCGCCATCAGGTGGCGATAAACTGCAATGTTATTGTAACCAATTGGCTGTGAAATTTAAACCTTAATTAGTCCCATCTACTGGTGAAAAATATTATAAGTTTAGAAACCCATAGAAATATCAATTAAAAATCAACTGACAGTGACCATTAAAAGTGAATTATAAGCATTGAAATAAAACAACATAGTTGGGAGGGTTTCACATTTAAATGTAAATGTGAAACCCTCCCAAATGTGTTATAATAATAATAATATTTATTAACGGAAAATCCATTTTACAGAAAAATAATAATAACACAATTAAGTAAATGAAATAATATATATAAAGGAAACTAAACCTAAAAATAATTAAAAAAACCAAAACGTAATATAACACTAGCTTAAACCTATAAGTGCATACACATAAATTACAAATTATCTACAGTGACTAATATTCTTAAGGTCATACATAAAACGAGCATAAGATTCCTGAAATATATCAAAATTATAATTTAATGACAGCTCATTTGAAATACGCATAAATCTAGAAATTGGGTTATTATAACCATAATTAGTTTTGTGAAATGGAACACGAAATATTGGGACTTGTCTAGTAGGTCGATTCGTGGGTTTAACATAAAAATTTACTTGAGACAATAAGGATGAACACTGTACTTTATGAAAGAGAAGTTTATAAAAAAATGCCATGTCCGCAAAAAACCTTCGACAACATAATTTGGTAATACGCAAATCATTACAAACTGCGCTAGTATTCAATGCGTTATTATAGCCTAACTTGTATGCAATTGATTTTACGAATTTGTTTTGCACATTTTGTATAATATTTATGTAAATAGCCTGTGATGGTGACCAAACGCATGAAGCATACTCGAGATGTGAGCGAACAAACGAAAAATAAATAATCTTAAATGAATGTGCCGATAGATCGACAGACAATCGTTTAATGTAGCCCAACATTTTTGAAGCACGGTTACATATAGTATTAATATGATTACCAAAGGATAGTGCGCTGTCGAAGATAACACCCAAATCTTTAATTTCACTTACTCTCATAAGAACAATGTCGTTAATCGAGTAACAAAACTCTGTAGGGTGTTTTTTTAGAGAGAAACTAATGCTTTTACACTTCTCGGTGTTAAAGAAAAGTTGGTTATAATTGCACCAATTATTAATTGCATTAAGGTCATCTTGAAGTAATTTACAATCTTCCAGTGTTGCAATTTCTCTGTAAATTTTTAGGTCATCTGCGAATAATAAAAATGATGAGTTCTTTATGACTTGAGAGATATCGTTAATGAAAAGCAAAAATAGCAACGGACCACAATGCGAACCTTGAGGCACACCAGAGAGAGCTTGAATGGGATAGGATAAATAATTTTTTATTTTCACACATTGCGTGCGACCTACTAAAAAGCTTTTGATCCACTCAATTACAGAAGAATGGAATCCCAGGGCAGATAATTTGGCAATCAAAATATCATGGTCGACTCTATCAAATGCATTGGTAAAGTCGGTATAAATTGTATCCATTGAATGTTTAGCTTCCAAGGCATGAATCAAAGACATCTTGAAGGAAAGAAGGTTTGTAGTCGTAGATCTTCCTGTACGGAATCCATGCTGCTCGTCAATAAGTGTGTTCTTACATATCCAATTTAATTTGACTGTAATAAGTTGATCTAATAATTTAGGAATAACTGACTGTATTGACACACTACGGTAATTTGTAACATCTTCCTTTTCGCCATTTTTATGTATAGGTGTTATAAAACCCTTCTTCCAAAAGTTTGGAAACCTATTCTGACTTACTGATGATTGGAATAGAATAAAAATTGGAATAGATAGAGAATAGATACAATATTTCAGTAAGCTTGCAGGTATACCATCAGGGCCTAAGCTATTACTAGATTTTAAATTATTTATAGCGTCAAATATCTCGCTCTGCGAGAATGAAAATGGTATATGATTAACTTCAGCTGTAGTGGTAAAATTTGGAATCTGGGATGAATTGTGTTTCATATAAACAGTTGAGAAGTAATCCGCGAAAAGATTTACGCATTCATATCCGCTGCTGCTAGTAACACTATTGTAATGCATATTAATTGGAAAATCAGGAACTGAACTAGAGACTTTAACAAAATTCCAAAAGCTTTTTGGGTTGTGTGTTATATTAGTATTTACAGACTCTATGTATTGGTTGTATAAATTATTTCTCAAATCACTAACCTGTGCGCGCAAAGATTTAAAATATTCATAATTTACTGAATTTTGGCATTGCTTATAAATTTTATGTGCATACTTCTTTTGCTTTATAAGGTTTATAAGATCTTTATTAAACCAAACTGGGTATGTGGAAGGTGTTATGCGCTTAATGGGCACAAACATCTCTAAAGCATTGTACATAGTGTTGTAAAATAATTCTACCATATTGTCGATATCATCCACATCTAAAATTTTCAACCAATTAACAGATAGAAAATAGTCATTCATTGCGGCATAATTAGCTTGCGCAAAATTATAAACAAATTCATCGTAGTGTAGCGGTTTATTAACTGATTTTAATGGCATTGAAATTAAGTAAGGTACATGATGATGCGTAATGTCAAACAGTAAATCAGACGCTTTGGAAACCGTAAATCCATCATGTGCGAATATGAGATCTAAAAAAATATTATTTTCATTCGGTATGTTACATATTTGGAACAGATTAAAGTAACTAAATGACTCAGTTATTAACTGAGCTGAGTATAATGTAGTATTGTTATTTATAAGTCCTAGATCATCATTAGACCATTCTGCGCTAGGAATATTATAATCACCGCATATAACAAACTTTGAGTTAGGGTAATTTTCGGCAATATCTTCAACAGCGCTACAGTGATGTTGATATTTATCCAGAGATGAGCACGGCGGAAAATATGCCGCACACATAATAAAATTTGTATTACATATAGTTACAGAAACAAATAATTGTTCAACTGCACCAATTCCCACTGAAATTTCATTACTTATAAGATTATTGCGGACTGCGATCATAACACCACCACCACGACATTTATGGCTAGAAAATGAAGAGCGATCCATTCTATAAATAGTGTAGTTATTAAGTTTAAACTCAGAATTGTCGATATCATTATCCAGCCAAGTTTCAATAATAATTATTATATCGTATACACAACAACTAACGTTTAACATAAATGATTTTAATTTTGTGCGCATACCGCCAACGTTATGGTAGTAAATGTTTAGTTTTTTGCCGCAGAACTACTAGAAGTTGACATTTGTGGTTTCGGCGGGGCTTTAACAATTTTAGGGACTCCTGATAAATATTTTATCACTAAATTTTCTTCACCATTTTTAATTCGTTGTTCCAAATTATTTTTTAGCGCTTTGAATTCGTTTCGTTGAGTAACGGTTCTATCATAGCTAAATTTAACCACATTGTCACGTAGACCTTTTGTTTTTAAGATAATATTTTTTACAACATCACTATTCTGCAATACCAATTTTAACGGACGAGGCCGAGTACCTTTAACACCCACTCTAAACATCTTAACCGGTGTAATTTCAATTGATAGTGGTTGTAGTGTACTCTGAATTACAGACAGTTCCTCTTCATATCTAACTGAGGCTGTAGTAGAAGACGATTCCGGTACGTTGTAAGCCATTAGGTTAACGCTGCGTTTACGGCGATCTTCTAATTCATACAGTATGTCATTATCTCGCTGCCCAGATATAAGTGTGGCACCAATATTCGTTGTATCCACATTATTATAAATTTCATTTAGCCGATGTTCAATCGTATTGACCTCATCAGCAACAATCTTCATTTTTCCTTCCATCAATTTGATTTTATCATCTAATTTATTTAATAATTGATGAAATTCGGTTTTAAATGGATCGAAATATTTTTGCAACAATTTATCCAATATTGTTTCAATTTGAGATAATTGAGTCTTGTTAAAGCTACCCGAAGATGGAAAAACATTGCGTGTTGGATTCTGACATTTTATGCACACCCAGTTACTATTGCGATTTTTTCTGAGTGGAGTTAATTCCTCGTCGGATAGACCCGTGCATTTAGCATGAAACCATTTATCGCAGTTGCCTGTGCATTTTAAGTAAAATGAATTTGGGCTAATATTGCACGAACATTGATCACATGTAAATCCCATCGTTCAATATGGATAAACTAATTGTACAGGGAAAAACACTAATATATGTTCATTGAGAATAAAATTTCCGATCTGATGACTCACTCGCGACGGGACGGCTGGATAAGTCGATGAACTCCACTAATCTGTGTCCCAAAGAAATCACGATAAAATGCATAAAAAACGATGAAATTGGCACTGTATGAATGGCCGTTTGCACTCCGTAAATGTTAATGTCCAAATTACGCGAGAACCGAATACAATACTGACGTAATTTTTAGCTAGCGTATAGATTACACTTTAAAGTATATGTGTGCGAAAACACGGAAAATTTCACTATTTTTATACCAACTATTTGCCGTTTTAAACGAGAGCAGATTCGCACAGCACACTCACTTCAAAATTATTTTATTTCAATGTGTTATGAAGTTTCATAATGTATCCGCCTCGCCAATTCAATAAATTATAAGCATTAGATCTATGGGTTAATTAAATAGTCAGGTCAAGTAGTGTTGAGAATTTTGTTACCGAAATGAATTTCAACCGTAAATACAAAGTTTCTTTAGAATACCATTCAACGTTACACGAGATTTAATTTTTATATTATTCGTAGCGCCACCTAGTGGCGATAATCTACACTGCTTAGATCAATAGGTAAACACTTAACCGTGAGATCTATAGGAATATTATATTTAAAACCTTGGAAGAGAGAATTAAAAATTCAGCTACATTTGAATTAACCCACTTGTAATTTCCCATATTAATAGATTTAGTTTCATGACAAGTGTTTCGGTTTATTACAACCAATTCAGCGCCCCCTGTCAACGATAAGCTACACTACTTATAACAATACTTGGAAAGACGAACTAAACCGTAGGATCTACTGGTAAAAACTATTTTAAACATTAAATGCAATAATATATTAGTATAAAATTAAATAACAAACAGAGATTTTTAGTGTATCAATTGAGTGTTAGCAATTTAATGAATTTTATTGCAGAAAGCTTTTTGATATTGATAATTTTAATTAAATATCTTATACTAAATTGTTCAACGCTCTATAGTGTTAAATTTCAAAAATTCCTGAGAGTGCTATCTAGCGGCGATTAGGTGTACTAATCTGCTGGCAAAAATTGTAAAAACGTATTGTAATTCATTGAAGGTCGACCAATATTGATTGGTTGACCTACAATGAACTTGAGTATCAGTAAAACTGTATTAAGGAAATTTGGGGAGGAAGATTTTTGCAGATAGGTTTTTGATACTGAGACAAACAAAACGATCTTATCGTACCTTTAAAATTCATATTAGCGCTATTCAGTAGGGATAAACTTCATCAAGTGGGAAGAGGAGTTTAGACCGTATATTGATGATATGGAATTTCTTATAGAAAGCTTTTGGATACTATAAATATAAAACTTCACAATATTGGTTGTAAGAAAATAATGAGTGACACTAGGCTGTATTACATAAAGGTTTCTGATACTGAAATTTTGGATCAAAACCATCCTTAGGTTAATAAAACCATCTAGTGATAATAAACATTCCCTGGTGATGAAAAACTGAATCATAATAAATGTTATCTGCAGGTGCCCAAAAATGTTAACATTAATAAAATAACTCACATGACCCTCAGAGTTATTAAACATTGAAATAATCAAGAAGATGAAAGTTTAGTCCATGTCATGCTGAAGTAGAATTTTATTGCATTAAGCTTTTAATACTAAAATGTATTTAATGTTGAGAAATTATACGGCAAGCTATTCTAGATATCATTGATAAGGAATATTTTAATTGCATAATGTTTCAATTCAATTCAGTGGTAACAACTATTACTGCCACTTACTGACAAAATTACAAGCAATCACGAAATTGAATTTGAACTGTACTATCAGTAAGTCTCAGCAAAATGCTTAATATATATATTAAAATTAAAATTACAAAAACAGCAACGCGATGATACACCTCACAATAGTGTGCAGTACTTGATATTAAACATCTTCGAAAATGTTCTTCCCCGTAAAGTGTTTTATTTACTACGTAATAAACTCTTTAACTGAATTAAATTGAAACGCAAGTGCACATTCCCCTATCACGCTGATGATAAAAAAATTGTCGTATTTAGATCAGACATACATCAGAACGTTCATACGTTCGCGCCCGGCGCCCACGCCATCGTCGCTAATTTGTCTTAAGTGCCGCAGAAAATCCGCGGGTGCCCTCGTGCCGGCAATCACCCGCCGAGGAAAATCGCGTTATTTATTGCCTTATTTACCGTAATTATAAATTATTGCGCGATACGTGCAAAAACCGTGATTTATATCGGTCGAACTATCCGGCCATTTGAATAATCCCGCCTTAAATGGCGCCCCCTATACTCCATCAACCTGCGCAATAAACCCCCGAGGCGCGCGTTCGGTTGCGTCACTGAATTGATTTTAAATGAACAGATGATTATTATCGCGCAACACGATTCAGTTGAAAAATTTGTATTACCATGAGTTAGAAACGAAGTGTTTGTCGTTTAATCAAAGCAATAAAACAAGTTTAATTTGATCAATTAATTTCATCACGTAGTAATATTTCCAAGAGTAAATTAAACTAAACTACTAAATAGTAAAGGTCGCCACTATCATTTTCAACAATATTTCCATTAATTTATTAATAGAAAATAATATGAAATTATATGAGCTTAATCATGAGATATAATTTTATCAACAGTAGAAGTTAAAAATTATGTTTTAGATAAAATAGTTTCTCTGAATTTACACTCTAATATTTCCATTTTCTGAGAAGTAAAAAATTGGTCAGGGTATGATTCCAGTGACAGTATAATTGGTATCCCGTGCCGTTGTACCCCGGGTTTCGGGCATAGGTGTGTTATTCGATACCCCCACGTTCACGTGAAATGGCGGAGACGGTTGAAAGCGATACCGACGATAAATTGCGCTTTCTATCGTTGCATTTTTTTCTCCTTCTTATTCCTGTCCGTTCGTTCGTTTGTTTGAGGAAGGATCGCCGTGTGTGGTGCAGTGTCTACAGTGGGCTGGGAATTCGCGACAGTCGAGATCCCTCAATGCCACTCGGCCATCGAGACTAATCGCCGCTTGTCCGGGGTTGGAATTCATTAACAGACTTCGTGGAAAAGATATTGTGCGACGTCGACGTGTTCGTATTATGATTTATTTTTTTATGTTTACATTATACGAGAGGTTAGATGGATGAGTAAATGTAGTTACATAAAAGAAGATGTAGATTACTCAAGCTTATCTTTTACACAATTCTTTTAACTAATTCTTGAGTGAAGATATATTTGCATATTTAACAGCTATTCAGATATATTAAGGAAACAAGGGCTTATGTCATTTGTTGGAAGATAAATTTATCACAGATAGCAACACTGAAATTTTCACTCATAAAACCAACAATCCTAAGTTAGTCTGTTTAATGATATATGATATCTAACCACTAAATAATGCCATCTAGCGGCGATAAACTGCAGTAATAACTAAACATTCAAGTAAGAAATGAGTGAATTATAATTAGTTCTTCTAGCAAAATCAGTGTAAAAACCAACAATGGCATTGAGTGTTAATAAGCATTAGTTAATTTAATTTAACCAAATATCTTGTAAAGATGAGGTGGCATAATTTAAAGAAATCTGTGGATAAAAGTAAAACAAACCAAATCCGATAACCTAGGAATATTTTTGGGTAGAGATATCTTAAGTGAGTAAAGGTAATACTAGTCAAGACAAACTTTTCTTTGCAACTCCAAAAACAAATCTTTCCTACTCACTAGAAAAAACATTTGTTGGGAAATAACTAAAATTACTAGATAATAATATTATAATATATTTTATGAATAATAAATTTGTTATAAATGAGTTGTGTTTTTGTACATGATTGTTTATACGAAATGCATCCAGGTGTGGTCCAATTGACCTTATGGTAATCAGACTGTTCTTAATGGGTCGGATGTGACGCGGGATCGGAGTGGCAAGGTTGGCGAGATTAGATCTGGAAGTGTGCAAGCGCATTTAATTGCACGGTTGCAATAACGAAACAACCAACGAAAAAAAAAATATGTGTATGCAGACCATGCCCATAAAATTCGACCGAGTGCGACTGTTTATCTTGCCGGACGTGACATTAAACGGCGTGATAATAAGGAAATAATCGTGTGCAGTTCTTTGCAGTCATTCAAATATATTAATGGAATCAAGTTGTGCAACGAAATTATGCTTATTAATGCGCCTAAATTTATTGGCGATACCTTGAACACACCTTTTGTAAGTGATGATGCAGATAGTTTCTGTTTGAGTAATAGCTTCAATTTATTGTAGAAATAGGAGCAATTATAATTATGACAAGATTAAACTAAGCATTTATATAGATAAAATTAAAACTTTTACTTTAGAGAATTGCCATCATCATTAAATGGTGAGTGATATGTTTGAATTTTTTTGTTACTATCTTCTAAAATCTTCTCTATAAGAAGTATTCTTTACATCATGCAATGATAACAATCTATGTTTTTGTTACTATATTCTAAAATCTTCCCTATAAGAAGTGTTCTTTACATCATTCAATGACAACAATCTATGTTTTTGTTACTATCTATCAAAATATTTCTTAGAAGAAGTATCATTTATCCATTCTGTTTTGGTATATCCAAAACGCAAGCATCAGCTATATACGCCAAAAGTTAGAAATATGGGCTACGATGTAAGCATGAGAAATTGTCGGTCCTTACTTTTTTGGAGATGAAAGAGGATGTGCACTAACAGAAAATTCTGGGCGTTATTCGGAGATGATAGATAATTTCTGGGTGCCTAAGTTGGAAACCTTTGTGGGCTATAACCAAAGAACATGGTGCCAGCAGGACGGAGCAACGATAACAACCGTCCGAAAGGTCTCTGCCACGAATTCCTGAAACTTTTTCTGGAAAATTTATCTTCAGGAGAAATGACATAAATTGGACTTTGTGCAATTTCTTTGTTGACGCTTTCTTGTGGGTTTTACGCCAATATACCAAAAAAAATTTGAAAAAAAAATATCGATCACGAAATGGAAGCCATCACAGAGTCATAAACTCATATCATCTCCTTCAGTTTATAACACTAGCTTCATATACATATATTTACCATTTACATAATTATTTTCCCTCTATTGGATGATAAAATCAAATTTTGCCATTTTGACATTGACAATTAACATGGATGATAATAATTTAACGAAATAAAATGCCAAATCGTATAGTTTAAAAATAATTAAATAAATAAATTTTTAATTGGTCCATTAAATCTAAATGTCTTTTGGTACACCTTGTAGTTTTTACTTTCTGTACTTAACGGAAAAATTAATCTCAGATAGCAATCAAAATAAATATTAATATTGTAAATTTATTGTAGTCACCATCTTCCATATGTCTGGATATAAAAGCATACTTTGAAAAGCTTTATGATCTCCTTCCTTCTCTTACCTGAAACAGAAAAGAAAACTAAAATTAGACTTTTTTTTAATGGTAGAATTATTTTTTATATACTATAACATTTCATGCGTTAATTTTTTTTTAGAAATATCCATATCTTTTTTGACAATTCTAAAACATTTTTTGTTAATATTTCTATCTATAATTTAATTTCCAAAAATTTACAAATGTTTTATACAACACAATACAATTTATTTATTATGCTATTTGCTATATTTAATGCAGATACATTCGTCATATAAAAAAAATACAAATTATTACAGAAATAAGACATAATACAAAGTACAAGTTAAAATTATACATAGTGATTCCAACATAAGATTTCTTTGCAACAGATTAATAAATTCTTTAACAGAGTAAATACAATTCGATATCAAAGTTGATTTTAATTTCTTTGTAAAGTGTTTATATTTTTTTGTGTTATATATTTCAGAAGTTTATTATACAGGACACTACTATTTTTTTCTATAAGCAATTTTTGTTAATCTCTATTAATAAATCCATAAATGCCTATTTTGTTATTTTTTGAAAATTGTGAATTTTTCACAATGTTTTACTAATTTTGGCAATAATCAAATGATTTCTGTGAGAATTTTATGTTTTCCAAATATCTAGAAATATTCCATAATTCCTCTGCAAACTGTGTTTAATGTTTTCAGTACTTCTCGCACAGGTTTCTAGAAATGTCTTCCATTTTTCAGATTTAATACTTTAACTTTTTTTTTCAATCATCTAGAATTTTCTTTATGTTTCAATTTTCACTAATTTCTCTATCAAATTTTAAGACTACTTCAGATTTCTTTAAGGTTCCGAGAACTAGAAATATAATTATCCATTATCTTTTTAAAATATTCAATTTCTAGAATTTTGCAAAAACGTTTGTTTCAGTTTCACTAGGATTTTCAATATTTTATTGTTTATCTTCTAAAAATTTCTCTTCAAAATTCCTAGAATTTTTCGAAGGGTTCTAAATTTTTCAGTAATTTATTTTTCAGCTTTCAGACTCGAACACATTTTTTTCAATTTCTATCAGTTTTTAGAATTTCTCTTCTAGATTTTGGAATGTTATTTACGGTACTTTCTCTTTCGGTTTTTAGAATCAAACACTTTTTTTTCAATTTCTATTAGTATCAAAAATGTTCTATCAGTTTTTAGCATTTCTCTTTCGGGTTCCAAAAATTTTCTTTAGTTATTTTAGAATTTTTCAGATTTTGGAATGTTTTATTAAGATTTTTAATATTTAATTCTTTATTTTCTAAAAATTTTGTTTTCTCTTCAAAATTCCTGGAAATTTTCTAAGGATTCTAAATTTTTACAATAAATTCTCTTTCGGTTATCAGAATCAAACACTTTTTTTTTCAATTTGTATTAGTTTCAAAAATTTTCTTTAAGTGTTTTACAATTTTTTTAGATTTTGAAATGTTTAAGCATTTTTCCAAACATTATAATTTTCTTCTTTGCTTTTGGATTGTTTCAGCAATTTCTCTATCGAAATTTGAATAATTTTCAAGTACTGAAAAACTTTAAGTTTCAAGAATAATTTATTAATCTCCTTTTCAAATTTTTAAAATATAGAATTTCTAGAATTTTTTGAAAAACCTTTTTTAATATTTGTAAAATTTCTATACTTTATTTGCTTTAACTTATTAGAACTTCTTTCTTTGAACTTTTAGTTATTTTAAGCAATTTGTTTTCTTTTGATTTTTAAAATCTTTAAACATTATTTTTCAGACATATAGAATTTTCTTCAATATTTAAAAGAAACTATTCAGCAATTTCTGAATCAAATTTTAGGAATTTTAAAGCATTTCTTTTGCAGTGTTCGAGAATTTTTTTAAGGATTCTGGAATATAGAATATCTAAAATTTTCCAAACCATTTTTTTTGTACAAACTATTGTTTTGAAGAAAAAGTAAAGAGGGATAAAAATCCCTCTTTACTTTAATTTATTAGAATTTTCTACAAATTTCTTTTCGCTATTGTTAGAATATTTTAAGGGTTCTAGAAATTTTCATAAATTTTTCTTCAATTTTTAGAATGTTTCTGCGATTTATTCAGACAATTAGAACTAAAACAACAATTCTGCTTCAAAAAATTCTAGAAATTTCCAGCATATCCCTTACAAGCGTCTAAAATTTACTTTGAATTTTTAGCTTAAAAGAAAACTAGATTTTTTAAACATTTTATCTTTATATTAAAAAAAATCTTTTAGGACTTATGATCTTTCATTGTTTTCAAAATTCTTAAACATCTGTTTTTATACTTCCTAGAATTTTCTTAAATATTTTTTAATATCTTCACCATTTTTAGCACTATTCTAGAATATAAATTTTCTAGAATGTTGCATTTTATTATGCATTTTTCAGAGATTTTTTCTTTTTTTGTATTATCTTACAGGAATTTTCTACGAATTATTAAAGTTTTTTCTTTCCGGTTTCAAGAATTGATTTTAAGAAATAGACTTATCCAATAATTTATTTCTCCAATTTTTTTAAATATTGGATTTCTGGAATTTTGCAAAAACGCTTGCTTCGGTTTCCCTAGAATTTTCTATATTTTTTCTTTATCTTATAAGAATTTTCTAAGGATTTCCCTTCTAAATTCGAAGGATTTAAAAATTTTACAGCAATTCGATTTCGATTTTTAAAATAGGACACATATTTTTCATTTATACTATTTTTTAGCATTTATAAGAAGTTTTTTATAAACTTTTGATTCATTTAATGTTCCGTATGCAATATCCCTACATATGTACTAAAGAAATAAACAAATAAAATTTAGAATTTTCCAGATTTCGGAATGTTTAAGCATTGTTTTAAATATCAAAATTATCTTCGATGTTTCTACAATTTTTCAGCAATTTCTCTTCCAAGTATGAATTATTTTTCAAATGCTGAAAACTTTTTAGGTTTCTTAGATTTTTAGAATAGAAAATTTCTAGAATTTTTCAAAAACTTTTGCCATTTTGGTGTATTTTCTATATATATAAAATATATATGCTTTACCTTAACAGAACTCTTTATGAATTTCGACTCAAAGTTATTAATGTTTTAAGCATTTTTTTTTTAATTTTCAAAATCTTTTAGCATTTTTCCAAACTTTCTATAATAGTTCTAAAATTTTCTCTAATTTCTCTGTCAAATTTTAAAACTTGATTTTAAAAGATAGAATTATTCAATAATATTTTCTCTCGATTTTTGAAATATTGAATTTCTAGAAATTTGAAATATCGTTTGTTTCGATTTCTCTAGGATATTTAATATATTTTTTTCTTTATCTGATAAGAATCTTCTAAGAATTTCTCTTTTAAATTCGAACGATTCTAAAATTTTACAGCAATTTCTCTTTCGATTTTCATAATTTAACAAATTTTAAATTGCTACCATTTTTTTTCATCTTCTTCCAGGTTTCGAAAATTTTCTTCAAGTGTTTTAGAATTTTCTAGACTTCGCAATGTTAAGCATTTTTCCGGGCATTACAATTTTCTTCCATGTTTCTAGATTTTTCAGCTAAGTCTCTACCAAATATAAATTATTTTTCAAGTTACAACTTCCTAAATTTCTTGATTATTTTATTAATATCTTTTCAGATTTTTAGTTTTCAGAATGGAACATTTTATTTAATTTCTATTATTTTTTAGTATTTCTCTTCTAGATTTAGAAATTGTTCTTCAAGGGTTTTAGAATTTTCAAAATTTACAAAATACTAAACAAAAGTATTTGGAAAATTTTAAAAATTTTGAAACGAGATTATTCTATTTATTTTAAGCAAATTTTTTCTTAATTTTTAGAAATTTCCAGTATATTTCTTTTAAGTGTCTTGATTTTCTATGAAGATATCAGAATTTTTAGCCTAAAATTAGATTAGTTTCATTTTTCGATATTTTCTTGCTTTATGTTATAAAAATTTTCTTTAAAATTACTTGAATTATTTTATAATCTTTCTAAAATTTTAACCAAATTTTAAGAGTAATTCATAATTTTTTTCAGGTTGGAGATTATCCAGAAAGTTCTTCTTTCAATTTTTGAAATATTAAATTTCTAGAATTTTACAAAAATTTGTTTCAGTTTTTCAGAGAGAGAGGAAACATCTTTATTATTAGAAGTAAATATGTTTACAATTTTTGTGGAGTGAAGTGTACAGACTTAAGATTTCTTTTAATCAGCGGTTATCGACCCGCGGTCTTTCAGCCGTTTTTCAGATTTTTTTTCATCTTATAAAAATATTCTAAGAATTTCACTTTTATATTCTTAAAACTTTTTTATCGATTCTAAAATTTTATAGCAATTTCTGCTTGAATGTTTAGAATCGTACATATATTTCTTTAAATTTCTACCAAATTTTAACATTTCTCTTCCAGGTTTCAATTTTTTTTTAATTTTTCAGATTTTGTAATGTTTATGCAATTTTGCAGACGTTACAATTTTTTTAAATGTTTCTTGAATTTTTCAGCAATTGCTCTACCAAGTTGGATTTATTTTTCAAATGCTGAAAAATTTCTGGATAATTTTGATAATAACTTTTCCAGATTTTTAGAATATAGAATTTCTAGATTTTTCAAAAAGCCTTTGATTCAGTTTTTATGGTTTTTCTAAATTTTATATGCTTTATAAGAACTTTCTAGATTTCTACATTATTTTAGGCAGTGGTTTTTAAATTTTTAGGATCTATCAGCATTTCCAGACGTTTAAAGTTTTCTACAATGTTTTTAAAATTTGTACCAATTTAACTATTAAATTTTAAAAATTGATTTTAAGAGATATGATTATTCGGTAATTTTTTCTCCCGATGTTTGAAATATAGAATTTTTAGAATTTAGAAAAAATGGTTGTTTATGTTTCTTTGTGATTTTTCTTCTAGAATTTCTCTTCTAAATTTTATAGAATTTTTAAAACGATTCTAACATTTTTCCTTTCAATTTTCAGAATTAATATCTGTTCCAGGTTTCGAAAATTTCAGACATTACAATTTTCTACGATGTTTCTAGAATTTTTCAGATTTCATAGTGTAAGCATTTTTCCAGGCATTATAAATAGGTTCAATGTTTTTACAATTTTTTAACAATTTTTCTACCATGTTTTAATTATTCTTCAAATGTAAAAAAATGTTCAGGATTTTAGTATTTGTTAATAATAATAATCTCTTTTCCAAAACATTTGTTTCATTTAAATTTTCTAAATTTTATTTGCTTTTATCAGAATTTCTCTTCCTAAATTTCCAGTTTTTTTAACAATTTAGATATTTTTTTAAGGATTCTAGAATTGTCTCAATTTTCAATGGTTTTCTATCTCTCCTTGCTTTTATTAGAATTTTCTGCAAATTTATCTTTTTTTCTAAGAGTTTTAGAATTTTTCAGCAATTTCTTCTTCAATTTTTAGAATTTAGAATTTATAAGCAATTCCGCTTAAAAAATTTCCATGTCATCTAACTGTCTAGAGAATTTTTTTTTAAGATTTTAAAATGTTTAGCTTAAAATTTAATGTGAATATAGAGTAGGTGGGTTATGTTTTATGTCTATACCCTAAAATACGAAACACTTCTAGATTTTATAACAATTTTACTTCAATATTATTAAATATTTTAGCATTTTTTAAAACTCATCGTTGTTTTAAATTTTTTCAGCATGTCTTTACCAAGTTCCTAGAATTTGCTTCAATTTCTTCTGTTTAGAATTATTTGGCTTTCATCTAGAATATAAATATTCTAGAATGTTCCAAAATTTGTATTTCATTTTTCGAGCATTTTTTTGCTTTACCTTATAAGAATTTTCTACGAATTACCCTTAGAATTTGTTTGAATTTTTTAATGGCTTTGATTTTGTTTCCATTTTTTGATTAAATCAACGTTTTATTCTAGACAACTAACAACTTTCGATGTTTCTAGAAATTTTCAGCAATCTCTCTACCAAATTTTATGGATTCCTGATAATTCGGACAAAACGCGTACTCGCTTTCAAACGTTTTAACACAAATATCCCTACTTCATATTCCGTACAAATCGGCAAGCACTTTCAAGGTTTCGCCGCGTTATAAAAAGAAAGCTCTTTTCAACGTTTCACACGATAAAATACCTTTTTGCATATTTCAAAACGCAACACTTAAACGCAGCCCCCGCGTCTGAAGTCTGCGTCCTTCTTTATGCTCGTCGAGAGGTACTCGAGCACCGCGAGTACTACGAAGAAGTGGCTCAACTCGGCCTTTCCTCACTTTGCGACCACTCGAAACGGCGCACGGGAGTGCGTGGGTGGCATTGTCATAATTGAATTATGTGAGAAATGCAACCATGGAAAGTGTAACAAGTTGTTTGACCTTTGACGGATTTATGCGCAGCGAATTAAAAAAAAGAAGTTGACAGCATAAATGATTACTTATGTTAGTGTCACGATAAAAAAAATCATAGTTAATGAGTATGGTGTGATTTAGTAACCTTGTTAAAAAAATCTTATAAAGAATTCCATTACAATGAATATTCAGTTCAATCATCATTTGATAAAACACATTATGTAAACTCAGAACCGATTGATTGATTGTTGAGGTACTTAAGCGTTGAAAATCTATTTTTAATATTCAAAACCGATTTATAGTCATTCATCCCTATTTATTTATTTATTACTCATATTAGTACGAAGACATGTAAACGCATACAAATCTTCTTAGGATTGTAGATTATAGTTCAATTCCTTCAATATATCTTTCGTTTCGCATTGTCCGAAATATCGAAACACGAATAATACATCAATTTAGGCGAGAGATTTATGTTCCTGTTTAGAAAGCCAACAATTACCGAATTCCCAACACTCATCCTAAGAACAATACCAAGGTATCGATACACGCGTCCGCCTGGAGGGGAGAAACGTGCCCGAAAAATTTTACCAAACGTTATCTTTCGGTCACATGCAAATTTCATATGGGAAACTCATATCGGCACTTCGTTTTCTCATTGAAAGAGAAATCCGTTATCTAGACGTGTCATCACGAATAATTTTTTTTACGCAACACACATACATACATTTTTCCCAATCAATTAATTCTTCCTCAGGATATGACTAGTTTTAATTGGCATAAAATATATCCTTCCTTGCTGCTATATTTATATTCTAATCTCTGTATCTGAAGCGAACAACAATAGGTACTAAATTTCGCCATTGTTTTTCGTTCTTCATTTTTTTGGTTTCGGCTTGAGGGTTGGTCATTAGTTGTCCTCTCGAAGGGGGAAAGTGTCTGCAAATATCGCGGTCCGCATCGGCTACGTGACGAGATGCATCTATCTCAAAAGTGTAGGTCGTGGGAACGGACAGTCGCGAAAGGTGAGATTCTGAAGGGACAGTGCGAACTTTTCGTTTGTTTACTATCGCATGGTAAAAGGCAATTGTTTGCTGAAACTGATATTAATGAGCTGCACTTCTACCTGGATGGATTTTAGATGAATGGTTGTGGGATGGGGAATGATGCAAGATTGATTGGTGTGTATGGCACGCCTTCAATATCAGTTGTAAATCAACGAAACTGCATTTAAGTATTAGTATGAAAATTGTTAAGAAAATAAATTTTTATAATTATCTTATCGGCAAAAAATGTATTAATGTAATAATGCTACGAAAATAGTGTGGAAAGAAATAAGGAAGTATATATTAGAAGTTGAGCTGTCGTAATTGCTTTTCTATTATTTTGAAGCGCTTGAAATTTAAGTCAAAACCGCGTTGAATCAGTGCTATCGTATTATTTCGAAAATCATCGAGGGTTGTTTTCTAATTTTTTCGTTTGCGTATAGTAGAATGTTTTACATTAAATATTAATCATTTGAAGCGTGTGGCAAATGTTTATCTATTATTTTCAAGCGCTTGAACGCGAAAACAATTTTAAATTGAAAAGACGTGTTAATTCAGTGCGATTATTTCAGAAATTGGCAAGGTTTGTTTTCTAATTTTAACTTTTGTGTATGAAGGAAAGTATTTTGATTTAAATAATTTCAGACGTGTGGCAATAGTTTTTCTGTTCATTTCAAGCGCTTGAACGCGAAAGCAATTTTAAATCATGGAATGCGTTGATTTAGTGCGATTATTTTCTAAATTAGCGAGAGTTGTTTTCTAATTTTTACAAACGCGTATGTAGAAGAGTATTTTGATTAAATTTTAATAATTTCAAGCGTGTGTCAATTGTTTTTCTATTTATTTCAAGCGCTCGAATGCGAAAGCAACTTTAAATCAAACAACGCGTTGATTCAGTGCGATTATTTCGGAAATTAGGAAGGGTTGTTTTTTAATTTTTACGTGTGAGTGTTTAGAAGTGTATTTTCATTCAATTGTAATTATTTCAAAGCGTCTGGCAATTGTTTTTCTATTATTTTCAAGCACTCGAACGCGAAAGCAACTTTAAATAAAAAAACGCATTGTTTCAGTGCGATTATTTCGGAAATCAGCGAGGGCTTTGTTTCTAATTTTTACTTGTGCATATGTAGGAAAGTGTTTTAATTAAACTCTAATGATTTCAAGAATGTGGCAGTTGTTTTTCTATTTATTTCAAGCGCTCGAACGCAGAAGCAACTTTAAATCAAAAAACGCGTTCATTCAAGGCGATTATTTCGAAAATTAGCGGGAGTTGTTATCTAATTTTTACTTGTACGTATGTAGAAAAGTATTTTGTTTAAAATTCTAATAATTGCAAGCGTGTGGCAATTGTTTTTCTATTTATTATCAAGCGCTTGAACGCGAAAGCAACTTAAAATAAAAAAATGCGTTGATTCAGTGCAACTATTTCGGAAATGCGCTGTGGTGGTTTTTCTAATTTTTACGTGTCCGTGTGTAGAAAAGTATTTTAATTAAATTCTAGCAATTTCAAGCATGTGGCAATTGTTTTTCTATTTATTTCAAGCGCTTAAATGCGAAAGCAACTCTAAATCAAAAAACGCGTTGATTCATTGCGATTATTTCGGAAATTAGCGAGGGTTGTTTTCTACTTTTTACTTGTGCGTATGTAGAAAAGTATTCTGATTAAAAGCTAATCATTTTAGGAGCTTGGCAATTGCTTTTCTATTTATTTCAAGCGCTCGAACGCGAAAACAACTTTAAATTAAAAACACTTTGATTCAGTGTGATTATTTAGGAAAATAGAGGGGATTGGTTTCCAATTTTTACGTGTGCGTCTGTAGGAAAGTATTTTGATTAAATATTAATAATTTAAAGCATGTTTTCTATTATTTTCAAGAGCTTGGACGCAAAAGCTACTTTAATTCAAAAAATGCGTTCATTCAGTGCGTTTCAGAAATTAGTGGGGGCTGTTTTCTATTTTTTACATATACCTGTGTAGGAAAGTATTTTGATAAAATTTTAATAATTCCAAGCGTGTGTCAATTGTTTTTCTAATTATTTCAAGCGCTTGAACGAGAAAACAACTATAAATCAAACATGCATTGATTCTGTCACGATTGTTTCGAAATTTGGCGAGGGTTGGTTTCTAATTTTTACGTGTGCGTGTGTAGGAATGCATTTTGATTAATTTTTAATTATTACATGCACATAGCAATTGTTTTTCTTTAATTTTTAAGTGCTCGAACGCATAAGCAACTTCAAATCAGAAAACGCATTCATTCAGTGTGATTATTTCAGAAATTAGCCGGTGCTATTTTCTAATTTTTACACGTACCTATGTAGGAAAATACTTTGATAAAATTTCAATAATTCCAAGCATGAGGCAATTGTTTTTCTATTATTTTGAAGCATTTGAACGGGAAAGCAACTTCAAATCGAAGACGCGTTGATTCAGTGCGATTATTTCGGAAATTAGCGAGGATTCTATACTAATTTTTACGTGTGCGTATGTGTTTTGATTAAGTTTTAATGATTTTAAGCATTTAGCAATTGTTTTTCTAATTATTTCAAGCGCTTGAACGCGAAAACCACTTTAAATCAAAACCCGCGTTGATTCGGGGAAATTGTTTCGGAAATTATCAAGGGTTATTTTTTAATTTTTACGTGTGCGTATGAAGAATTATATTTTCATTGAATTCTAATAATTTCAAGAGTGTGGCATTTTTTTATTATTTACAAGCACTTGAACGCGAAAGCAATTGTAAATCCAAAAACGCGTTGATTCTGTGGCAATTATTTCGGAAATTAGCAAGGGTTGTTTTCTAATTTTTACGTGAGCGTATGTAGGAGATAATAATAATTAATTTTTAAAAATTGCAAGCGAGTGGCAATTGTTTATTATATTCAAGCGCTTGAATGTGAAGGAAACTTTAAATCAAAGACGCGTTGATTAAGTGCGATTATTTCGGAAATTAAGGAGGCTGGGTTTCTAATTTTTGCATGTTCATATGTAGGAATGTATTTCAATTAAATTTTTATAATTTTCACACGCTTGAAAATTATTTTTATATTTTTTTCAAGCGCTTAAACGCAAAAGCAATTTTAAATCAAACAAACACGTTCATTTAGTGCGATTATTTCGGAAATTAGAGAAGTGTGTTTTCTAATTTTTACGTATGCATGTGCAAGACAGTATTTTAAATAAATTCTAACAATTTCAAGCGTTTGGCAGTTGCTTTTCTATTATTTTCAAGCGCTTGAACGCAAAAGCAACTTTACATCAAAAAACGCTTTGATCCTGTCGCGATTATTTCGGTAATTAGCAGGGGATGTATTTAATTTTTACATATGCATATGTAGGAATGTATTTTGATTAAATTCTAATAATATCAAGCGTGTTGTAATAGTTTTTCTCTTTATTTCAAACGCTTGAAGACGAAAGCATCTTAAAATCAAAAATCGCGTTGATGCAGTGCGATTATTTCGGAAATTAGCGAAGGCTGGTTTCTAATTCTTACATGTGCGTGTGTAGAAAAGTATTTTGATTAAATTCTAACCATTTCAAGCGTGTAGAAATTGTTTTTCTATTTATTTCAAGCGCTTGAACGCAAAAGCAATTTTAAATCAAATATGCGTTGATTCAGTTTCAATAATTTTGGAAATTAGCGGAGGTTGGTTTCTAATTTTTACTTGTGCATATTTAGGAATATTTTGTTTGAATTTAAATAATTTCAAGCATGTGTCAATTGTTTTTCTATTATTTTCAAGCACTTGAACATAAAAGCAGTTTTAAATCAAAAACGCCATGAATCAGTGCGATTATTTCGGAAATAAGCAAGGGTTGTTTTGTAATTTTTAGGTGAGCGTATGTAGGAATATATTCTGACTAAATTTTAATAATTTTAAGCGTGGGGCAAATGTTTTTCTATTTATTTCAAGCGCTCAAACGGGAAAGCAACATTAAATCAAAAAACGAGTTGATTCAGTGCGATTATTTCGGATATTAGCGAGGATTGGTTTCTAATTTTTTGGTATGCATATGCAGGAATATATTTTGAAGAAATTTTAACAAATTGAAGGATGTGGCATTTGTTTTTTTATTATTTTCAAGCACTCGAACGCGAAAGAAACTTTAAATCAAAAAAGGCGTTGATTCAGTGTGATTATTTCGGAAATTAGCAAAGGTTGATTTCTAATTTTTACGTGCATATGTGTAAGCAAGTATTTAAATTAAATTATAATAATTTCAAGCGAGTGGCAATTGTTTTTCTATTTATTTCAAACGCTCGAACGCGAAAGCAACTTTAATTCAAAAATGCTTTGATTCTGTCGCGATTATTTCGAAAATTAGCGGGGGTTGGTGTCTAATTTTTACGTGCTCGTGTGTAGAAATATATTTTCATTAGACTTTAATAATTTTAAGCGTGTGGCAATTGTTTTTCTATTTATTTCAAGCGCTTGAACGCGAAAGCAACTTGAAATTTAAAAAAAATAGCGTTGATTTATGCGATTACTTCGGAAATTGGGGAAGGTTTTTTTTCTAGTTATTACGTGTACGTGTATAGAACAGAATTCTGTTAAAATTCTCATAATTTTAAGCGTGTATGAATTGTTTTTCTATTTATTCCAAGCGCTCGTATTGGAAAGCAACTTTACATCAAAAAACGTGTTGAATTAGTACGATTATTTAGGAAAATAGCGGGGGTTGTTTTCTAATTTTTACGTGTGGGTCTTCAGGAAAGTATTTCATTAAATTCTGATAATTTCAAGCGTGTGGCAATTGTTTTTCTATTTATTTCAAGCTCTTGAACGAGAAACAACTTTAAATCGAAAAACGCGTTGAATCAGTGCGATTACTTCGGAAATTAGTGGGGGTTGTTTTCTAATTTTCACATGTGTGCGTGTTGGAATGTGTTTTGATTAAATTCTAATAATTTCAAGCGTGTGGCAATTTTTTTTCTTTATATTTCAAGCGCTCGAATTCGAAAGCAACTTTAAATAAAAAAACGCGTTGATTCAGTGCGATTATTTCGGTAATTAGCGGGGGGTGGTTTTCTTATTTTTACGTGCGCGTGTGTAGGAAAGTATTTTGATTATATTCTAATATTTGTTGAAGCATCTGGCAATTGTTTTTCTATTTATATCAAGCGCTTCAACACGAAAAGAACTAAAAAAAATACGATGTTTTTGTAAATTAGTTGGGGTTGTTTTCTAATATTAAAATATGCGTGTAGAGGGATGTATTTTGATTAAATTCTAATAATTTTAAGCGTGTGGCAATTATGTTTCTATTTATTTCAAGCGCTCGAACGCGAAAGCAACTTTGGTAGAGAAATTGCAAATAAATTTTAAACATTTCTTGAATGACTTTCTCACTTATTACTTAGTTAAACATTTTAATCTGTTACTATTAATTCATTTAAAAATATATAGCTGAAAGATTCTAAGATGGAAATAAAAAAAAATAGAAAATCTACATGTCTAGAAAGAACCATATAAAATCCCCAGAGAATGAATTTGAAAAATAAATTACTAGATATTATAAATTATGAAAGCATTGGAAACAAATGGTGAAATATGTTCGAAATTTGATGGAGAAATTGTTGAAAAGTTCTAGAAACAGTGACGAAAATTCTTGATGCCAAAACATTGTAAAAATCTAAAAGTTCTAAAACCCTTGAAGAAAATTCCAAAAAAAACTGTAAACGAAATACTGAAAAATTCTATAAATTTCATAGAGAATTTGCGGATAAGTTATAAACGTTTTTGTGGAAGATTATAGAATTATAGCAGTCTCAAAGAGAAATTCGTAAATCAAAATATGCGTTGATTCAGTGCGATTATTTAGAGAAGGTTGTTTTTAAATTATTTTGTATTTTGTTTTCTTAATATTCACTATATAATCCAGTTATTAATGAGTTTCAAATTGGACTCCTAAGCATTATTTGTTAACTTTAAGATGCGATTTATCTTAAGCTCTATTTAGACCGCCTTATAGATAACATCATTGAATAAGTTTGTATTATCTTAATTTATAATGTTATAATAAATCAAATATAATAATAATTTAGTTATAATTTACACACTCTATTATTATAGACGCACGTTGATAATCAATCTTCACTTTTGTATGTAATTACCTATAAAAGCTACGATAACTTCAACCACTTTTCTTCTCTAGGTCAAATCACCGACCCATTTTCTAAACAATCTATCACTCAATATTCGGTGTGTGGGACTGTTCCATTTAACCAAATCGATCATTTTAACACCAACGTGTTAAGAATACTTTCGTGTCACAACAGCGGCCCTCCCAAGACGAGTCTGACAGTTGTTTTTTCGTGTCGCTTGATGAATGGATCTGATGACCAGACTGCGTTTTTTTTTTGTGGGTTAATTCAAGTCCGAACCGGTAAAGCACGCGATGCACTAATGATGGTCTCATGATACTGATGGTTAATTAAATCGTACTGCAAAGAGAAATTGAGAAATTTCCTTTACAACATGGAAAAATTATAATAATAAGTGAGAGTATTTAAATGTGGTATAAAAAAAATAATAATTAATATTGAAGTTAAAGTGTGATATAGTAATATATACTGATTTATAATTAATAATAAATGTTAAGAACAGAATTAGAAAACAAAGTATAGATTCTTTGTTATCTTATTTTATCAACTGCAAATGTTTTTTAATTATTCAATGTTAGAAATAGAATTTAAAAACAATAAGTATACTCTTTAATATTCTGTTTTATCAACGCCACTTTTTTATAAAGTAAGTTATTTATCGAATTGACGAGATGGATACATGATGAAACTTGATAAAATATTTAAGCACTTTAATTTATTATTTGATAAAGTTCTTAATTCAAGATGCACCACAAAGTTATGACTGCAATTATCTAACACAAGTTATACTCCGTTTCCCTGTTTTTAACTGCGCTACGCGGATGATATCCAAATTTGATCGAAACCAGTCTGTAGTTGTTATTAGCAGGAAAACAATAAGTTAATGTATATTTTAATATATATTTATATAAATAAATTCTACTCTCTACTTCCTTCAAATTGTATATATGGCAAAACAAACATTACTTAATATTCAAACCAATAAAACCATTAGTGTTCATTTCCGCGTTTTACCCGAGGAAAATCATAACTACGACCCGAAGCAAACATTACACTTTTGCCCAATAAAACCGTCAATTTCCAATAACACACGGAAACATTACATCCAATACACCTTTCACGCGTTAATGATCAGAAATTTTCATTAGTTTCACTCCGGCCCGGGCCCAATTTGCATAATTACGATTCCGGATCGGCAACCAAATAAAAAAAAAACACTGGCGGTAATTAGGGGTCCAGAAGTGATTCGTGCGAAACCGAATACCCACACACACACACACACATAAAGACCGAAGTGCACTTATTAACAAAAGTATTGCCAATAACGATCGTGGGAAATCCGGTCGATCGAATTAATAAAGTAAGGAACGAATGCTAACCCCTGGGGGATACCGAGCTGAATGCAGACAGAGAGATTAAATTAATAAAGGAGAAGAAAGAAAAAAAGCGCGTCGCAATTATTTGCGAATTTATGATGCGCGCCTAATTGGATTAATATTAATTTTCGGATTTGCGTTTTGTGTGCGATTTTTTTTACTGTCGTGGCCTACTGAACTAAAATTAAATTCGCATTTATGCGGAACTAATTCGAAGCTTCGGGTTTAAAGGAAATGAGGATTATTCTAATTCAGCGGCGTTTTTTTAACCTTGAAGCAATTTTATATCATAATTTAGTTTTAATAACGATTCGTTATCATACAATTTTATAGACGAAATGTATTGTCCTTTTGAATATACTATCTTGTTTATTTAAAAAAATTAATTAGTAAATTACAGCATCAACATTGAGTACATTTTTATAAAAATCATCAAAATCTGTTGTTAGGTTTCCTTGAAAATTTATGAAAGTACATACGAGTGTTTTGTCGACTAACACAAAGTTTTATAAGAAATTCCAGAAAAACTTTCAACAATATGGTTACAGTTTATCATTTGTTTTATAACTGTACCTATTTGAAGTATATTTCTGGAAAAGTCATCAAAATCGGTTGAGGGGTTTTGCTGAAAATTCATGAAAACTACAAAAGTGTGTTTTGTACACTAACACAAAGTTTCATAAGGAATTTCAGATAAACTGTTGATAGTATGGCTACAGATTATCATTTGTTTAATAACTGTATCCATTTTGAGTGCAATTTTGTAAAAATCATCGAAATCTGGTGAGAGGTTTTCCTGAAAATTAATGAAATCTAAATAAGAAAGTTATGTTCACTAACACAAAATTTAATAAGAAATTCCAGAAAAATTATCAACAGTATGGTTACAGTTTATCTTTCTTTTCATAACTGTATCTATTTTGAGTATATTTTTGTAAAAGCCAACAAAATCTGTTTAGAAGTTTTCCGGAAAATTCGTGAAAACTACATATGTGTATTTTATTTACTAACAAAAAGTTTGATGGGAATTTTTAGAAAAACTATTAACAGTATAATTACAGTTTATTATTTGTTTTGTAACTGTATCCATTGTAAATACAATTTTGTAAAAGTCATCAATATCTGTTGAGTGGTTTTCCTGAAAATTCATGAAAACTACAAAAGAGTGTTTTATACACTAACACAAAGTTTCATAAGGAATGCCAGATAAACTATTGATAGTATGGCTAAAGTTTACCATTTGTTTAATAACTGTATCTATTTTGAGTGCAATTTTGTAAATATCATCAAAATCTGGTGAGAGGTTTTCCTGAAAATTCATGAAAACTACATAAGAGTGTTTTGACCCCTAACACAAAGTTTGATAAGAAATTCTAGAAAATCTAAAGAGAGTACAGATACTGTTTACCATTTGTTTTATAACTGTATCTATCATGAGTATATTTTTGTAGAAGTGATCAAAATCTGTTGAGAGGTTTTCCTGAAAATTTGTGAAAACTACATAAGTGTATTTTATCTACTAGCAAAAAATTTGATGGGAATTTTTAGAATAACTATTAACAGTATAGTATTATTTGTTTTGTAACTGCAACTATTGTGAGTATAATTTTGTAAAAGTCATCAAAATCTGTTTAGTGGTTTTCCTGAAAATTCTTGAAAACTACAAAAGAGTGTTTTGTACACTAACACAAAGTTTCATAAGGAATTTCATATAAACAATTGATGGTATGACTACAGTTTATCATTTTTTTTAATAACAGTATCTATTTTTAGTGCAATTTTGTAAAAATCATCAAAATCTGGTGAAAGGTTTTCCTGAAAATACATGAAAACTAAATATGAGCGTTTTGTCCACTAACACAAAATTTAATAAGAAATTTCAGAAAAACTATCAACAGTATGGTTACAGTTTATCTTTTTTTTTCATAACTGAATCTGTTTTGAGTATATTTTTGTAGAAGTCATCAAAATCTGTTGTGAGGTTTTCCTGAAAATTCATGAAAAATATGTAGGAGTGTTTTATCCACCAACACAAAGTTTGATGAGAAATTCCAAAAAAACTATTAACAGCAAGGTAACATTTGTCACTTGTTACATAACTGCATCTATTTTTAGTATATTTTGTAAAATATCATCAACATCTGATGAGGGGTTTCCCTGAAAATTAATGGAAATTAGTGAAGAGTGTTTTGTACACTATCACAAAGTTTAATGAGAAATTCTAGAAAAAATATTAACAATATGGATAGAATTTATCATTTGTTTTATAACTGTATATATTTTGAGTATATTTTTGTAAAACTCATCAAAATCTGTTGAGAAGTTTTCCTGAAAATTTATGAAAACTACTGAAGGGTGTTTTGTGCACTATCACAAAGTTTGATGAGAAATTCCAGAAAATCTATTAACAGCTTGGTTATAGTTTATTATTTGTTTACAACTGTATCTATTTAGAGTATATATTTGAAAAAATCATAAAAATCTGTTGAGAAGTTTTCCTGAAATTCATGAAAAGAGTATTTGTCGTGTAACAGAGTTTGATAAGAAATTTAACAAAAACAATTAAAAGCATGTCTACAGTTTATCATTTGTTTTATAACTGCAACTATTTTGAGTACAATTTTGTAAAAATCATCAAAATCTGTTTAGGGATTTTCCTGAAAATTACTGAAAACTAGTGAAAAGTGTTTTGTCCACTATCACTAAGTTTAATGAGAAATTCTAGAAAAAATATTAACAGTATGTTAAGGGTTTATCATCTTTTTTATAACTGCATCTATTTTGAGTATAATTTTGTAAAAATCATCAAAATCTGTTGAGAGATTTACTTGAAAATTAATGAAAACTTGTGAAGAGTGTTTTGTACACTATCACAAAGTTTGATGAGAAATTCCAGAAAAACTATTAGCAGCATAGTTATAGTTTATCATTTGTTTTATAACTGTATATATTTTGAGTATATTCTTGTAGAAGTCATCAAAATCTGTTGTGGGGTTTTCCTGAAAATTCATGAAAATTAAATAAGAGTGTTTTGTCCACAAACACAAAGCTTAATAAGAAATTCTAGAAAAACTATCAACAGTGTGGCTGCAGTTTATATTTTGTTTTATAACTGTATCTATTTGAAGTACATTTTTGTAAAAGTCATCAAAATCTGTTGGGAGGTTTTCCTGAAAATTCATGAAAACTAAATAAGAGCATGTTGTTCACTAACACAAAGTTTGATAAGAAATTCCAGAAAAACTATTATAAATATGATTACAGTTTATCATTTGTTTTATAACTGTATTAATTTTGAGTATATTTTGGTAAAAGTCATCAAAATTTCTTAAGTGGTTTTCCTCAAAATTCATGAAAACTACACAAGAGTGGTTTGATCACCAATACAAAGTTTGATAAGAAATTTCAGAAAAACTATTAACAGCATGGTTACAATTTATTATTTTTTTTAAAACTGTACCTATTTTGAGTACAATTTTGTAAAATTCAGTAAAATCTGTTGATAGGTTTTCCTGAAAACTCATGAAAACTACATAAATGTGTTTTGTCCACTAACACAAAGATTGATAAGAAATTCCAGAAAAACAATTAAGAATATGATTACAGTTTATCATTCGTTTTATAACTATAACTCTTAGAAGTAATTTTTTATAAATTTCATCAAAATCTGTTAAGAGGTTTTCCTGAAAATTCATGAAAACTACATAGGTGTGTTTGTTGTTCTGACACAAAATTTGATGAGAAATTCCACTAACGCTATTGACAATATGGCTACAGTGTATCATTTGTCTATTTAAGTATATTTATGTAAAAGTTATCAAAATCTATTTAGAGGTTTTCCTGAAAATTCGTAAAAACTGCATAAGAGCGTTTTGTCCTCTAACACAAAGTATGATGAGAAATTCCAGAAAAACTATTAATTATCATTTGTTTTATAAATGTATCTATTTTAAGTACATTTTTGTAAAAGTCATCAAAATCTGTTTAAGAGGTTTAACTGAAAATTCTTGAAAACTAAATAAATGTGTTTATACACTAACAAAAAGTTTGATAAGAAATTCCAGGAAAACTATTAAAGGTATGGTTTCAGTTTATCTTTCGTTTTATAACTGCATTTATTTCAAGTACATTTTTGTAAAAATCATCAAAATCTGTTGAGAGGTTTTCCTGAAAATTTGTGAAAACTTCATAAGTGTATTTTATCTACTAACAAAAAGTTTGATGGGAATTTTTAGAAAAACTCTTAAGAGTATCGTTACAGTTTATTATTTTTTTTGTAACTGTATCTATTATGAATACAAAATTGTAAAAGTCAACAAAATCTGTTGAGTGGTTTTCCTGAAAATTCATGAAAACTACATAAGTGTATTTTATCCACTAACAAAAAGTTTGGTAAGAAATTCCAGAAAATCTATTAACAGTATGGTTAGAGTTTATCATTTGTTTTATAACTGTATCTATTTTGAGTACATTTTTGTAAAAATCATCAAAATCTATTGAAAGGTTTCCCTGAAAATTCATGAAATCTACATATGGGTGTTTTGTCCACTAACACAAAGTTTGATGAGAAATTCCAGAAAAACTATTAACAGTATGGTTCCAATTTATCATTTGTTTTATAACTATATCTATTCTGAGTATAATTTTGTAAAAGTCATCAAAATCTGTTTAAGAGGTTTAACTGAAAATTCTTGAAAACTAAATAAATGTGTTTATACACTAATACAAAGTTTGATAAGAAATTCCAGGAAAACTATTAAAGGTATGGTTACAGTTTATCTTTTGTTTTATAACTGCATTTATTTCAAGTACATATTTGTAAAAATCATTAAAATCTGTTGAGAGGTTTTCCTGAAAATTTGTGAAAAATACATAAGTATATTTTATCAATAATATGGTTACAGTTTATCTTTTGTTTTATAACTGTATTTATTTTAATTACGATTTAGTAAAAGTCATCAAAATTTGTTAAGAGGTCTTCATGAAAATTCATGAAAACTAGATAAGAATATTTTGCTCACTAACACAAAGTTTTATAAGAAATTTTAGAAAAACAATTAATAGTATGGTTAAAGTTTGTCATTTGCTTTATAGCTGTATCTATTTTTAGAACATTTTTGTAAAATTAATCAAAATTTGATGAGAGGTTTTCCTGAAAATTTATGAAAAAGTGTATTGTCCACTAACTTAAAGTTTGAAACGAATTTCCAGAAAAACAATTAACAGTATAGTTATAGTCTATCATTTGTTTTATAACTGTATCCATTTTGAATACAATTTTATAAAAATCATTAAAATCTGTTGAGGGGTTGTCCTCAAAAATCATGAAAACTAGTGAGTGTGATTTCTTGCACTAAGACAAAATTTTATAAAAAAATTCTAGAAGAACTATTAACAGTTGCTTTCTAACTGTATATATCAACGTTTATATTATGGTCTTTGGTGGGTGGGTTAATGGACTCCCACCCATCCTACATATACATTTTTATTTTACATGTTTATTGTTTGTACATTTTACATTTAAACCTCCGACGTTTGATTTAAAACTTAAACCAAAAATTAGTGCCTGCAGTGGAAATATAAATGTATATGTAGGGTGGGTGGGCGGCCTCTGTTACATAATTTAATTATTGGAATATAAGCAATGATTTTACTGTATTTTTTATGGAGTATTCAAGCTTATGTTTGACCTTCATAACATCATGATATTTACTATAAAAAAAAGAAATAATATTTTGTAGGTTAAAGTACACCCACCCACCCTACATAATTGTATTTTTTTATGTAGAACACTATGTATTAATTATACATTTTACATTTCAACTTCTGTGGATTGATTTAAAATATAACCCAAAATGAGTGCATTGAAAGTAAAAATATATATTTAGGGTGGGTGGGTGTCCACTATTCTACAATCCACATAATTGACTGTTATTTAAATATCAGTGAAGGTAGACTAGTAACTCGGGCACTTTCGAAATTTATATCAGTGACTAAGCAGTTCAAAAGACGCCAAGCCTTAGGATGTTTTCATCATGATGATGAAAAATTTCAATCGCAAAGGAAGAAGATGTAATTGTTTCATGCTAGCGGATGCAGTAAGAATTAATGAAGCCAACATCATAGGCAAACTATTAAATATCGGTTTTTTGAGAGACCTAAATCATTCTTAACTCATAGGTCAGCCAAAGAATTGATCAAGTATCATGACGTGACCAAGTCTCAACATATAACAACATTTCCAAAGTGTAAAATCCCAATCGTAAAGGTAGCTCTTCTATATAGCAAATTCGTTTGAGCTGTTCTCGAAACAGAATGGAAGCTAGACGAGATGAACCCATTTACAAATTTGGTGAAGAAAAATTATATTGAAAGCTTATATTTGCAGTTTTCTGACATGTGTTTCGAAATATATTTCTTGAGTTATGTGAAGATTATTATAGTAAAATGTATTGTCTAATAGAGTTTACAATACAATGTGTTTCGAACCTGACACTTCATTGTAGAAGTTCGAATACCATTTTATGGATGCTGAAGTATGAAATAACCAGCGTAGAATTCGATTTTGGACTCCAAAATAATTTTATTGTTTTCTAAGGGACAAACGATTTTTATAGCAGTAGAATTTTCACAACTAATTTGACCTTAAAGCTGAATAGATTAATGGAACGGTAAGTTTGTAGCAGCAACGGATTCCATCCTGGCCCATGTACCCTCTCTATAGTGAAAAAATAATCTTGGAAGGTTCTTTAGACCAAAGGCAACATCTCTGAAGAATTTACTAGTAATTGACATGATGTTTAAGTCTACATCAAGATTTTGTTCTAATTTCCAGAAGATTTCATACTATCTAAGCACGACTTACATCAGGATAGGAAGCTTAATAGCAAAATCAATAGCTCATAAGGTCTGTAAAGCTTTCCAACGCTGAAAAATATTTACAAGAGTAATATTACAAAATTAGCCTCGTTAATGATAAAAAAATTTCTTCACAGAGGAAGTTCTACAGTTTATTTTAAAGATTGCATCTTCACAGAGGAAGTCCTATAGTTTCTTTTAAAGACTGCTCAGTTAACTTATCTTCATTAATTTTTTAAACCATAAGCTTACGGTTTAAAAAAATGTATTGAGTATCAAAAATTGATGTAATTTTTCGTATAGAAATCGTTTAAAGATTAACAGGAAAGTAAATTCAGTTGAGATTATACATATTGAGTAGTAGAATACATTCACTGATATATTTGTCGTCTGAACGCGAGACGCGGATGTAAACAAATCGTTAAAACAGGAGTTTCCCCTGTGCGCGCGGAATAAATAAATAAATAAATGGGATACCCGAAGGCCGGCGCTGACTTTAATTGGGTTATTATGAGGTTTTATTTAATGGATTCGTGTCCATTATTGCGGCTCACCTAAAGGGGCAATCGAAACTGCGATCTCCGCATTATTTTACTTTCTCTATTTCATATGTCCCGTGGGAACAATAAATAATTCAGTTACGTACTTAGCGCGTCGAGCACGCCTCTGTCTTGCAAAATGCAAAAACGTCCGAGAGGGAAATTGCACGTCGGTCACCGGTAGGAAATTGGAGTGAAATTCGATCCGTTTTTATTTTTTTTTTGCTTTGATATCGCGTAGGAAACGGTGATAATAAACGCCAGTGTTGCGCCCGAGGTGCAAGGATATGCAATGGTAGCAGTTGAGTAATTAAATAAGAGAGTATAACGTATTCCTGACCACAGATTCGTTTTAGTTAGATCTCGTCAGCGCAGGAAAATTAAATGATACTATCGAATATAATATTAGATTATTAATAAAGATGATAATGGTGCGCAGTACTATTTGGTAGTTCAATTCAGTGTCTTATGTTTCTCTTAGATTTAATTATCTAAGAGAAACATAAGCCCCGCGTTGGGCGCCACCTTAAAAACCAAAGCTTTATTTTTGGTTTTCATGTTAATTTAGTGTATTAATAATTAATATGTACTCTATCGGTCACCAAATACAGATTTTATTCTATTAAACTTAGACTTATAATACTACTAAATACTTAAGTTAACATTGCTTATAGAGATCTCTTTATGCCATTCTATTTAAAAGCAATCGGAATAGACTTAAGACTTTGATTACACATGATTATTTAAAGTACTAACAGTAATATAATGATTTTACCAACATATATACTAATTTAATTCATACCTAAACAAAAAAGATTTATTTAATTTTTTGTATACTTCTTCCTTGGTAGTACTATATATTCAATTTGGATAAGGTATTTGAAGATATTTTTTATTTGGGACATTATCATCACAATAATTTAATTTGATTTATAAATATTTAAATTCAGCATTTTTGACCTAGAAACCAATATTTTCGTCTGTTCGGGAACGTATCGTTCTCACGTGAAATGATTAAATGGAGCGTGTTTCTTGTACGGTACGGCATGAATTATCCGTTTAAAGATAATGCAGGGTTGGAGGAGAGCCGTGTAATTACGTGGCATGATCGTTACCGTTGTAATGTGGTGGTTGCGTCCCGGAGGTCTTTCGCATCGGGCCCGGAGGTGTTCCGAGCACAATGGAGGCGGCTCGGAATCCGGTAGCCTCGCAGGTACTACGTCTATGCGGTATTACTAGATTACAGCTGATCCAACAACTACCGTTCACCACGTCCGTCCGTATCAAATTTCACCGCAATGACAACGCAATATTACGGACGATGTTCTACAGAAAGTTATCGGCCAGATCTGCACCGCCGCGATATCTATTGACCGCCCGAGGTACGCACATAAAAATTGATGATTCAGCCATTCATATTTCGATGTTTCAAGATAAATGGATCGATGACCATTAAAAAGGTCTGTTGCGTTTAATATTGCATGTTGCTACAGGCAGTTATGTAGGCGGATTTCATCTCTATAGGTCTTACATTAAAATGATTGAAATGTAACTGTTACCAAATATTTTCTTATATCAAAACAAATAATACACAACAACTGGAAACTAAACTAAACAACCTAGAGGTTTTCAAATTTTTTAATTCAGTTAGTTTAACAGAAATACTGACATAACTTTCAAATAATTTATTTTTTTATTTTTTTGAAGATGATGGTAGCGACAATAACTATCTAGGAAAGAAATCAAGGAGCAAAATATTGTGTGAAGATAAAAGGAAGCTTTAAGTGCAGTTTTATTAGCCAAGTTGCGACATATAGAGGACACCCCCACCCTACATATATATGATAACTGCCCACCCATCATGCATAATTTTTTAAATTAATTTACACACTCAAATATTTTACTTTTTGAATTTCCTTTTTGTTCAAAAAGTTTTGTAATTAATTTCATTGTATACAGCGAGACGATAAAGAAAGTTTATATGTATATGTAGGGTAGGTGGGTGTCCTCTATCCCACCCTCCAATCAGTTAAACATTATCAAAAATTATTTGCAAAACTCGTTTGAATAAATCTATTAAATTTTGCAATAATGTTATGTTTATTTACGTTTTATAACGTTTAATTAAAACCTTCGCATGTGTTTTACTAAATGGAGGGCGGGATAGATGCCACCCACCCTCCCTACATATAAATAACTTTAAATACTACATTCTACATCTATTTTACTTTCCCTACATAAAACTTTTATTAAAACATATTTTTCATAAAGACTTTGACTTTCGACTTAAATTATTCACTAAAAACTTTGCATCTCTAACTTTGGATTTTGATTGTATAACTTTATTTCAGATTTCTACTTTAATTTTAGACCTTTGGTTTTAATTTCTGATATTAAAATGACATTGGACTTTGACATTAGACTTTAAATTTTGATTTTAATTTTAGATATTGTCTTTGCCTTTCGACTTTAAACTTTGATTGTACACGTTGCATTTAGACTTTGATTTTTTGACTATGCCTCTAATATTCGACTTTAGACTATAACTTTAAACTTTGACTAAAAACTTTGACGTTAGGTTTAAACTATTACATTAGACATTAAGTTTTAACATAAACTTTAGACCTTGATGTTATATTTTGACTTTAGACTTTGACTTTAGACTTTATATTTTCATTTAAGACTTTTACCTTATAGTTTGCATTTAGGCTTTGGCTTTATTCAATCTCTATATATTTCGTCTATAATTTTTAATTTGGACATTGACTTTACACTTTATTCATTCTCTATATATTTCGCCTCTAATTTTTAATTTTTATTACATTTAGACTTTAGACTTTGACTAAAAACTTTAACGTTAGGTTTAAACTTTTACATTAGACTTTAACTTTAAAAATTAACTTAAGACCTTGATGTTATATTTTGACTATGACTTTAGACTTTGACTATAAACGTTGACTTTAGACTTTATATTTTTACTTAGACTTAGAATTTTACCTTATAATTTGCATTTAGGCTTTGACATTATTCATTCTCTATATATTTTGTCTTTAATTTTTAGTTTTGACCTTGACTTTACTATTTGTTTATGGATATTTTTATTACATTTTAAATTTGATTTCAGACATTAATTTATAATTAATTTTAAACTTTGACTTTAGACTTTAACCTTAGACTTTGACTTTATACTTTGTCTTAAACTTTGACTTTAGACTTTGGCTTTAGACTTTGATTTTAGACTTTAACTGTAGACTTTGACTTTACACTTTTGCTTTAGACTATAACTTTCGACTTTGTCTTTAAACTTTGAATTTAGACTTTGAGTTTTCCTTTAAAATGTTTAGCTTATAATTTAACTAAAATTTTGGCTTCAGATTTCAATTCAAATTTAGATTTTAGAAGTTGACTTTGGATTCTAACTTTCGACATTTCCTTTAAACTTTGGCTTTAGACTTTAGCCTTAGATTTAAATTTTGATTTTAAAGCTTTGGACTATGATTTTAGCCTTTGACTTTAGACTTTGACTTTAGGCTTTGACTTAAGACTTAAAACTATAACTTTCGACATTTCTTTAAACTTTGAATTTAGACTTTGACTTTTCCCTTAAAATGTTTAGATTATAATTTAACTGAAATTTTGATTATAAATTTTGGCATCAGATTTCGACTTTAATTTTTATTTTAGACATTTGAATTCAAATTTTCACTTAAATTTTTGAGCTTATGTTTTACCTATAGACTTTGATTTTAGATTTTGACTTTCAATTCAAATTTAGATTTTGACCTTTATAATGTTTAAAATTAATTAACTTTATACTTTGTCTTTAACTTTGACTTTATACTTTGATTTTAGACTTTGACTTCACCCTTTGGATTTAGACTTTGACTTTGGACTTTGGCTTTAAATATTGAGATTAGACTTTAAATTTTCGCTTAAGATGTTGAGCTTATAATTGAATAAGGATTTTAATTATATACTTTGACTTTTGATTTCGACTTTAGACTTATCTTTTGATTTATAATTTTCACTTGAGTATTTGTCCTTTTCTCTACTTTTAGACATTTAATTTAGACTTTGACTTCAGGCTTTGAATTAATATTTTAAAATAATAATTAACCTTAAGATTTTTATTATGTACTTTAGATTCGACTTTAATTTTTAATTCATACTTTGACTTTACACTTTAATTATCGATATTGACATTGTATTTTAATTTAACACTTCAACCTTAAATTTTGATTTTAAACTTGATTTCAAATATACAGTTTAGATTTTAGAATTTTACTTTGGATTCTAACTTTCTACTTTGCCTTTAAACTTTGGCTTTAGACTTTGGGTTTAGAATCCGACTTTAGATTTAGATTTTTAACTTTAGCTTTTGACATTGATTTTAGCCTTTGACTTTAGACTTTGACTTTAGACTGACTTAAGACTATAATTTTAGACTTTGAATTTAGAATTTGACTTTTCCCTTAAAATGTTTAGCTTATAATTTTTGATTATAAATTTTGGCTTCAGATTTCGCTTTAATTTTTATTTTAGACTTTTGACTTCTAATTTTCACTTAAGTTTTTGAGCTTATAATTTACCTATAGCTATTGATTTTAGATTTTGACTTTCAATTCAAATTTAGATTTTGACCTCTATAATGTTTAAAATAAATTTTAAACTTTAACTTTAGACTTGGACTTTATACTTTGTCTTAAATTTTGACTTTAGTCTTCGGTCTTAGACTTTTATTTTAGACTTTGACTCTAGACTTTGACCTTGGACTTTGACTTTAGACTTTGACTTTAGACTTTGAATTTAGACTTTGACTTTAGACTTTGACTTTAGACTTTGACTTTAGACTTTGACTTTAGACTTTGACTTTAGACTTTGACTTTAGACTTTGAATTTAGATTTTGAATTATCTTTAGACTTTAAATATTGAGATTAGACAGTAAATTTTCGCTTAAGATGTTGAGCTTATAGTTTAATTCTAATAAGATTTTGATTATATACTTTGACTTTTGATTTTACCTTTAGACTATAATTAATACTTTGTCTTTGAATTAAGATTTTAGATTTAGACTTTGATTTGAAACTTTAAATTTACTTTTAGATTTTGAAATAATAATTAAACTTAAGATTTTTATTATGTACTGTAGATTTGACATTAATTTTGGATTTAGACTTTGACATTACACTTTAATTAATGATATTGACACTATATTTTAATTTAACACTTAACCTTAAATTTTGATTTTAAACTTGATTTCAAATATTCAATTTAGATTTCAGAATTTGACTTTGGATTCTAACTTTTGACTTTGCCTTTAAACTTTGGCTTTAGACTTCGACTTTAGATTTTGATTTTGAACTTTGGCTTTGGACTTTGATTTTGTTCTTTAACTTCAGACTTTGACTTTAGACTTTGACTTAAGACTTTTATTTTAGACTTTAACTTTCGATTCGAATTTAGACTCTTAAATCAAACTATATCTTTAGACTTGCCTTTAGACTTGGACTTTTCCCTTAAAATTTTTAGCTTATAATTTAACTAAAATTTTGATTATAAAGTTTGGCTTCAGATTTCGAGTTTAATTTTTATTTTAGACATTTGATTTTCACTTAAGTTTTTGAGTTTATATTTTACCTATAGACTTTGATTTTATATTTTGACTTTCAATTCAAATTTTAAATTTTGACCTTTATATTATTTAAAATTAATTTTAAACTTTGACTTTAGAGTTTAACTTTAGACTTTGACTTTATACTTTGTCTTAAACTTGACTCTAAACTTTGTTTTAGACTTTGTTTTCACACTTTGACTTTGGACTTTGACTTTAAATATTGAATTTAGACTTTAAGTTTTCGCTTAAGATGTTGAGCTTATAATTTAATAAAAATTTTGATTATATTCTTTGACTTTTGATTTCGACTTTAATTTTGATTTTATACTTGACTTTTGACATATAATTTTCACTTGAGTATTTGTGCTTTTATTTTACATTTAGACTTTGATTTTAGACTTAGATTTTAGACTTTAATTTTAGACTTTGACTTCAGGCTTTGAATTAAGATTTTAGATTTAGACTTTGATTTGAAATTTTTAATTTTCCGTTAGATTTGAAATAATAATTAACCTTAAGATTTTTATTATGTACTTTAGATTCGACTTTAATTTTCGATTCATACTTTGACTTTACACTTTAATTATCGATATTGACAATATATTTTTATTTAACACTTCAACCTTAAATTTTGATTTTAAACGATTTCAAACTTGATTTTAAATATTCAGTTTAGATTTTAGAAATTGACTTTGGATTCTAACTTTCGACTTTAGCTTTAAACTTTGGCTTTAGACTTTAACTTTAGACTTTGACTTTAGACTCTAACTTTAGATTTTGTCTTTAGACTTTGAATTTAGACTTTGCCTTTAAACTTTGGATTTAGACTTTGGCCTTAGACTTTGACTTTAGATTTTGACTTTAAACTTTAGCTTTAGATTTGGGATCTAGACTTTGACTTTTGACTTTCATTTTAGACTTTGACTTAAGACTATAACTTTAGACTATGAATTTAGATTTTGACTTTTTCCTTAAAATTTTTAGCTTATAATTTAATTAAAATTTTGATTATAAATTTTGGCTTCAGATTTAGATTTTAATTTTTATTTTCGACATTTTAATTCAAATTTTCACTTAAGTTTTTGAGCTTATATTTTGCCTATAGGCTTTGATTTTAGATTTAGACTTTCGATTCGAATTTAGACATTGACTTTAGACTTCAACTACGGTCTTCGACTTAAGACGTTAATTTTTTTCTCATGAGTTTGAGCCTTTAATTAAACTTAGACTTTAACTTTATTTACTTTTATTTTATTTATTATCAACTTGGGTTTCGACGTTAATTTTAATTCATTATATTTTATGTTTTGACATCAACCTCATAGTTTGATTTTACACTTATCTTAAAAACTGATTCCATAGAATTTAGGCTTTGACTTTAAGTTTCAACTTCAGAGTTTGACATTAGACTTTGATTTTAAATTTTGAACTTACGTTACGAGAAAAAAATTAAAAACTAATCATTTGACATTTTAAATAAATAAATAAGGAGTCACATAAAATTTAAATAACAAGTAATTGTAAAGAATCCAAAATTGAGCAAATTGCTAAGAATAAGTTTTAGAGAAAAATATAAGGAAAGTACTATGATGGTCACATCACCATTATTTATAAGATATTAAGACCTCAGAAATAGATTTACAAAGTAGTTCTAGAAAGAATTTTCTCTTTTTGTTGAATACTTTCTTAGCAACATTGCCTTCTTGGCAACTATGAAGGATTTTGATATACCGGTAGAAATCTTTAATGGAATTTTTGTAAAGGAGCTTCAATTGATTTGAAATCTCACTATATGTAGGAGAAGTTGTGACAACATGTCATTAAAATACGTTTTATAAAAGACTAAAATATGCTACATTCAAGCATAAAAAGATAGAAATTGATACTGCAGAAGGTATCTTAAGCAGCATTGATAGTGTACAATCATGGGTTTGAGTGGAAGATCTTTTGATGAAGGGAACTCGGCCCGTCCTCCTTTCGACTAAAATTGTGTGTATATTTTCATTTATTATAATATATATTTTGTATTTTTTGTGAGAAAGGAGTACAAAGATATTAATAAAATAAAATAATAAAATAAAGTAAGGATGGTGGTATAGATTGCCACCAAAATGAAGGGCTTTTGTTATAAGCTATTAAGACTTTAGAAATGTATTAACCAAATTGTTCTAGAAAGAATCTTCTCTTTTTGTTAAAAATTTTCTTTGCAAGATTGCCTTCTTGGCAACTATGAAGGATTTTGATATGCTCTACCGGTACAATTCTTTAATGGTCTCTTTGTAAAGGAGCTTCAATTGATTCGAAATCCCACTATAGGTAGGAGAAGTTGTAAAAGTAAGCATGATGGTATAGATTGCTCTTGTAAACGAGTTTCAGATTCGGAGTCCCACTTTAGGCAGGAGAAGTTGCAGAAGTAAGGTTTGTGGTATAGATTGTGTGTAGGAATAATCACCAAAAAGAAGAGCGGACAGTTTGTTAGGGTATTAGGAGCACAGAGCCTGTCGAAGCTTTCTTGATGAGAAGAAGGGACTTTTTACTCTTCCCAATAAGTATAGCGGAGATCATCATTCAAAATCCATCATTCTACCCTCATATAGAATAATAAATAGGAGGGTAGAATGATATTTTTGAGTGATGATCTCTACAATGCTTATTGGGAAGAGTGAAACGTTTGATATTATGTGTTAGGGAAGAAGAGGAAATGCATAGGTCGGTAATATTCGGGAAGGATTTTAGGACAGGGACAAGAAGAACAGAATAACCGAGTTGGATGAAGGTGGGAGAGAATTGTTTGAGGAGCTTTGATTGAGCTGTTTAAAATTGCGATTAAAATATCCTAGCAGAAGTATTAAGAAAAGATCAACAGATTATTAATAAATTACAATTTTTGTTGGGTTTGTGATGAGGAAACTAAAACTATAATTATTTTACATGCGATATTTTTCATCACTCAATCTTGCGTGCTCAGTTTCATTAAGAAATTATCATTACAATTGATAGTTTAATTAAAGTTCTTTTATCTTATTCCAAAAATATAAAGGCTATTATTACGATATCACATGTTGAATAAATAACCATCTTTATATGGTCCTTTCCGTGGATATTCTTTGGATGCCTGACTTTATATATATAGTAATGAGTTCACCGCACCCATAATTCACGATAAAGAACCCATATTGGGGATTGAATTACGGCAACGCAACACATTGACCAAGACATTAAATTGAGGTGTACGACAATAAATTCAAGGCTGCGATATTGGTGTGTGTCCATTGTGGAGATTGAGGAAGCGGTCTGTCCTTGACATTGAAAACGAAACGGCGGACAATGAGTTGGCGTGCGCGCGCGCATAGGAGTGAAGTGACTGACCCGACAAAACCGAAATCGCCGTAACACACATTCGGCACAACATTCGGCTCTCCTGCGATCACAAAAGAAAGTCAAGTCAGCAGGCCGCTCTTCGGTCCGTCGGCCTTCCGGACTTTTCGCCGTGCGCAAACCGCCAATTAGCGCACCGCGGAACGCTAATTACCGTCCTAGACAGCTGGACTGGACGATCGTGAACTCGAGACGAGACGAACTTGAACCACTTTTCGTGATCTCTAAACGAGAGTGTTTTTTGCGCATCATCGCGAAAACCCAGAGGAAATCATCACGCAGATGCAGCCGACCATGATTGATTAGTCCAGCGTAATGCTGTTTTAATAATCGTAATTGATTCATTTAACCCATTTCATCCTGAGTTAATTACCATAAAGCGAATTTTACTGGCGAAGATGAAACCGAGGAGATACACCATGAGCAATTTGTTGTGCGTGGTTCGTGCATGATACGGACAGCTAGGAGTAGGTTACCGAAGGCATGCACTTTATGCAATTATTTAACTAGGTTGCTGCCCATTGTTCGCCCAACTTTACTACCAGGCGCTGGGTGGACTCTATCGGAAAAGCTATGCACTTGTCCCACATATTCGGGTCCTCGTGACCGGTCTCACCCTGATGCCAGATGGAAACGCCGCATTAATCGAAAGCCCGCTATATTGAAACGTCTCAGCGCGCGCGATCGTGATTGAGCCGAAGATGTGTGCTAAACACTTATTTACAGCGTCGACTGCGACATTGAAATTCAGTTCCTAGCTGGTAATTTTCCCTCGCCGATCCGATCCGGTGGATGTTTATTGGAGGAGAGCGCAGAGATCGGGACTCTAGAACTAATTGAAACCTCGCGGAGACGCTCTCGCACGTCAAGTCACGTCACGAACGTGAAGTATCAATTAGTTATCTTTAATCATCTGTTTAAACAACGTCGAGGGAAAAATTATTCCGATCAAATTGTTTTTGACTACATTGAAAACATAAAATTTCACTTTCATCCGTAAATTATGATTCTCATGGTCGAACCAGATATGTAAATTAGGTGAAGAAACACTTGTTATCTTCCATAGTTATGGAACTAAATAAACTGACACTAAAGCAAGCATCTATTTCAAAAGCAAAACAAAAATATTTTTGGCAAGAAAATTGAAGAAACATTGTTTTACAAAGTAAGTTGAACAAGTCGACCAATCTTCTTTGCATCTATACATATTGGTAATGCAAAGCAAACATTTATTTTCTAGAAAATACTAGAACACACATTCCAATGGTTGCGGCCGGACTAGAGTTAGCTAAAGTACAACAACGTTAGTTCGAGTCAGCAATTGGATGGGTGACCGATACCATTAACCATTAGGATGCAGTTAATGGTGCTTTAGAGTTACGGGATTGATATTTTAAAGTAACAACATCATTTATATACACACAAATATACAAATAACACCGCGGAAGGACCATGTGGTCGATAGCCAAACATTACTACTACTACTAGAACAAATCATTATTTTACAGGTTGAACCATTTAAACCAACTTGCTACAATCAAAAAACCAATTGTTTGCTCATTCATTCTATTCTAACAAGCCAAGTCATTTTAGATACAAATCTAGTTAGTTCAAAAAATATTCCTTCATATCTAAATGAGAAGTTAATTAAATATTTAGCTACTGACAAAATTTTGCCAATGTTTTTTTTTTCATTAGAAAACCCGTTTCATAATTTTGATTTATATAATTATTTCTTCCATTTACGGAAGACCCTTGTTTACATATTCTGTTAGCGACAATGGTGCCGTCGTTTTCTGCGATTGCATCAGCTCGTTTCCACAATTTTAAGACACCCACGTTGACAAAACTGTAATAATTGCTTGTGTAAACCCGAAAAAAGTGGGTGTCGCACAAGAAGAGAAACATCTCTTTGAACAACGTGAAAGTTATTTTTTCTTACTTGTGTAAACTTGAAGAAACATGTTTTGTTCCATTATTCCCTAAAATGTGGGTTTATATGTTAAGCTACTCAATCTATCTAGTGAAGAAAGGAATTTAACCGCGTTTTTATTATTGATTCAAACTATGCATATGATTTTTCCGTTGGTTTGTTTTTTAAGTTGTGTGAAAAGGTGGATTTAATAAATTTTTTTACTGTAAAGAAAGTGAAATTTAACTTTTAATATTTCATCTAGATGATTTTCGCAAAATTAATTTTAATTCAATCTGCGGTGATTATTAGAAAAAGCTCAGAAACGTAACTCGTTGAATAACAGACGTGAAACTCCTAGTTAATTATAAAATCTCATCATAGCTGACACTTTCAATTCTGCAACGGATGTTTGAATTAATTAAACCTGACGTCCGTTGCAAAATTGAAAATAATCAGACCGAAAAAAATTGTTTGCAAATCAGCGGGCTAATATAATTCTCGCGAAAAAAAATAATAATACCTTATTCCTTTCAAGTTGATGAACTAAACGTATTTCCTGATTCAGAAGTGAGAATGTTGATTTAGAATCGTAAATTATATGGATTTTTTCTTTCGAATTTTAATAGTCACTTTTCTATAAACTGAAGAATATTTTGATAAACATAAATAAATGAATATGTAAATTTTTATTTAGATGGATGAAAAGAATGTGTTTAAAAATTATAAACAAATTTTCTACAATTTTCAGAAGAAATTATATTAATTAGTGTAAAATAAATAAAATTTAATAATAAGGTCCCAACAGTTAATTTCTGAATTAGAAATATATTTTTTTAAGTTACGTGAAGATTATTATGTAGTAAGCTGTATTCAAAGTATTATCACTTTCTTCACAAAATTGTTTTTATTAACTTTTTTTTTATTAAGTGATAATACGTTGAATACAATTTACTAATTTCTGAATTTATGAAAATGTATAACCAACAATTATTACAAACACTAAACAAATACTAAAGTATTACGTGATTATAATGATAAAAACATAGAAAATGTGTTCATAAATTACCATGTAGTAACTATCGCAACTATTCTTATGAAAAAATTATGACGATAAATCAATCAAGTTTTAATATTTAAATATTTTGGAGGATTATATTCCGAATATTTATTGATGCATAATGCTTTTAGATAAGCAATTCATTATTAAGTAAGCTTTATTTTGATAATACAACTTAAATAATTATTTAAATATTACGACAATCTTGACTGATAACGTAAAATTTATTAAACAGCACAAAAAAACAGTGAATTTTTTATGTAAAAATTATTAATATAGTTTTAATATTTAAATATGTTAAAAGTTTTTCTTCTGCATATTTATTTATGCATGATACATTTAGATAAGCAACGCATTATTGTATACGCTTTTCCTTCATTATATGATTTAAATAATTATTCAAATATTACGATAAGCTTGACTGATAACGCATATTTTATAATGTACTTGTGAGTCATATAGATTAGTACTTATCATCATCATATCGAGCTTAATTTCTCACAGAAATAGTAAAAAAAATATCTGATAAGAATTTCAAAATGCTAAATTGTTTTAAATCATTATTGGAGTTAATTAAATGGTGACAAAAAAAAACTAATGCCTGATGTAAGTTTAGATAAGACGTGTTTAGATTATATTATGAAATGATTTCCCGCAAGGTTCATTTATTGGACCTTTGTTGTCTTCCATATTTATTTTTGATTCTTAATTCTCTTTAAATTTTCGCTGATGATTTAAGGCTGTGTTATAAGATTAAGACAGCCACTAACCAAAAACAAATACAGAAATACATCAATGCTGTACGTACTTATCTAACGTAAAGAAATATTTAAAGTTTTGAGGAGAAAGAGAGAGAGAGAGAATTGTTGTATTAAAACCCATTAATATTCAAGTATTTTGTTATATCAGGGTAATTGATTGAGGCCTTTTAATTGTTTTAATTAGTTTATTAATTAACCAAAAACTCGACATGATTTCCCACATTGGAATTTTCTTTATTAAATAATAAATTAATATTAATCAAACGGAGATTACCCTATAGGTGCCATCTACTGTCTAAATATTGCACTAGAACCTTGTTTGAGTGGATACCCACCGACCAATCAAGAATGATATCTATATTGTAATCTTTGTTTTAGGGTTTACCAGGGCAGTTAAATATTCACTTTCAGATCTGTAATTGATCAAAGCCTTGGCTGTGATGGCCAAGAAACAATAATTTAATATTAATCACTAAGTTAGGGAGCGATATTCCCTAAGAACTTTATCCAAAATCTTCTACATAATCCTAAAAGTAGGAGTTGGTTGACTACTATTTCTATCAATGAACGCCTAAAAACTAATTTAATCTTGCTCGAAATTTTGTAACTAAAGAGTTAAAAATTCCTAAAAGACATTTATAAACGGAGAAGTAAAATTTGTTTAGTAATAGTTGGACTCATAATCATTAATCATCTATTTTAAGTAAGGTTAAATCTGGTTTTCATTAAAATTAAAATCAACTGTTTTGTAAGCAGCTTTTAGAGAATAGTTTTCTAGACGTTTTTTCTTTGAGATATCAATCGCTTCTTTTTGCAAAAACTAAACTTTTTGGTACATCTTGAATGAGTTGTAAGTAAAACACGATTACTTTGCATTACCACCATATTTTATAACAGTGACAGTGAAACTATAGTCACTGTATAATTTAAAAAAAATATAGTCGTAAAACAAAACTAAAGCTCAATTAATTATTGAGTAATTTTTCCTAAAAAAAAATGTATGGTTAAATTAACTATATATAAGCATTTTTTTCTATAACGCTGTTTAAAGAAATCATTTGGTTTTTTTGCAAAACTTCTCTAAAATAATATTTAAAATTTTTTCATAAAAAATTTCAACTGCTATGAAATAAATGTTACTTTTTCCACAAAGTTGTTTTCTTGAATAATTTTCCACATCTTTTATGGAATTCATTTATATATTTAACTATTTTTAGTCTTCTTTAACCACGATTTTCTTAAAAAAGTTTGTTTTTGATAAATTTGCATTGGCTTTAAATGTTATGTTAAATTATTGATTGCTTTGTAATAAACTTTCTTTTAATTCTGATTTTTTCGTGAAACTTTCTCAATCAAATTTTATAAATGTTTTTTTAGAAATTTTCTTTATAAGTAAGTTGATACCTCATATTTCTATATTTATGTTTCTTTCGTAACAGATTCCATTTTTTCTTGAAAAAAATCAGTACTGTTTAAAAAATCTGTTCATTTGTGTTTTAAGTCATTTTTTATATTTTTGTGTCAAGCAATTATCTTAGAAATAATCGTCTTATTGGTAAATCTCATTGTTTTTAAATATAAAAAGTGTCTTGAGTGAATTGACAAATATTTGTTTAGAAAGATTTCAATTTTTTTTTAAATAGACGTTTAATTATTATTTGAGAACATTTAAAAAATTTACGAAAATTTTAAATTGTTTTTTTTGTAAAATTTCAGTGTTTTAAAATGAAAATGTTTAAGTGATTTTTGATAAAGTTCGATTGTTTATTTTAAGAAAAAAAAATACTGTTTTTTTCTTTTTTTTTTTGTTCTAATTGAAACCTTTTTTAGTAATTTTTAAGCTGCGTTTCTTTAATTCAATTATTTTGCTTTTGGAAAAACTATAGACTTCAAAGGTTTTTCAAGATTATTATCTTTTTTGAAATAAATTTTAATTAAGTTTATTTTGTGAAACGTTTTTAATCAAATTGTAGAAATGTTTTTTAGAAAGTTTAAACTCGTTACAATCAAGATTTAATTTCCTTCCTTTAAATATTTAAGTTTCTTTTCTAACAGATATATTTTTTTATTTTGATAAAATTACTGCTATTTCTCTATTTTGTTTTTTCATGCAATTTTTATAGATTTTTTTTAAATATAAAATTAACTGTTTTAAGTGGGTTAGAACATAATTTTTCATTTTAATGATAATGTAGGTCGTTTTCCAATTTAAAAAAAAATATAATTTTTGATAGAAATACTAATTTTATTAGAAAGCAGTCGACCAAATAAACAACTGAATTTTCTTAAAAAAAAACAGCGCAAAAATTGTTTAAAATTTTAAAAAATAATTGAAAATTTATTTTGAAAAGAACAGTGAAAAATTTCTTAAAGAGAAAACAACCATGTTGAAGTTTTTAACTTGAAAACTCTAAAACATATTGTTTATAAATAACTTACAATCTAAAATTGCCTATAAGTAGTTGAAATTTAACCTAAAAACAATTGAAAATCTATTTACTAAAAAATAACTAAATACAATAATAATTAGAAAAAACACGAAAATCTACAACAAATGTTACGAAGTATTTTCGTGTTTTTTCTAATTATTAGTAAATTTTCTACAACGTAAAGGACTTATATATTATATAACTAAATACAACTAAATTATAACACTTAAAAACCTTTCCTCACTAATTTATTCTAACTAGGTGTGAATTTTCAGCTGCTTGGCGAAGAAATTTTTTTTAAAGTTATTATCATCTTCAAGTAACTCACTTACTCACATACATTTTGTTATTAATTAAAAACAATTTTGTTGAAAAATTTAATAAAAGCAGATTAAAAATCTTGCTTAAAGTTTGTAGCCAAATGCTTTTTTATAAGCTTCTGTGAAAGCACAGAATTAAAAATTTATTACAAGAGGTGAAATTAAAAAAAGCACAAAAATGAAACAGTTATGATAAAAATTAAAATGAATAATAATATAAAAAGAAGAAACTGTTGATTTTCAAAAAGGAAATAAAAAAAAATCATGAAAAAAAAAAACAGCTGAACTTTACAAAATACAAAATTTAAACATTGTTTCCAAATAGATATTTTAGAAAAAAAATTAAATTAAATTATTAAATATCTAATAAAACATTTTTACTAAAAAACTGAACACAGTTGAAAATATTAGTAAAGCAGAGATAAAACATTACATGAATTTTTGCACGTAAAAATTTAAACAATTTTAAGAAAAATATAAACTTTGATTAGAAAAATAAAACAAAATTGAGAATAACAGAAAGACGACTTTTAACTTTTTTATACAACTTTTTATTTTTATACAACACTTCGTGACTAGTTTCGAATTACACAGTAATCATTATCGTTTTTCTGTTATTCATTAAAATTGTACTACGAAGTGAACGCCTCCAAAATTCAAGATAAAATTGAGAATATTACAAATTGAAATTAAAATATAAAAATAAAACTGTTGAACACTTTTAAAACAAAAACGCAGTTTGAAATACACTTAAGAATAGTTTAAATTAAAACAAATAATTGAAAATTTCTTTAAAAAAGAACAGTGAAAGATTCGTGTAAGAAAAAAAATCAGTAGAAATTTGCAATGAAAAAATAATTAGAAACTCTAAAAATATTGTTCGCAAATTGAAATTTTACCAAAAACCAAGTCAAAACCTGTTAGAAACAATTAAAGACTTTATATTTGTTCAATTTGGTGAAATATTTTTAATAATAAAGGTTGTTTATAATGACACACTTGGTTGGTTTCAACTTTTTAGAAAAACATTTTAAAATGCTCTTGAACAGCTGAGTTATTATAAAAAATACTAAAAAAAATCAGTTGAAGTTTAAGAAAAAAACAGAAATTTACTAATGAAATAAAACTTTTTTTAAAACTGTATTATAAATAGTTTAACAATTGAATCTTAAAAAAATATTGTACGAAAATATTTAAGGTTTAGAAAAAAGCACAATTGAAATTTAATTACAAAAGAGTTTATAAAACATATTTTAAGGTTAAGTTATTTTTAAGGAAAAAATGAGGAAACAATTGAGTAAGAAATACATTTCTAATAAAAAAAAATAATTGAAAACTATAAAAAATATTGTTTCAAAATAAATCTGCCTCGAAAAAACATTTTAAAATTGCTTTAACCAAATGAATGTTTACATGAAAAGCAATAATATTTGATAGAAAAGACCTCTTGATTAATTATAATCGAATTGCTTATAAATAGTTTGATTTAACTAAAAATCAATTGATAATCTGTTGAAAAAATATGTTAACTAGAAACAGTTGATAAATAGCTAAAACATATTTAAACTTTGTTTGTAAATGGTTGGACTTTTACAAAAAAACACACAATTAAAAATTAATTACAAATTACTTAAAAACTTTGCAAAAATACTTTAAAGCTAACCTAAAGACGGATAGATATTTTTCTTGCCAGGAAGAAAATATTTAACAAGTTCCAAGAATAGATTAAGACCTTGAAATGTATATTAATGTTTATAAAAATTCAACAAAAATGGTGGTAAAGTTAAATACAGAAACTTTTGTCGAATATGTTATTTTTTGATTGTTGATTTGAGAATTTTGGCAGTGGAATTTCTAAGTAGATAATTTTATGGTAATAGCATTAATTAAAATGGATTCATTATTTCATACATAAAACACTTATAATACAATAAAGAGAAATATAAAAATTGATAGAACATTTATCAAGAATAATTTATTAAATAATGTTTCCAAGTTATGAAATACAGATATGAACTGTGGAGAAAACAGATATGGGTTTTAGTGGAAGATCAATTGCAAGTATGACCTGAACTCCATCCTTCAGCATGGTGGATTTATTGTTAATTATCCTTTGATGCAAATATCTTTTAAATTGATTTGAACTGTATGTTATCTGGTCGGGTAAAGTTTGAATAAAGGTATACAAATATATATTAACATCCTTATTTCAGTATTAGATGATGTCTAAAGATTTTTGATACGTGTCTAAATGTTTAGTGAAAAAATAAAAGATACTTTTACTTAGTTAATATCACAATGTTTATTAAATAACCATCATTGTTTGATCGAAACTGCAGTCACTATTTAATAAACGTTGTCATATTAACTAAGTAAAAGTATCTTATTTTTTCATTTAATTAAAATGTATCACGAAGTAAGTGCCTACAACCTCAATCAGTAAATGTTTAATATTTAATTAACACTTAAGAGATGATTTCGGTTTAAATATCTGGTTCTGATTTAATTTGCAACAGAAAAATCAATTTTAATTTATTAAAAATATTATTAGGAAAGCCTAACTTATTTGATTATGTTAAAACAATGGAGAAAAATATTAGTTGCAGTTATTTCGATTTTTTAGATGCTGTAAGGTGACCATAATTTATAAGTAGATATCGAAACGGGCATTTAAATAATTAATAGTTTTATAGATAATGGATAAACAATACAGATATTAATAGTAATAAATAACAAATTTTATTCTGAGGTAAGCAAAGTTTTAATTACTATTGAGAATATAAATTTGTTTTTCCAATATTATTTTTTTTAAATGAATTCTAAAAATTTACCTGTTAATTAACAATATTTATATTATTAACAAAGCTACCAAATTTAATTTAATCATATTCAAGATGTACTACGAAATATTCGCCTTCACAATGAAATATTTTAATAAACACTATTTTTTTGTTTCTTGAATTACTTTCTCATTCATCACTTGGTAAAATATTGTAAACTATTAACGATGATTAAATTCAATTAAATTACACTTCGTTTGTTTCACCCACTGGTTTCGCTTTTTAAGGCATTATGAAGATATTATTAATTATTATCTTGATGATGCCTTAAAAAGCGAAACCGAGAAAAATGTATAAAACAAATCAAGTAATTTAATTGAAACCTTCATCAATAATAACTAAATTAACTGTTTATGGAGTCGTTTACTTTGTGGTACATCTTGAATATACTAAATTATTTTGTAATAATGATAATGTTGTTTTTATAAAAACACAAGCAAATATTAGTTACGCATGAAGCTTTAATAAAATTACTCTAAATTATTTGAATTGGCCAACAAAGGCCGAATCAAATTTCGACCAGGATGGATCGTCGTATTTAATTTAGTAAATAAAAATGGGACGACCACGAGTGTCCTCGGCAGGAGATTCCTACCGAAACAACCCGGCGATAACTACACTTAATAACATACAATAAACCCATTATAAATAATACCAATAAAATTACCAAACTGACCTTCGGTCTAACCACAGAACCACACAAATAACACAGTGAGCACGTACGTATATACAAATAAGAGATCCAAAAGCGAGCACAGAAAATCGAATAAAAAGAAAACGACGACTCGAAATGCCGCTTAGCACGCAACGGTCTTCACAATCCGAGGAACACGACCATCACCGTCACCCACGATAAATCAACTGAAGCACTAACCAAGACGAAAGTCGCCTTTCAGGTGGCCCCCGACCACACTTCCACGTACTCGGACGACGACTACCGGCGGCTCTACCTGGCGATAAGGTACGATAAACTCCTCCTCCCTCCTCTCCATCCCTTATTTAACTAATATAAACCCTTATCTTAAAAGGGTAGATGTGACAAATAAAATATTTATAACTGGTAGGACGTACAATAACTACAGCACGGTGCAATAAATTTAATTGTGTTCACACAGAAATGAAATTCCGTTGCAGTGTTTACAACCACGTTACGCTGATGAGATTCTAAATAGATAGAAACCAGTCCGTAGCTGATTAATTATTTATTTATTTATATCTTTTGTCTTCTTTCTTAAAAACTACATACAAAAACATACCTAAAATTTTATTCGAAAGCAGCACAGGCGGAGTTAATAACAGATTATGTTCTTCCACTCAAACCTCTGGGACTCACTCAAAACGCCTCAAGAAGCAGTTTTATGGGAATTGCGGTTTTCTTTGTTGCGAGGGGAAAGGTGGGCCGGCTGCCGATGAGGCAAAAAGAGCATCTTCGGAACCTACTTCTTGGGGCGTTTTGAGTGAGTCCCCTTGGTACCACGATTTTGGAAGGTCAGCGATCTTCGTCCACATCTGCAAGCTTTCATTTTGTCCTTAGATTCGTTTTATATCCACTTTTTAGAAGGATTTTTTTTGGCAATTGATAAGGTATATAATATATTCGATAAAATATAAGAATTACAATGATTGAAGAGTTTTGGAATCTCTATTGACCTAAATAAATCGAAGCTTTTTAAATTGTTTAATTCCCCTATTTTATTGAGATAATAATAAATAATTGGCCACTTTGTTTATTTCTTACTAGATGTAGTAATAAAGAAGATAGTAGCGTAGCAGTTCTTTTTTTGGAAAATTTAGATTTTGACCATCTACAAACTGTTTACACATATAGCAAAAGTTAAACAAAAGATTGAAGATATGTTTCAATTGATTTCAAAGGTCATCATCGATATAATTAAACTGCTGAGATCCAAAATTCGAAACTACTGTGTAGTTGCTGAAGAATGGTAAATAATAATATGAATATTTCAGGTAATTATTTATAGGCCATAAGGAATTTTTCATTTTCCACCTCTGGCTAAAGTAAAAGTGTATAATGGCCGATGTCAAATTTTAGTGAGGCTAATCGGCGTAATCGTCGGTTTTGATTGAAAGTGAAGGTACCGCCGCCAAAGCTCGTGAAAAATTGACGAGGAGGAATGGACGTGTGTAAATGGATTAATTAGCCGGCGGATAACGGCGTTTTTAATTGGTTAATTAAGTGCGCGGATTCCCATAGAGTCCACGGAAGTTCGCTGACTTTTGCGTGCAAATAATCGAGTAATCGATGCTAATACTACACGTAATTACTCAATAGCAACTAAACGTATGCAAGAAATGATTGCATCTTACACTTTAATGACACAAAATTGACAATGTTTGATACTATAAACTTCTTTAATGATTGTTGAGTTACGTAAAAATGTACTATACTATGAATGAAAGATTGAGTCTCCTTTCTTCACAAAATTTATTGATCGCAAATGTACATTTTCATTCATAATATAAACTTCTACTTAATTGCATGTATTCAATATAACCATAATATTTTTGTTAAATTATAAAGTGAAAAAGATTATGCATGGAAAAATACATAGTGAAAATTGCTTCCTTAGCTTTGTCGAAATTTTTCGTCACCAATTTTCCTGAATTGCATAGAGTTCCCTCCTTTAATTCACTTGCGGGATGTTAATACAGAATTTGACTTCAAATAACCCTATAAGAAGGAATCCACGATTTTACGTTATTGTAAGAAGATAAATTTGGTGATGGAATAGCAAAGGGTTATGGGATTTTCTGTATATTTAAAATGCCGTTGGCTTTGACATTAGATTTTCACTTTAAACAGTCTCTATAGACTTTGCATTTAGACTTTCGCTTTAGACTTCACTTTAGATTTTAACTTTAGACTTATCGTTAGACTTTAATTTTAGACTATAACAATAGACTTCTCCTTAATTTATATTTTAGCTTTAGATTTATCGTTTGGACTTCGACTTTAGTATTTTTCTTTAGATAAATAGGTAATTGTGAAGGTCTCTACCTTATAATTTACATTAGACTTTGGCTTAAGGCTTTGACTTTAGACCCTAAATTTTTCTATAAGATTTTGAGTTAATTTTTTAATATGGACTTTGACTTTAGATTTCTACTTTAATTTTGTTATTAAACTTTGAATTTTGACTTGCAATTTTTACTTAAGCCTTTGAGCTTGTATTTTACCTTTAAACTTTGATTTTAGACTTTAATTTTGAATTTAGATTTTGACTTTACACTTTGATTATCGACATTTATATTACATTTTAATTTAACACTTGGACCTTACTGTTTGCTCTTAGGCATGTTTTTAAAATTGATTTCGGACATTAATTCAAGATTTTAAAATTTTACTTTAGACCTTGACTCAAAGCTTTGAGTTTAGACTTTAGCTTTAGACATTGACTTAGGAATGTAAATTTTTCCTTAAAATTTTGAGATTCTAATTTAACTTAAGATTTTTAATATGTACTCTGACTTTATATTTCGACTTTAATCATGAATATAGATGCTGCCTTTACTCTTTAATTATCGATATTGATATTATATTATATTATATAATTTAACACTTCAATCTTACAGTTTGATTTAAAGTATTTATTTTAGATTTTAGAAATTGACTGGATTTTATCTTTGGACTTTGCCTTCAAACTTTAACGTTATATTTGAACTTATGACTTGTATCTTATAGTTTTCCTTAATGCTTTGGCTTTATTCACAACTGTATCTTTTAGTTTAGACTTGGACTTTACATTTTTATTATGGAAAATTTTTTGCATTTAAATTTGACAAATTAACCTTACAGTTTGTTTTTAAACTTGATTTTAAATTTGTTTTCGGGCAGCAATTTAAAATATTTCAAATTTTACGTTGGACATTGACTTTGGTCTTTGACTTTAGAATTTGACTTTAGACTTTGACTTTAGACTTTGACTTTAGACTTTGACTTTAGACTTTGACTTTAGACTTTGACTTTAGACTTTGACTTTAGTCTTTGACTTTAGTCTTTGACTTTAGACTTTGACTTTAGACTTTGACTTTAGACTTTGACTTTAGACTTTGACTCTAGACTTTGACTTTGACTTTAGACTTTGACTTTAGAATTTGACTTTAGATTTTGACTTTAGATTTTGACTTTAGACTTTGACTTTAGACTTTGACTTTAGACTTTGACTTTAGACTTTCACTTTAGACTTTGACTTTAAACTTTAGACTTTAGACTTTGATTTTAAACTTTGACTTTAGATTTTGACTTTAGACTTTGACTTTAAACTCTAACTTTAGATTTTGATTTTCACTTCAGACTTTGACTTTAAACATTGACTTTGGACTTTGACTTTAGAATTTTACATTAGACTCAAAATATTCTTCCAAGACTTAGGTAAGAATTAAAAAAAAAATAATTTTGGCGAGTTGACGAGGGGTGATGAGATTTACTTCAGGTTTTTGTATCCGAAGGTAATTTAGTTTGCAAGAGCTTAAAGAAGAGAATTTTTGGTGGGATGACGGAGACTGAGGAGATTTATCCTAAGCTCATCAAGCGAGAGGTGCTAACCTTTATGATAGCAGTCATTAGAATTAACCAGATGGTCTGACATTTCTTCGCTGGCAAAAATTCTTTTGCTCTTCTCTGTTTTGGTCAAACTGTCTTCTATAATTTTTATCAAGAATTTCTTTTATTATCTTATGGATTTAATGAGTTGACAAGAATTAATTACTTATTATGTAATAATGGCCATTTAATTATAGCTTAGCCATCAGATGAATTTATTTACCTTAGGAGGATGAAAACATTATAGCCACGTTAGTTGGTAGAATGAGTCGTTTGCGAAAATTTAAAGTATTGAAATGATCAAAAAAAAAATCTTATGCTTATGTATACGACAATTTTATTGATTTGAGTTTTATCTTTGACATTTATTTAATTTTATTATTTATCATCTTCCTGACATCAGATTTTCATTTATTTAAGTACATAATATATATAGAATTAACTTTTATAGTTGGCCAATAAGCGAGATAATAGTTTTTTGTTTTTATCTATGGAAATATTTCATCTTCCGGTTAAACAATTATACTGTTTTCTTCCATACTTCTAAAATTAGTCAGATTTTCCTTCTTCTAAGTATAATTTATAATCTTCTAAAGTTAGCTTTTATAGTTATCAGTGATAAAATGTTTCTCTACTTTTATTCATGGGAATATTTTTTTTTTCCGACGACAATGCCAATATGTAGAGTGGGTGGTTGTCCTTCAAGCCATACATAAACGTGCATTTTTAAGAATACAAATTTAATCATAAGCAGATAGATTTATACTATTTTTTTAAGGAAACTGTATAATTTAAAATTTGAGATTGGCCACCCAACTACCCTACACGTAAATTTGATACTTTCACCACTGCAACACATTTAGTTCGCTAAAACAAAACAAAAACAGAGATTGTGTGGATTTTAAAAATCTTATAAGCACTATAGTAGCTTAAGTTTCAAAGAATATGTAGGGTGGGTGGTTGACCACTTTCTCACTTTACAATTTTAAATTATAAAGAATGGCCATCTTATACAAAATATTTGAAATCATGAATTTTTCATGCAAAATCTAGAATAAATCTGCTTATGATGAAATGCGTATTTATAAATATCATTCTTTAACCAGAAAACCAATCAATCAAGTATAAATCTGCGTATGATCAAATTTATATTTAGCGAAACACTTGAGTATGATCTCTGGATTGGAGGGTAGATAGAGGCCACCCACCCGCCCTACATATTAATTGGTATTTTCGCCACAGTAACTGTTTTAGTTCGCAAAAACAAACAACTAAAATTATGTCGATGTTAATAATTTTACAAATACTGTTCTAGTTCATGTTTTAATGTAAAAGTAGGGAGGGTGGGTGGCCACCATCCAATTTTAAATTATTAAAGACGCCTATCTCATGGAAAATATTAGAAAAAAAGAAGTTTACATGCAAAATCCAGAATAAATCTGCATTTAATAAAATTCATATTCAGCAAACCGTCGCATGTTATCTATAGTTTGGAGAGTGGGATACAGCCACCCACCCACCTTACAAATACATTGATACGTAAGCTGCAATCGTGCCTATACTTTTGTTAACATCTTCATAATTTTAGTTTTTAGTTTTATCAAACTAAAACAGTTGTTGTGGCGAAAGTATCAAAATGTATGTAGGGTGGGTGGGTGGCTTCAATCCACCCTCCAATCCAGACATAATACACCAGTGATTTGCTGAATATAACTAATCATAAGCAGATTTCTACTTGATTGTTTAACATACAAACTTAGTTTTGCAAAATGAATTTTATAAGAAAAGCATCGCTAGTACTTTAAAATTGTAGGGTGCGATAGTGGCCACCCACCCACCCTTCATATACCTTGAAACTTAGACTTTAACAGTGCTTATAACATTGTTAACAACATCTTCACAATCTCTTTTTTGTTTAAGCGAACTAAAACAGTTATAGTGGTCAAATAACGGAATGAGTGTAGGGTGGGTGGGTGTCTTCTATCCCATGCTCCAATCCAGACATAATACGCCAGTAATTTGCTAAATAAAACCGATCATAGGCAGATTTCTACTTGATTGCTTGATATGTAAACTTAATTTTTCAAAATAAATTTTATAAGAAAAGCATCGCTAGTACTTTAAAATTGTAGGGTGGAATAGAGGCCACCCACCCACCCTACATATACTTTGAAACTTGGACTGCAACAATACTTATAAAATTGTTAACATCTACACAATCTCTTTTTTGTTTAAGCGAACTAAAACTATTACAGTGGTGAAAGTATCAAAATATATGTAGGGTGGGTGGGTGCCCTCTATCCCACCTTCCAAAACAGACATCATACATTCGTGTATTGCTGAATTTAGCTTTGATCATAAGCAGATTTATACTTGATTGTTTGACATTTAAACTTAAATTTTCAAAATGAATTTTATAAGAAAAGCATCGCTAGTATTTTAAAATTGTAGGGTGGGATAGTAGCCACCCATCCACCTTACATATACTTCGAAACTTAGACAGCAACAGTGCTTATAAAATTGTTAACAACATCTACACAATCTCTTTTTTGTTTAAGCGAACTAAAAATGTTACAGTGGTGAAAGTATCAAAATATATGTAGGGTGGGTGGGTGGCCTTTATCCCACTCTCCAATCCAGGCATCATACATCCGTGTTTTGCTGAATTCAAGTTTGATTATAAGGAGATTTATAATGGATTGTTTGACATGTAAACTTAATTTTTCAATATAAATTTTATAAGAAAAGCATCGCTAGTACTTTATAATTATAGGGTAGGATAGTGGCCACCCACCCACCCTACATATACTTCAAAACAAAGACTATAACAGTGATTTTAAAATTGTTAACAACATCTACACAATCTCTTTTTTGTTTAAGCGAATTAAAACAGTTACAGTGATGAAAGTATCAGAATGTATGTAGGGTGGGTGGGTGGCCTCTATCCCACCCTCCAATCCAGACATCATACATCCGTGTTTTGCTGAATTTAACTTTGATCATTAGCAGATTTATACTAGATTTTTTGCATAAAAAATTAATTTTTCGAAATTAATTTTATAAGAAAAGCATCGCTAGTACTTTAAAATTGTAGGATGGGATAGTGGTCACCCACCCACCCTACATATACTTCGAAACTTAGACTGCAACAGTGCTTATAAAATTGTTAACAACATCTACACAATCTCTTTTCTGTTTAAGCGAACTAAAACTGTCACAGTGGTGAAAGTAACAAAATATATGTAGGGTGGGTGGGTGGCCTCTTTCCCACCCTCTAATCCAGACATCATACATCCCTGTTTTGCTGAAGTCAACTTTGAACATAAGCAGTTTTATACTTGATTGTTTGACATATAAACTTAATTTTTCAAAATACATTTTATAAGAAAAGGATCGCTAGTACTTTAAAATTGTAGGGTGGGATAGTGGCCACCCACCGGCCCTACATATACTTCGAATCTTAGACTACAACAGTGCTTATAAAATTGTTAACAACATCTACAAAATCTCTTTTTTGTTTAAGCGAACTAAAACTGTTACAGTGGCGAAAGTATCAAAATATATGTAGGGTGGGTGGGTGGCCTCTATCCTACCCTCAAATCCAAACATCATACATCCATGTTTCGCTGAATTTAACTTTGATCATAAGCAGATTTATTCTAGATTTTTTGATATATAAAATTAGTTTTTTTTAAATAAATTTTATAAGGAAAGGATCACTAGTTCATTAAAACTGTAGGGCGGGATAGTGGCCACCCACCCACCCTACATATACTTCGAAACTTAGACAGCAACATTGCTTTTAAAATTGTTAACGACATCTACACAATCTCTTTTTTTTTGTTTAAGCGAATTAAAACTGTTACAGTGGTGAAAGTATCAAAATATATGTAGGGTGGGTGGGTGGCCTCTATCCTACCCTCCAATCCAAACATCATACATCCGTGTTTTGCTAAATTCAACTTTGATCATAAGCAGATTTATACTGGGATAGTGGCCACCCACCCACCCTACATATACTTCGAAATTTAGACTGCAACAGTGATTATAAAATTATTAACAGCATCTACACAATCTCTTTTTTGTTTAAGCGTACTAAAACAGTTACAGTGGTGAACGTATCAAAATATATGTAGGGTGGGTGGGTGGCCTCTATTCCACCTTACAATTTTAAAGTACTAGCGATGCTTTTCTTATAAAATTTATTTTGAAAAATTAAGTTTATGTGTCAAACAATCAAGTATAAATCTGCTTATGATCAAAGTTAATTCAGCAAAACACGGATGTATGATGTCTGGCTTGGAGGGTGGGATAGAGGCCACCCACCCACCCTACATATATTTTGATACTTTCACCACTGTAACACTTTTAGTTCGCTTAAACAAAAAAGAGATTGAGTAGATGTTGTTAACAATTTTAAAAGCACTCTTTTTTCTTTAAGCGTATTAAAACAGTTACAGTGGTGAACGTATCAAAATATATGTAGGGTGGGTGGGTGGCCTCTATCCCACCCTCCAATCCAGACATCATACATCCGAGTTTTGCTGAATTTAACTTTGATCATAAGCAGATTTATACTAGATTTTTTGCATATAAAATTAATTTTTCGAAATTAATTTTATAAGAAAAGCATCGCTAGTACTTTAAAATTGTAAGGTCGGATAGTGGCCACCCACCCTCCCTACATATACTTCCAAACTTAGACTGTAACAGTGCTTATAAAATTGTTAACAACATCTAAAAAATCTCTTTTTTGTTTAAGCGAACTAAAACTGTTACAGTGGCGAAAGTATCAAAATATATGTATGGTGGGTGGGTGGCCTCTATCCCACCCTCCAATCCAGACATCATACATTCGTGTATTGCTAATTTGAACTTTGGTCATAAGCAGATTTCTACTTGATTGCTTGATGTGTAAACTTAATTTTTCAAAACAAATTTAATAAGAAAATCATTGCTAGTACTTTAAAATTGTAGGGTAGAATAATGGCCACCCACCCACCCTTCATATACTTTGAGACTTAGACTGCAACAGTGCTTATAAATGTTAACAACATCTACACAATCTCTTTTTTGTTTAAGCAAACTAAAACTGTTACAGTGGTGAAAGTATCAAAATATATGTAGGGTGGGTGGGTGGCCTCTATCCCACCCTCCAATCTAAAGATCACACCCCAGTGTTTGGTTAAATATAATTTTTATCATAAGCAAATTTGTACTTGATTTTATTTTTAAACATTAGGACTTCTAAAATTACTCAGATTTTCATTTTTTAAGTACGTAATCATGTAGAGTTAGTCTTTATACTTAGTCAATTTCTTTGTTTTTATCTATGAGAATATTTCGTCTTTAGATTAAAGAATGATTATTAATAATCAAGCAATAATATCGCGAACAACATTCTCTTTCACCAATGATCTGTGGAGGAAAATATGTAACGCCAGGTATCAAGTGTAGAGATCCCCGCCCCTCGTTATCCTTTTATTATCCACAACCAATGTTTAAACCCATAATATATAAACGCTTGCACAATACAATGGCAATATGTCTACACGCATTACCCATTGTGTTAAGACCAAAATCATTAAACAATATTTATCGCCACGAGAATTACCAGCGCTCCGACACTCCGGCATCATTTCCGATTAACTTTATTGGCCGTTCGTATGCAAAAAAATTAGTGTAAATCAAAACATTAACGCGCGCGCATACCTAAAATGACTTAATAGCTCGTTAAGTCCACAATTACCGATTTTTTTTCTTTCGACTCTCCGCGAACGCGTCGAAAGGAAAAGCGGTCTCGAGTGGGTGCAAATGGTCGCGCTATTATCCTCCGTGGGTTTTGTAACGACGAAATTGAAACTGAACGACCTCTTAAGTGAACAAGTACCTCTTTCTCTATCCACAAACTAATACAAAGTAATTGCATGATGTATTAGGCTACTTTCAATTAAACGCCGCCTAATTGCCGGTGCCCAAAACGATGCGCGTCTTCTTGCCCAACAACGTTGAACGGATAGATGATTGATGCGCATGAGTCGCTTAAGTGCTTAAAGCCTTTTGAATTATATTTGAAAATTTAGCGCTTTTTTTCCAAAGATTTAAAATGTTACATTATGTATTAAAGCGTATAATGACTGATTAAATTTTAGAATTTTTTGTTTACTGATAGAAAATTATTGATTAAAGCTTTTAAGTTCTTCTTCTTCTATTTGGAGTTTGCTGATCAACATGGCAATCCTTACTTTAAAGATGGCTGCGCGGAATAATTCAATGGCTAATAGTGATTTTAAGTTACTACAACATAATTTTTAAGAATAATTGATGGAAAATAATTTGGAAGGAAGTAGTTTTAATTTTTAGAATCTTTTGAGGAAAAGAGTGGTAACTGTATAATTATCGCACCATTGAGTTTCTTTCACCAACAAACTCAACACAAATAAACACGTTAACATTAAAAGGATCTACGCATGATGTGTTACGAGCACAAAACAATGGCCGAAGTCCGGAGGATTTAGAAAACGCGAATGTGCGAATTGCTAAACGTAGAATTTCAAACGTAAACATGGAATCGATACAAAGAAACGAATTCTCCAAGTGCCCCACATCCTTCGTTTCCTTTGTTTACACACTCACACGTCCATAGACAGCAACACACACAAACATCCTCGCGGTCGTACAAATTAATCGCCCATTAACCTCTTAGCGGGACATTCCTGACCCGAACAATTATCACTCGTCTGGAATGTGCCGACAATGGCCAAACTGGAGAAATCACGCGTTTTTCCCGCATCTCACGTGGAAATTGGACTCCGCGGTGGAAATCTGGAATTTGCCGACGCAAAGATATCCAAATACTAAATGCTTTATAAACATACAGATATTAAAAATGTATCTCGATAAGATAAATCAATTTTAATAATTTTAATCATAAAAATTGTTCCGTTTAAAAAAGACGATGAACGGTATACCGTGCTACTTCAAAAATTATACCAAATGAAAACGATAGAAGTTTACTTATAAGAAACTCAACATATGGGAAATCGTTGTAATCATCGCTTTCAAATTATGGCCACAAATCTTAATCGTCGATTAAAATTTTCATATATATAATTTTTCTAATTGTCCAAATAAATCTAAGATGATATTTTTAACCATTTCATAGATGCATGAGCTTTATTTGAGTGGATTTGTATCGTTAGTATTCTTGAAAATTTTTAATGCAGAACGGTATACCGTTCCTCATATTTTGTGTTATGTATTCCTCTATCTTATACAGGGTATTATATACTCCTGGCACATTATGTACCTAAAAATTATTACAAATTTCCTTTTTAACTGCTTAACATATGTATTAATTAATTAAATTTTCTTATAATAATTATAATAAGTGACGAAGATCAACAACCGTAAACACGAATAATAATTGTGATTAATTATTTTTTCCGTGAAATCTTTTCAGATTAAAGTTTTGGCAATTAATTATATATAAAAATTAATTCAAATTCAAGTAAACGAATTACAAAATACGTCCTCTTTCACGTCCTTCGCGGCTTTCCAACCGTGTTTTTTCTCACCGTGTATTCATTAGCAGTTCTTGTTTCGCCCGCAGTTCCTGACTGAGATTTATAGCCGGCGATTCGTCACCATTGAAATTTCCGCTTTTTGTGTCCTTTAATGCAAGCGACGCCGTCAAAATACAAATGAGACGGACCGGGCGGCTTTGAAAGTGTCCGGATTTCACTAAATCAATTATTTCGATATAGATATTTAACGTGGAGAGAGAACAGAAAAAAAAATAAGAAATGGAACGAAAGGAGAGTGCGAGATGAGAAAAGAGAGAGATGGAGAGAGCGAAGCAGGAACCAGCAGGCAACAATCGGCAATTAAGGCGACATTCAGAAAATATTCAATTGCCAATTTCGTTACCCGAATTGAACTTGCATACGTAATCAAGGGGCCATTAATCGTGTAATTTTGGTCGAGAGAGTTTTGGAAATCATTTTTATTACGATTGGTAAGGGTGAAAAGATTTTGATTATTTCTTTGACCTCATTTTATTTAAAAGTACGTTACTAATTTAAATTTGCGAAAAAACAATCCAAAAACTGCTTCGAGTAATACAAATGTGTTGTAAACTCCTGCAAAATATACGAATTGATTCTTCGGGAATAATCAAAAGTGACGACGTTACTAATTTAAATTCGCGCAAAATTCTATAACAATCTAAAAACGGCTTTGAGTAAAATAAATGTGTTGTAAACTCCTATAAAATAAACGAATTGATTCTTCGGGAATAATCAAAAGTGACGTTAAAGGTGTAACACGCCGTTTATATATCGTTTCACCATGTCGCTTAGAATGTTCTAATTAAGATAATTCGTTTCGCAAATGGTGAGACGCACACGCATTTCCTGTCCGTGGTGAAACTAGGCTACGCCCGTGCAAAACGCGAAAATGAGGACCATTTTTGTTCAGCCCCAGCAGCGAATGAATGAATGAATGAATGCATTAAGCAGGCTGGTGGCGTTTTCGTAAATGTGCGCGAAAGGCGTTGCGCAAAGGTGACTTTGCCGGTGGAGCAACGTGTCGGCGTTGATTGCGCCCTCCGCTTCGAAAATACCAATTTTAATTCTTTAATACGACCACTTTGACTGTTAGGCAACGGCGATTTGTGGATTCAGTGAAGAGAAACTGGTGTATGAAGAACGCAAGAACGTAAATCTCGAGTGTAAATTAAAAATTGATTTACAGGTGCAGTATTATGAAAATAAAATTAAAGTTTCCTTAAACGTAATTTATTTTTAATTTTAGAATCTAATCTATATGTTCCCAATATGTTGATCACAAAGCTTCCCCAATGGTTTCGCCAAAAAACGAAGTAAGAAAATGGATATGATCCAGTCCCCGAATTAGTAGGGCTGAATGGCTGAAGGCTTAATAAATTTTCGACCCAAAGAATTTTCGATCAATATGTTCTAACTCTTATTTAAACTTGAAATCTTACATACAAAAAAAAATCTTTCAACGCTTACATAATAAGACAATTTTGTCACTCGTATCACATCAGGTACAAAAGCTTTTGCTTTCTTTCCAGATATTTTGCTTATTCAAATCATTTAAAATATTATCATTTTTATCTAAATCAAGATCTTAGTGAGAAGATTTTAGTAAGATTTTGCCAAAATGTGTTCATTTTTATTTGTTTACTGCAAAAAGCTCCAACAATAAAAGTTCTGTTGCAAATTATTTTGTTTAACATCGGTTAATCTTTTAGATACTTTATGAACAAAAGATTTTGTTTAATAAAGATTTCATCTACTTTATTCACTCCTATCTAAAGTTACCAATAACGTTATCACGTGGCCCAAGAGGAAAATAAATCTAATAACTTTTGTTATGTTTTCTTGAAACTTTCTTGTTTTATTTAAGGGTTTGTGAACCAGTTTATCCTAAAAGTAAGAGTCGCATTTCAGGCAATCACCCCAGCTCACCAAGAAGAAAACATCCTCGACATGCTATACGCAGTGATTCATCACTACATCAAAAACAAACTATCGAAATCAGCAATCTCAACATTTGGGACATTTATCGATAGATAGTGAGAGACGTGGAAGAGGGACTCACCGAAAATATCAAAATCACCGAACTCCGACGCAGTACCAAGATGCTCGTTTTGTAGAAAAACGAATCACACTTGGAAAGAATGCCAAAAAAGGAAGGACAACGCCTCCACACCTTCTAGAAAACCCAGGGAAAGCACTATCAGATGCTTGGGCTGCAACACTCCAGGAGTAGTTAGGAGTCAATGCCCGAAATGCAACCCTGTACGGTCAAGCATGATAACATACCATGCTTATAGAAAAACAGAAGCTCCAAAAGTACTACTATACATAGAAGAAATAGAGGAAATAGCCATCCTGGACACTCGGTCGCAAATCACTCTACTTTCTCAGAAAATATACGCCGCCCTTTTACGAAGAGGAACTAATTTCCAAACGAAAACGGGATACATCACCCTAGCCGACGGTGTTTTCCGAGCACAGCAAATTCAAACCACGATGATTCGGATAAACATCCCGGGACATTTCATAAAAAGGGAAGTAGGAGTGCTACCAGGAACCCGAACCACTGAAACAATCCTAGGGATAGCAAGAATCCAAATAGATGCCGCTCAAGGGACATGGAAATTTTACAACCAACCTGCAAGCTAGAATTATGAAAATCCCAGTATTGGATACGCCATTCCTGCAAAAATAATACAGAGGAAGCTGAACTATTTCCGGAACCACCGAGACAAACATATTCAAGTGACCCCGAGATATAAGGACCACCACCTCCCTACAAACGGAAATATGGTCCAATCCGTTCAAATTAAATTAAATTAAACAACAGGGACTTCCAGGATATATTTAACGAAGATGGACCAGCCACAGACATCATAGAACACCGCATCCCCACCGGAGATAACCCACCAATACAACAAACACTCTACCAACTGTCACCGCTAAGAAAGCAGGAGTTAAAAAGACAACTAGGCGAATTAAGGATGCAGGAAATTATCAGAGAAACCACATCGCCTTGGTCAGTACCGGTAGTGATGGTTCCACCCAAAAAAAACGGCAAAATACAACTATGTGTCGATTCCAGAAAACTAAACGTTATAACGATTCCGGATACCTACCCAATGCCTAGGATCAAGGATCTACTCCAAATCACTAGAGAAAATCACTACGTTAGACCTAAGATCAGGATATTGGCAAGTTCCCGTTCACAAAGACGACAGGAAAAAGACAACGTTCGTGTGTTGTTACAGAACATACGAATTTACCAGGATGCCCTTTGATGGACAGACTATGCCAGGAATTGCCTGATATCAAAGCATTCGATAACTGGGATGACGTAATTGTGCTATCACAGACCCTGCGATAACATATCAACGACTTGAAAGCAATATTTTCAGCATTCCGAAAATATAAACTCCGGAACAACCGCGAGAAAACAAATGTCGGACAATTAAAAGTACCGTTCGTTGGCCACAATAAAAGTCGATCCAGAAAAGATAGCGACCATCACAAACTGGAAAATAACCAAAGAACAAGAAAGAGATGTTCAGCTTTGTGCATGCGTTTGGTATCAACGACGCATCCTCAACTTTGCAGAGATAGCGCGACCACTGGCGTCACTATTGAAGAAAACACTGAATTTACAACAGGAGAATTCTTTTCGAACCCCCCAACGCTCCCTGTCTTCACCACCAGTTCTACAACAAATCAAGGAGAACATATCCTTAACCATCAAAACTGACGCAAGCGATTATGCCATAGGAGCAGTTTTAAGCCAGGGGGAGACCGTCGAAGAACACCCAGTAGAGTTCGCAAGCCGACTTCTCACTCCCGCCGAACTCAACTACTCAAACACCGGGAGAGAAGCACTCGCTGTCGTCTGGAGTATAAACAAATTTCGAGGATAAGTTGAAGGAGCAGCCTTGACTCAACCGCTCGAATGGTTGCTAAGGAATCCACAACCGGCCGTTTAGAGAGATGGGCACTACAAATCGCCCCATACTGCGCCAAGATCCAGTACATAAGTGGAAAAAAAAATGTCGTCGCCGACTCCCCTTCAAGGCTGCCATCACCACCAGAAAATCAACAAATCCATTATATTCACTTATTAATGAAGTCTGTTCCCGCCGCCGAGTTGCGAGCTGATCAAGAAACAGACTCAGAACTGAAGAAAATAATCACCATCTTAGAGACACACCCAGGAAACGAGGACACCATTTACTGGATAAACAAGGGATACGTTCTTGAAAAGGAAGTACTGTATCGCACGAGGCCCTTCGAGGAAGACACAGAAGTCCAGCAGTGCGTACCCCCGAAGTTCTCGTCGCCTTCCATGATGCACCAACAACACTTGTCATGACGGAGTCCAAGATACGATCAACAATATCCAAAAACAGTTTTTCTGGAAAAAAATTAAAGCAGATGTTGCATCATACGTGAACAAGCCGGTTTCGTGCAGACTACCGCCAGGAATCAGAGATTCGAAACAATTGCTATTGACCGATTTGGACCCCTACCAGAATCCCTAGATGGATACACCACTATACTAACAGTAGAGGGCCTTACCAGTCAGACCAGATTTTTCCCATATGGAAACCGACTGCTGAAGAGTGTACTAACACTCTGCTAAACGAGATATTTCTTCGATATGGAATCCCGAGAAAGTATATCTCTGACAATGGAACCCAGTTTGTCAGCAGAGTAATACAACATGCCTTGCATTGTTTGGACATCTATCAAGTTTTAATACCCAGTTTTCCCACAGAGGCAAACCCTGTGGAACGAAGAAATCGGGATATGAAGACGAAGTGAAGGATCAACACGATTCATGGCCTTCCCAGATGCCCATGATAGGCTTCGCCCATAATACTACAATTTGTCAAATCACGGGACAATCCCCAGCATTCTTAACATTTGGTCGTGAACTACGCACCCCATACGAGCTCACCCACGATCTAAGAGAAGTGACATCCTCCAAAAATATCGTGACGCAACTCACCCCAAAAATACATCAGCTAACAGACACAATGAACCAAGTTCGTCAGTTACAAGACACCGCCTAAGATACTCGTAAGCAATATGTGGACAAAAATAAACGTCCATGACCTCAAAATCTGATTGGGGATCTCTTATTGGTAAAAAGAAGAAGTTTACTGCAAAACTCGCGCCCAAGCAAGATGGACCATACCGCATCAATCGAAGACATGGATCAGCCAGTTTCAAGGTGTCCGCCAACATTTCCCTACATGCTATTGTAGGAGTATACCATGCCTCCGATCTGCGACCCTACCAAGAAGGAGACATGCCTCAGGATACCCCAAGACATCCCATCCGGAAAAGAGGACGACCACGCAAACAATCAGCTGGCCATCTCGCCGAGACGTCTTGAAGGCCAGAGCGGGAGTCTGTGATATACTCCAAAAATTACCTCATCAATATTTTACCACCAGATCCGACTTGAGCTACACAGGTAGCCACCCGCGCGCAAGTAGGTACTCGCGCGCGATTCCAAAACCCACGTTAACCGAACTTCGGCTGTGTCAGAGGAAAAGAGACCGCCTCAACCATACTTTTCTACACACGCATACGTAAATATTAGAAAATAATCCATGCTAATTTCCAAAATAATCACACTGAATCAAAGCATTTTTTTTATTTAAAGTTGCTGCCTCATTCAAGCGCTTGAAATAAAAATAAAAACAATTGACACATGCTTAAAATTATTAAAATTTATTCAAAATACATACCTACACACGCACATGTAAAAATTAGAAACCAACCCTTGCTAATTTCTGAAATAATCGCGACAGAATCAACGCATTTTTGATTTAAAGTTGCGTTCGCGTTAAAGCGCTTGAAATACATAGAAAAACAATTGCCACATGTTTGAAATTTCTAGAATTTAGTAGTGATACTTTCCTAAATACGCTAGTGTAAAAATTAGAAAGCCAACACCCCTAATTTCCGAAATAATCGCACTGAATCAACGCATTTTTTTGCAATTAAGTTGCTCTCGTATTCAAGCGCTTGTAATAAATAGAAAAACAGTTGCCACACGCTTGAAATGATTAGAATTTAATCAGAATTCTTTCCTACACACGCACATGTAAAATGTAGCAAACAACCCTCGCTAATTTCCGAAATAATTGCCACAGAATCAACGCGTTTTTGATTTACAATTGCTTTCGCGTTCAAGCGCGTAAATAATAAAAAAAACAATTGCCACACTCAATTAGAATTTAATCAAAATGCAATTCTACATACGCACACGTAAAAATTAAAAAATAACTCTTGATAATTTCCGAAACAATTTCGCCCAATCAACGCGTGTTTTGATTTAAAGTGGTTTTCGCGTTCAAGCGCTTGAAATAATTAGAAAAACAATTGCTAAATGCTTAAAATCATTAAAACTTAATCAAAGCACATTCCTACATACGCACACGTAAAAATTATTATAGAATCCTCGCTAATTTCCGAAATAATCGCAAATCAACGCGTCTTCGATTTGAAGTTGCTTTCGCGTTCAAATGCTTCAAAATAATAGAAAAACAATTGACTCCCGCTTGGAATTATTAAATTTGTATCAAAATACTTTCCTACATAGGTACATGTAAGAATTAGAAAACAGCCCCGGCTAATTTCTGAAATAATCGCACTGAATGAACGCGTTTTTTTATTTGAAGTTGCATTTGCGTTCGAGCACTTGAAAATAATAGAAAAACAATTGCTATGTGCTTGCAATTATTAAAAATTAATCAAAATGCATTTCTACACCTGCACAAGTAAAAATTCGAAACCAACCCTCGCCAAATTTCGAAATAATCGTGACAGAATCAATGCATTTTTGATTTATAGTTGTTTTCTCGCTCAAGCGCTTGAAATAATTAGAAAAACAATTGCCACACGCTTGGAATTATTAAAATTTTATCAGAATACTTTCCTAGACAGGTACATATAAAAATTAGTAAACAGCCCCCGCTAATTTCTGAAATAATCGCCCTGAATGAACACATTTTTTAATTAAAGTAGCTTTTGCGTCCAAGCTCTTGAAAATAATAGAAAAACAATTGCCACAGGCTTTAAATTATTAATATTTAATCAAAATACTTTCGTACAGACGCACACGTAAAAATTGGAAACCAATCGCCGCTATTTTCCGAAATAATGACACTGAATCAACGTGTTTTTAATTTAAAGTTGTTTTCGCGTTCGAGCGCTTGAAATATATAGACAAGCAATTGCCAAGCTCTTAAAATTATTAGCTTTTAATCAAAATACTTTCCTACATACGCACAAGTAAAAAGTAGAAAACAACCCTCGCTAATTTCCGAAATAATCGCAATGAATCAACGCGTTTTTTGATTTAGAGTTGCTTTCGCATTTAAGCGCTTGAAATAAATAGAAAAACAATTGCCACATGCTTGAAATTGCTAGAATTTAATCAAAATACTTTTCTACATACGCACACGTAAACATTAGAAAACAACCCCAGCGCATTTCCGAAATAGTTGCACTGAATCAACGCGTTTTTTGATTTTAAGTTGCTTTCGCGTTCAAGCGCTTGATAATAAATAGAAAAACAATTGCCACACGCTTGCAATTGTTAGAATTTTAATCAAAATACTTTTCTACATACGTACAAGTAAAAATTAGTTAACAACCCCCGCTAATTTCCGAAATAATCGCACTGAATGAACGCGTTTTTTTTAAATTTAAAGTTACTTCTGCGTTCGAGCGCTTGAAATAAATAGACAAACAACTGCCACATGCTTGAAATCATTAGAGTTTAATTAAAACACTTTCCTACATATGCACAAGTAACATTTAGAAACAAATCTCTCGCTGATTTCCGAAATAATCGCACTGAAACAACGCGTTTTTATTTATTTAAAGTTGCTTTTGCATTTAAGCGCTTGAGAATAATATAAAAACAATTGCCACACGCTTTGAAATAATTACAATTGAATGAAAATACACTTCTCCATAATCACGCGTAAAAATTAAATAACAACCCTTCCTAATTTTCGAAATAATCGCACTGAATCAACGCGTTTTTTTATTTAAAGTTGCTTTCGCGTTGCCGCGGAGGGAGAAGGTGACAGAAACTCACCCCTACCCAAAAAAAGGAGGCAGCACGAGCCAAACACCCCCATAAATACCGGACGCAGGACTAGAAACCGGCAGATTAATTCTGAGCCCTTTGCGTGCTGGACATCCACTCAAAGATCTTCCCAAACGAACAATAAGTCGATTTCGAACATCCAAATCGCCATTCATATCGACTATGACGGAGAATCCGTCACAACACTCAACGAGGAGTATCCTTACACGTCAGCTGTACCAACGCCAGCCGACGCCGTAGACATCCACCACGTCGCCTCTTTGCTCCTGATCAACATTTGTTGTGCTTCGACCACTTCCACGATCCGTAACAGAGCAATCGAATAACCTAAGCAACCTGTAAATTCATGTGAATACATTCTAATTTAGAAAAACTACCAACCTTTTTCTCAACAACCTTCACAGGTTCTGTTTTTTTAGAAAACTGTTTTTATAATTTTCTAGCGATTTCTCTTCCAAACTTGCGAATGTTTTTGTCATTCCACCATGATACTCAATTTTTAGAGTACTTTTCGCATCTCCTTATTTATTCTCTCAGAATTTGGCAGTAAACCCTTTTTTTGTAATACTGTATTGTTGATCTCTAATAAGAAATATTTTTTAGCAACGACTTCAATAAGTTTAGATTAAAATAGTGAAGTAAGAAATATAACTGTGTTTATTTAATTAAATAATAAACTTCACATAACTCGCAAATACATATTTAAGTTTAGATTAGATTAACTAAGACCCAAACCCAAAACTAACCAGAACCCACCAAAAATTTTGGCAGTAAGCAAATGTCAGATAACATGGCGGCTTGAAGGAAGATCAGTTTCTATACATATTTAAGTTTAGATTAGATTAACTAAGACCCAAACCCAAAACTAACCAGAACCCACCAAAAATTTTGGCAGTAAGCAAATGTCGGATAACATGGCGGCTTGAAGGAAGATCAGTTTCTATATTTGGTATCAAAGTGCCAAATAGCGAAAATGATTCAAGTCCATTTGACCCAATTGTTGTACATTATTGTATAGGTTATTATTGTATATGTATTTATGGTCAATAAACAATTTATTATTATTATTATTATTATAAAGCTACTAATAGCCTTCGTCATTCTACATAAAAAATTTTTCTTTAAGTTTTTGCTACAGTAAACGAAATCACAGCTACATAAACCTAAAGAAAGTCCTATTCCCCTTATATATTTTACCAAAATTCTATTTTGTCAACTCATCATCCTCTTCGCCCTGCCAAAAAAATCCTTCCATAAAATTCTTGCTTCAGCAATCAAAATTATCTTCAGCTACATACAAGGGTTGTCCGTAAATTAAGGTTAAGCGAGCTAGCTTAAATCTGACAACAGCACCGTGTTCCTTGCTTTCCCCTCACTTCCCTGGCCGGTTACCACCACGCTGCGACGCTTACTCTTGGCTTAGCATCCGTTGACGATGAAAAGGAAAATCGATATTCCCGCCAAGTGTGAATTGCGTTCAGTGATTAGATTTCTGTTCTTTAAGGGGTCACCCTCTATTAAAATCCACCGCCAATTTACCGATGTGTATAGAAAAAAGTGTATGAACGTAAAAATTGTGCGGAAGTGGTTGCAGGAGGTCGTATTAATATACACAACGGCTATAGGCGTCCATCAGTTTCGGATGAGACAGTGACGAAAGTTGAGAGATTGCCGAATTGATAGGGCACGTCTCTAAGAGTCCGGTGGACAAGATATTGACGGATATTTTGAAGTACCGCAAGGTGTGTGCCGCGGATGCTTATCTCATCGCCAAATTCGGGTAAGAAATCCTTATCCATCCTCCATACAGCCCTGATTTGGCTCCCAGTGACTACCATTTGTTCCCCAACTTAAACAACACTTGGGGGGAACGAAATTCTCAAGCGACGAAGAGCTGAAGGTAGCTGTCGATATCTTCTTGGGCGAGTCGGCAGGAGAGGGGGTATAAAAAAGCTCCCGGAGCGACTCCACAAGTGCATTGGTCGTAACGAGAACTACGTAGCTAGCTAAAAGTCCAAGCTTTCAGAATCTGTACTTTGTTTTGCAATAAAATGATGTTTACTATGAGAAAAAAATGGAGACCTTAATTTAAGGACAACCCTCGTATATCTGAGTGAAATATATAAATTTCGGGTTTTGTAGAAAGCTTTATTAGCTTAAGTTATCTGTTCAAGAGAATCTTGGAAAAAAGCTTCCAAACTGCGAATATTTTTATCTAATGTAGCAAAAATTTTAGGAAATTTATTTTCTTCTCCTTCGAGAACTTTACCACACCACTCCATTAATTTGTGAACTGTCCTTATTTACCTTGTCAGAATTAAAAATAAAACATTAACTTTGGCTTCTGATTAAGCTTCATTATCATAAAGATAATTCTCTTCTTCAAGATTTTAACTATCGATATTAATATCGCTATATGTCTATTCGACATCCAATGAAGAAAAATCTGAGTTATTCCACCATCAGTTAGTGAAAAGGAAAAGTTATACAGATAGTCAGATATCAGCAATTGTATCATTGATGTAATATTATAAATAAATCTGACCCATGCGACATAGAAGAGATTTATAACATGATGAGACCAAAGAAAATATTTTATTGAGTTGTGCAAAAGGTAACATATTGTGAAAAAATAATCTTTAAATAACCAGATAAATTTGGGATTTTGTATGAGGTTTTGTCAGGATCATTTGCATACGAAATTCTTTGGAAAAGATCTCTCTACCTGAAGTAGTATCTTAAGAAATGCCGAAATGTAAAAGATTATAAATTGTAGAATATTTTTGGTTAGAATTTTCGAGCGAAATTTATGGTTTTGTAAGAAACTTTAGCAGCTTGGGTCACTTACTCAAGAGAATCTTCGAAAATGATTTTTCTGTTTGCTGACATTGTGCAACAGATTATAAATTATAGAGTGAATGTTTTTGGTCAGAAGTCTCGAGCGAAATTTATGGTTTTGTAGTAAGCTTTGGCAGCTTAGATCAGTAGCTCAAGAAAATTTTCAAAAAAGCTATGCTACTTTTGAAAAAATCTTACTTTTTTCAGTAGTACCTTTAGAAATGCTGTGATTTAAAATGTATGTTAAATCTAAAGCTTCTAACTTTGGTATGAATTTTTCTCTTGTTAAAGTTTCGTTAATAATCAAAGATAAGTTAGAGCATTCAAGACAGAAAATTTAAAGCCATACCATCAGATTAGTGGCTTAAGAGTATATTCGAAAAAGATCTTTCTGTTTGCAGTAATATCTTCAGAGATGCTGACATTATGTAAAAGTTTAAAAATTGTGAAGAGAATATTTTTCTTCAGAACCTTCGATAGAAACTTTGTGTTTTATAGGGAGCTTCAATAGCTTTGATAATTTGTACCAGACTACTTTCTAAAAAAATCTTTCTTTTTTCAGCAGTACCTTTAGAAATGCTGTGATTTAAAATGTATGTTAAATCTAAAGCTTCTAACTTTGGTATCAATTTTTCTCTTTTCTTGCTACAGAAAATACACGACGGTTTTGTTATAGTTTACAACATAAATACATTTTTATTTGCAACACAATCATCACTCACTTTCGTTTTCCTTTCGAAAACTCTTTCGCCCCCCGACGATGCGTAATTTCCTCGGCGGAGAGCATCGGCAGAACGCGGGCGGTATCGCCCAAAGCCGTAAAAGCGTGTTGAGGAAACGTCCGTTTTTCCCCGAAGATAATCGCATTAATTCGCATAATGAGCGGCAGGCCGGTGCGAAAATCGATGAAAAATCTTCGGCCGGAGCGCTTATTAAAGCGGCTAGGTGTCTTCCGATTGGGTGAGCAGGAGCCGCGGGGACGCAGAGAGAAATTTCCATTTATCCGCGATTATCATATATAAATAAGTAAAAGTACACCGGAGCACCGGTTATGAAAGCCACCGCGGCGGCGGGTGGAAAAATCGCCAGAAGAGAGGTGTCCGGCTGATAACCGTGAAGGTGGGTGTTTGTATCGCCTGTCTGTTGTGACTGTGAAAGCTTTAATTGAATTAAAATTGAAATAGAGAAAGAAAGAGAATGATTGTTGATGTGTAGTGGGAACTTAAAGAAGTACTAAGGAGTACTAAGTGATAAAAAATATCTTTTTCACTTATTAATTAGTACCCAAATCTACAAGAACTTAAAACGTAGTAAAAAAATTCTGCAATGAAGCAAATATGGACTTTTATAATCGTAAAATATTATAGTACCAAGTAATAAAATGTTCCTTTTCCGTTATATATCGTACTATTGTAATAGCAAGTAATGAAATGTTTCTTTTTATTTGTTAATTATAATCCAAACTTATTAAAAACATTCAGTAATAAAGCAGACTTTTACAAGGCCACAAAAAATTAGAAACTAAAGAAGTTAATTTAAGATTCCTCATGAAATAATGATTTTAAGCATTCAAAAAACTCTTAATAATCCAAAGGGTGTAATATCTTGCAGATTTTAGTCTTTAATTTTTAGTCTTTAGTCTTTGGTCATAAGTGTTTAGTCTTTAATCTTTAATCTTTGGTCTTTAGTCTATAGTTTTTAGTCTTTAGTCTTTGGTCTTTGGTCTTTGGTCTTTGGTCTTTGGTCTTTGGTCTTTAGTCTTTAGTCTTTAGTCTTTAGTCTTTAGTCTTTAGTCTTTAGTCTTTAGTCTTTAGTCTTTAGTCTTTAGTCTTTAGTCTTTAGTCTTTAGTCTTTAGTCTTTAGTCTTTAGTCTTTAGTCTTTAGTCTTTAGTCTTTAGTCTTTAGTCTTTAGTCTTTAGTCTTTAGTCTTTAGTCTTTAGTCTTTAGTCTTTAGTCTTTAGTCTTTAGTCTTTAGTCTTTAGTCTTTAGTCTCTAGTCTATAGTCTTTAATGTTTAGTGTTTGATGCTAAATCTTAAGTCATTAGACTTTAGTCTGTAGTTTTTGTTCTTTAGCAATGAGTCTTTAATCTTTAGTATGAAATCCTAACTCTTTAGTTCTTTACCTTTCGTAATTAACAATAAATCCTAGTTATTTTCATTTGTTTAAGAAGTAAATCATTTAAGATTTATCATGAAATAAAGATTTAAAGCTTTCAAAAAAGTCTTAATACTTCAAAGGGTTTAATATCTTGCAGATTTTAGTCTTAAATTTTTAGTCATTAGTCTTTAGTCGTTGGTCTTAGTGTTTAGTCGTCAGTCTTTAATTTTTGGTCTTTAGTCTTTAGACTCTAGTCTTTAGTCTTTAATGTTTAGTATTTGACGCTAAATCTTCAGTCCTTGGACTTTAGTCTGTAGTTTTTGTTCTTTAGAAATGAGTCTTCAATCATTAGTATAAAATCCTAACTTTTTAGTTCTTTACCTTCAATATTTAGCAATAAATCTTAGTAATTTTCATTTGTTTACGTAATTTTGCTTGGACAAAAAAAAATTTAATGAAATAAAATCTATTGATCTTTAATTTAACCAAGAAACATGAATATAATCAATCTCGAAGTGTTTAAGGATGGGCTGAGGAAGTGGATTACTTTATTATCATATTCTTCCGCTTATTAATTAACCCAAGTGTATAGACGTACAAATAACAACAGCTCAAACTAGGAAGAAAATGGTAAAGAGTGCATTTGCACCTGCACAAGTGCGAAGCGTAATAAAGACCTCATCATCACAAGGACTGCGAGATTATGCAATTACTGCAACGTCCTCACTCTCATCCCGGTGATTATTTGCAATTTGCTTGAAAACAGGAAGTGCTTAAGAAGGCTGCTGTCGTGAGTGTCATTAAAATTTAAACGCGCTAATGATACATCGCGCAAATTCTGTACTGTTCGCTCCTTCATAAATTATTTGCACTAGCTTAAAAATGTTTTAATTATTAGCCATGTAAAAGTATGATCTAATCTTTGAAGTCAGAAAATAAACCACTGCTTGATAAATAAATAAAAATTAGAACAGTGTATGCAGTAATTAATAGTGCATTTATTTACTTTACAAGACCTATGAAAATTACATATAATACTAACATAAATACACCAAATCTCTTTCAAATTTAAATCATGGATCTTGAAGGCAAAGTTTATGGCTTCTCATGTTTATTCACTCATAGTTAGCAGCTTGTAATAATATCCATCAGGAGATTGTGGCCACTGAAGTAATATTTTTGTCATTTATAGCGTCCGGAGGTCAAATATTTGAAGACCTTATTAGTTGAATATTTTAGATTATTGGCAAAATTTGGGTCTTAGTAAACGCTGATGAAGCTTACTAGGGCATTATGCCATACATAATGTATGACTTAGTAATTGCTGATTAATTCATGCTCTATTAGTAGAGTGCTGAATGAATCCAGAGGTCTCAAGTTCAAATTCTGCTGTAGGTACATTTTAGATTCACTGTTTTTTCAGTGAGCTGAACAGAAAAGATCAATTACAACTATAAATCAGATTAAGAACAACTCTACCCAAAACCATTTGTTTGTCAGAAGTCTTTAGAAAAAGACATCCAGCCATTAAAAACCAGAACAGATTGCTGAATGAATCCAGATGTCTAAAGTTCAAATTCTCCTGTAGGTACATTTTAGATTCACTGTTTTTTCAGTGAGCAGAACAGAAAAGATCAATTACAACTAAAAACCAAACTAAGAACAACCCTACCTAAAACCATTTGTTTATCAGAAGTCTTTGGAAAAATAAGAGCATCCAGTCATTAAAGACCAGAACAGAGTACTGGATGCATCCAGATGTCTCAAGTTCAAATTCTGCTGTAGGTACAGTTTAGATTTACTTTTTTCAATGAGCAGAACAAAAAAGATCAATTACAACTAAAAACCAGATTAAGAACAACTCTACTCAAAACCATTTGTTTGTCAGAAGTCTTTGGAAAAATAAGAGCATCCAGCCATTAAAGACCAGAACAGAATGCTGGATGAATCCAGATGTCTCAAGTTCAAATTCTGCTGTAGGTACCTTTTATATTTACTGCTTTTTCAATGAGCAGAATAGAAAAGATCAATTACAACTAAAAACCAGATTAAGAACAACCCTACCCAAAACCATTTGTTTGTCAGAAGTCTTTTTAAAAATAAGAGCATCCAGTCATTGAAGACCAGGAACAAAGCGAGCCCTCACAACAAGAGACTTATAAAAACTGAACATGTCAAATTGATGGGTTATTACAGTGACCGATTTCTATCAATTTCTGTCATACTATGGGAGCTTAAAACTCTAGATATTCGTAAGTGCAGATGCACCTTTTAAGGCTTCATCTATTAAGTGTAATGCTTAGACAATAAAACAAAATCCTAAATAAAAGCATTAAAATGAAACAATCTATGAATAAACATTATTATTTTTCTTTGATTTGCACAATTAATTTTGGTCAGGCAGCAAAGATATGGCTTGATGAAATCACGGTGTGGTGAAACAATTGTAGCACTGTCTCTACATCATAAAGCAAAACTCTTTAAACATCCGCATTTTATTAATTTCAGTGCATAATGGAGTTTTGCCCAAAAAAAAATCTTTTTGCACAACCAGATCAGATATTCTCTTTCATACATTTTCGAAATTAACGTGGGCGGTCTATCAATCTATCAATTAAGGAAACTGGTAAGAAAATCGTGGGAAAACGACAAGGTCATCATAAACGAGACCACCGGTGCCCGTTAGACATAACGACCCTCCGCCGTTCTTCAAGACTCCATTTCTTCAGTCCGCTCCACTTAGCACTGATTGATTCGGATGCGTGACTTGTGCAACGCGCATAATGAATGCACTTTTAATCCCGGTTGACTCAAAAATGGCACGATTTTTTTTCATTCTGCTGCGTTTGTTTGTTATTGTCCGTGTTGTTATGAATTGCAAAACCCGCGAGTCCATTAATCTTCGTTTCTCTAATTGCGCGATCGCGATCGGGTGATAGCGAGGTGAATTATTTTTTTTCCCTTCAGTTCTCGAAGAATAGATCGCGGAGAAGGCCGCCGGAGTTTTCCTCCTATCCCGGGCGTAATTTGTTCAATAAATAATGAGCGAGTCTATAATTAATTCGCACCGAGATAACCTCCGGGATATTTTCAGCTTTATCGGACCGGAATGCTTGGTGTCTGAACGCGTGTTGATTCAGTGTTGTATTATGCTAAAGACCAATAACCTATTGTTTTTGTGTTAACGTTTTGTCCATCTTCTATTACTCCATGATGCAATCAATTAATTCAATTAGTAACAACTGGTTTGAAGTTGGGAATTATCCAAAATAAAAATCTAAAATTTACCAAAATTTACTTTTTTGTATTCTAAAGACCAATAACCTATTGTTGTTGTTAACGTTTTGCCCAACTTTTATTACTTTAAATAAAATATGCATCACAAATTGAAATCACGTATTTCATCTCCTATTACACCGAGATGTAATTAATTAATTAAATTAGTAACAAATGGTTAGAAGTTAGGCGTTATCCAAAATAAAAATCTAAAATTTACTTTTTGGTACGCTTTGATACTCTTCTTCATGTAGAAATATATAAAAAAATTTGATTTTTCTTTTAGAGTGGAAATATTTTTTTTGGTTACCAGGTTCCATTATTGAAATTTTGTTTCATCACTTATGATGGAATGAGTTTACTCAAAGTGTTTTGAATTACGGAGTAATGCTCATTGTTACGTTTTTATATTGATAGTGTTTTTTGTTTGCTCATTCAAAATTCGCTAAAAATGTTTTTTTTAACTTCTGCTGTTAAGACCTGAATATTCAAAATTGTAGTTGTTTATGCAAAAATATAATTGTCGGGCAGAAAGACCGCAGGTCTATAGCCCAGATGGACTTACACCATATATCTATTTCATATTGATTGTTATTATTGTTATTTATTAGGTTATAATTGTCCTTTTGTTCGAAACAGCTATAATTTTGAATATTCAGGTTTTATCAGCGATAAAAATTTAATGATACTGTAGAGAAAATTCCTGACCTTCATTAGGATAGTTACACTATTAGGGCGACATCTACTGATTTATCATAATATTCTTCTTGGAATAGCTTGGAAAGCTTTCGGCAAAATTTAATCGTGGTACTCCATTTTCACTTATTTTTTATCTATGAGAAAATATTTTGAAAAAATTAATATATCTAAAAATATTCTAATACTATACATGATAAATTTCTACAAAAATTTCGACCGCATTTGGAAAGACTTGAATTCACAAAATAAGTGTTCTTCCATTCTCACCCTCCATTCTTCCTCTTTGAAATCCATATTAACAGATTTAGAAAAACGTTTTGTGTCTATGTATCTATTTTTACAAGCGCTGTAACTTAAAAACCGCTAAAGATTTTGAACTGAAACCCCAAACTTAACCATTTATTTTTTGTCAAAAGAGCTCAAAAGCTTTTTCTAAAATTCATCAGGCGAGGAAAGAAAAACGTAAATTTTTTACAGTAATTTTTATGAAACTTGAAATGAAATTAGAGATTTAGTTATAATTTTGGAACCTAATGGATAGCCAGCACCTTTAACAATTATACATACAGACACAGACACAATTAACGGCTCGTAAATGTATTATATTGATAGATTTTGTATTAACCTGATTATATGTTTGAATTACCTTATTTATTTAGCGTACTCTTGACCTAACCTTGAAAATTCTAGATTCATCTTGACGATAATAAATAATACATTAAACCAGCGTAGTCCTGACCTACCATAAACCGAAGAATATTGACCTAGCGTTATCCTGACCTACCCTAATAAACTGCAGTATTATTGTGGTAGGTCAAGAGTACGCAGAGTTCGTGTAAAATAATGCAAAAATGCTAACAAATGAGCACATGATATATATCTACCTAACTCAATCATAAAAATTATTAGGAAAGCAATTAAAAAAACAAATATTTAATAAGAAATTCGCACAAAAAACTATAAAAATAATCATTTATTATTAAGAGGATTTTAATTATTATTGGAAAATAGTTGAAACTTTGATAGGTAAGAGAACATAGATATTAACATAAGGATGCCATCTATTATCTTAACCTTGCACTAGATCCCTCGAGTGAATAATGCAAGTGCAACGTTTAGACAATAGATGACTCCTTTATGGTAATATCTTAATTGATGGTTAACCCGAAGAATTAAATACTCCATTGTAAAACTCGGTCCCCTGTCTCCAATTGCGCTACGCTGATGAGATCCAAAATAAATCGAAACCGGTCCGTGGCTGTTGTTAACAGGGAACGATAATTAATAAGGAAATAGTCTACGTTTAGAAATAAAATATATTTAAGTCCTTTAGGTAGTCGTAGAAAATTAACTACTATCTTAAAAAATTCTCGCAAGATAATAAACATTTGGACAATTTTGAAGATGATAAATAATCGATAACTTTTGCAGATGAGTATTAACATTCGAACAACTTTTAAATAACAAAAGTTCTTGATTTTAAATGCAAAAAACGAAAAAAAAAAGATATTCTTATAGATGACAGCAACAAATTGCAAATATCAATAAAAATTTGATTATTGATAGTAACAAATGACAGTTGTAGATTGAATAGTATATACTTTTCTAAATCTATAGGAATCTTTGTAAATAAAAAAATAAGATGATGAATAAAAACTGGAATTTATTTTATTCCTAGATAAAGAAGTTGAAGATGGTAAATAACCATTAATTGCAGATCAAAATTGTCTGTTGACACTTGACAGATGATTGTGAATATTTGGAGAATTATCAATATAACAACATTTCTTGATTTTAAAAATAATTTCAGATTATTCATTAAAGATAACAATTAGTAGATATCAATAAAATTATGCTGGTTAGTATTTTAATTAATGATAAATACCAGAGATTAAATAATGTATAGTTTTCTAAATATTTAAAATTTAATATGTAATTGTGGAGGCGTTTACTTTGTGACTATAAGATCATCTTGACTATAAGAAGAAGAAGACACGGTGACTTTGTCTTACCATTTTTTTTATTTATTTACTTATAATCACGTGTAATTTTAAATAATGTGGTAAAACAAAGTCACCATGTATCCTTCATAATATTTAAGATTCTTTCTTCCCCGTACTCTTCAATTGATTTTTTGTTTAGTACATATTTCATGAAAGAAAGACGATTTATTATTATTAAATCGAAAAATATGATGAAGAATATAAAGTTCATCTCCTTCTAAACTAAGGCAGTTGAAGATGATAAACAACCATTCATTTCTGATCAAAACTGGCAGATGACTACAACTTACAAGTTGAGTAAAATGTTATCAGGTTACAGAAGATAAATTTTTAACGGCAAAAGACAGATTGCAAATTTCAATTAACAGGAAGCTAAATTTTAAGCTTACAGATTAGACATGAGATGTTAAAGGTAGTTTCCTGCATTATAAAAAATCTTTATAAATCGAAACAATAATTTAACAAAGTGAACTACTTGTAGAACTAAATATTCGTAAACATATCCCAAAAATTTAGGAAATATAAGCATTTTAATGCATAAAAAGTACCTTCGAAACTAATTGCCACTTTTATGAATTAGTGGAGGAATGGACATCCATGGGTCTGAGTGGAAGAACATTTTACAAGATGAACTCCACCCTTCAACTTGCTGTCAACATTTTATTTGTATGTTTTCAATATTTTTTATGTATTTTGTAATAACTGCAGTTTTTAAGCAAGTATGTTAAAGAATAAATAATCATAATCATAATCATAATTATGTAAAATATTGAAGTTGAAATATCTACGAGATTTTGGTAAAACGAAATAATCAGAATTTAAAATGATCTTAATTTTTAACCAAGCTAAAGAGGCAAATGACAAATAATAATTGATAGGTAACAGTTGATAGATGACGGATTGTAGAATATAATTAGCAGTTGGTTAATTTTAAATAACAATATAGATTTTTAACTAAGTACCTCCGCAATCAGTTCTATCATAATTCAAGCATGTTACTTACTACACTAACCTGTCAAATATCATGTGTCTTCATGGTAGAACTGATTGCTGAGGCACTTGGTTAAAAATCTATTTTATTATGAATTATTATTGTTAAAGGGCTGCCACTTAGGCAACTGCAAACCATTTATTATTAAGGAAATTTCTTTAAGAAACTTTTGTTTGTATTATTGTTATTAAAATCTGAACTCCCAAGAAAACTCTGCTCAATCTATAGAAGAAACCATATTCCTATCTACTAGAGAAAGCAAAAGCAAAGAAAATGTAATGAGCATTTGAACCTTTCAAAACATTAGGCTCAGATAGTATTTTAAATGCACTACTGCAGCAAGGGCTAGATATACTAGATTAATGAAGCTGTTACTTGTTGAAACTCCACATTACTTAATAAAATATTGACACAGTATATGGTTTCAAAAATGTTTCTATTTCTAAGTTACGAAGCCACTGTTTTTGAAATCATATACTGTGTCAGTATTTTATTAAGGGACTAGATATAATATATCTCTACTTACAGGCAGTTTACAACGCTAGCTTTATGCTAGGCAATATTCAAATGGAATGGAAATAGGCTGGGTTAATATTTATTCCTAAATCGGATAGCCTAATGAAGTCAAATCCTACCGCCCAATTAGTCTTATTTCATTTCTCCTAAAAGTAATATACCTAAGCTCTGAATCAATTAGTCAAAGGTAAAAAGGCCACTCTAATGTAAGTACCAACTTACGCAAGTATAATAGGAAATGAACTTGCCAATGAAGAAGCTGCGACTACTATAATCGGACCAAAGTCTATACGTGGGGTCTCAAAAGCACGTAGAATGGTCGTGATTCAGGAGTTTGAAAAAATTGCAAAACATAGCACTGGATAAATAGACCGGGTTAAAGGCAATCCAAATTGTTTATTGATCTTTCGTCAAGCATTGCTTAAGAGCTCTTGTGCCTCACTAGGTAAGACTGGCCATGGGTCTCTCTACAGGATATTACCCAGTGAAGTTCCTATCTTTACAAGATAGTTAAAGTGAACACTTGTAGACTATGTGAAATGGCTGAGCACATCATATACGTATTTGTAGCAATGGCTAACACCAGAATAACCATAACTGGAGAAATGCCGATAATGCCAGGGCGGATTAGGATATGGCCTCCTAGGAAGTTCATTGACCTTACCAAAAAAATAATTCCTAAAAACATACTAGTAGTAGGGTAGTAGTAGAAAAGATCTAACCAGGTCGCAGTGCTGCAAGGGTGTCTATAGCCAAACGATCTTGTCTAATCTAATCTAATATAATTACAGATGACAGCCAGATTCCAAATATATTGTAGGAATATTTGTAGATACAAATATAAGATGATGAATAAATAAAATCTACATTTAATTTTAGCTAGGGAAGTTAAATATGATAAATAACCGTCAATTTCAGATTAAAATTGACAGATGACGTTTGGAAGATGACTATTAAAGTTGTAACCAATACTATCTGGTAGAAGATAAATGATAGATGACCGTTAGTTAAAAATTGTCATGTGACAATTATAATAGACATATCTACGGGATCTTAGTCAATTAAAATAATCAAGATCATGAATAAGATTTAAAATTAATTTTATTCTTATGTAAACTAAAAAAACAGTTAAGAGCTAATATTTGACAGATAATTAGGCTTATGCCTGCAGAGGAAATAAATAGATAAATAAATAAAAATAAATACGAGATGGCAGTTTGAAGGAAGGTTAATTTAATACAACAATTAGCATTTTTCAATAGATACGTGATTCTTGATGATAGGTGATAAGAGTTGACAAATTGTTATTAATAAATGATGAATGACTTAACTGTTGGCAGGCGGCAGAAAATAAAAACAGGTGTGGGATTGGTTTTTAGTAAATTTTAGTGTACATGAATGGTTGGTTTGAGGCCACTGTTGAACCCTTTTCAGTAATACGAAGGAAGGTTTCTTAAAGAATAGAGATTATCAATGATTTTTTTGAAAATCTTTGCTTAAATTATCTTAGTGTGTAATAATTAGAAAAAACATAAAAAGTCTTACTAAGACTACAAAACAAATCACTTATTGAAACAACTACTTCTCTGGCTAAGAACTTGTGTCAATAAGTGATTTGTTTTGTAGTCTTAGTAAGACTCGTTGTTGCAGATTTACGAAATGGTTTCATGTCCTTTTCTAATTATTAGTTAATTTTCTACAACGTAAAGGAGTTTAATATTTTTATTAGTAATTGGTCTTCTTCAGGTGGCGTTTGTTCAGAAAAATGCGATTGTGCTTATTTGGACTGCGCTATATATACCTGCGGTGTTGGTGGTTGACAATTTTGTGGGTATTAAAATGTGTGGTGCGGGTGTATTTCTAAGTGAGGAGTACTCGTTGGGCGTCGTCGCGTTTATTGAGATTATCAGTTTGTTTTTAATAAATTCGATACTTGTTTTGCTACATTCTTGATGTAACCAAATTTTCATATTGGGAGAAGTAATACACTTGTTATGTTCCATTTGTTTATTATCAGGTAACTGACACGTGTTTCGGTCCTTACGGATGATTCTCAAAGTTAAGACTTATCAGTTTGTTTTTCTATTTCGATTGCTTCGCGGATAATCCATTCGGTGAAATGGTCTAATACTGCGATGAAACTCGTGATGACGAAATGTATCTTGTTGTGTGTTCAACTAACGACACCTGATTAAGACCAATGCGACTTGGTCGAAATATTGCAAATCGGTTCTTTTTAGAACCGTAAAAACATGATATTTCGAAGAATTGAGAAGAACTCTTACAATGAACCAAAATGATATTCGCAAAATTATCCGCACGAATATATACATATGGTGGGTGGCCATCACTAAAACAATTGTAATACAAATGAGTGTTTCTAGGAAAGAATACGAAATAATGTTTACGTAATCTTTTATCTGCAGGTCATTTTTTAATATTGTTGTTAAAGGTTTTTTGAGAAATTCTACTTTAGAGAATAGAATAGTGCATAGAAACATATAATAATGTAACGTTCTTCTTTTTAATGGATAGGAACCAACTTCTACAATTTTATAAAAATAATAATAATGAATTTAATTTTTTTTAGAAACTGAGTTGGAGCTGAGCACCAACGCAAGATGTCCTCGTGAAATTCTGCCGAGGAAACGCGAAGACAGTATTCCAAATTGTGATTAGCTTTCAAGAAAATGCAGGCAAGTTACCCAGTTGATTTCAAACCTCCGAAGCGTCAAAGGAGAGAATCTTAGAGAGCTAAGGCAAAGAGACTCCGAAATTGTGGTATGAGTTATATCAACACTTCTGGTAAATTAATTATAGCGAAAACCTTCACACAATAGGATCGTAAATATTAAAAAAAAATGCATCGACTTCAATTCGACATTTTTCACAAATGGGCGATTTCAGTCATAAAATACCTTTCTGGACTTGTTTAGTAATTACCTGTAAAGTATAGGCGATCTCGTGATGGTACGAAAGGGACAAAACAATGTACAAATGCGTTCATTCTTAATGTCGGTGGCGCCAATATTCGGGTTTGTCGAAAATATTTGGACACATTCATGGTGAGCAACGAAAGACTTACGAAAACTTAGGGTTGAAAAAAGTTACAACTGGCAAGCCTCCCGGTGAAAATTTGAGAGGAAAGCACATAGATGCACTCAATAATAACATCTGAAGTGAAAATTTCGATAATTCTTTTCATAGTCAGTAGACTTCACAATCCACATACAAAATATATGAGTCAAGAGTTGAATATTATTGAAATGTATAGAATTTATAACGAATAGTGTATGGAAAAAGGAGTACTTTAATAGGAATGTATTAAATACTGAATTTAATTTGCGTTTCTATACACCCCAGAAAGATACTTCTAGGACGCATGACAGACAAAAATAGTTGATAGACGTTGGGGCAAAAGAGCTGCTCTGGAGTGTGAACACGTTATTTACTTGAAAGGAGCAGAGAAAGGAAGGGAACAATTGAAAGTTGATGGAGAACTAGCCGCTGCCCAAAACGACATCTACACTATTGACCTTCAAAAAGCCCTGCCGTTTCCTAAAATCAAGGCTTATTATAAACGAAATATAAACTGTTATAATTTGGGCGTGCACAAAGTTGCCAACAAAATAGGTTACATGTACGTTTGGGACGAAAGGATAGCGTCCAGTGGGAAATAGCTTCATGTATTAGTTATACATTTTAATACATTTTATAATATACTGGCCAAAATAGAAATATTAAAATATCCCTCTCTTCACTTAAATTAACACAAGAGACGTATATTCAAACAATAGACCACAGTTCATGATCTCAGGTCATTCTTACCTTCAAAATGATTGTGATTTTGGAATCACAAAAAAAGCCTGCAGAAATAAGACGATTCATGCACCTGAAGAGTATTACAAAGGAATAAAGAATGCAAGATGCCACAACAAGTTTGTGGTAGTAGAAATGCAAGGTGACGATTTTGTGAAAACAGATGCTCTTGAAAATGCGAAAAAAACATGAATGGTGAAAATGTGAACTGGATGTCGTTACAGTGGATCCGATGTTAGAAAGACAAGCCTTATTCCATTCTATATAAGACCACACTTAATAATTTCGTTCCATTCAGTAAACTGAACCTCAAAGCCAATAAAGAGGAATGGCTCAAAAGTTTTGGGTTAATCAAGGAAGAAAATGTGTATGATGGAACGAGAATTATAAACGCATTGAAGAAATGAGATACGCTGTTTTTACTTAAGTACATTAATCCTTTCCACCACGATTTCTTCAGAAGAATCAGAAATTCAAATAGTGTTGAGGACTTGGGTCGTCTAACAGATAATGAGGAAGGAAACCTCGACTGATATTGTTCCTCACAGGAAATATTTTCTGTTTTTCTAACTTGTGTATATAAAATAAGGTTTTTAAAACATATCTATTTAAATTATAATGTTTATTAAGCATAATTAACAACAATTAAACAAAATAACAACAATAAATAAACCAAATAATTTTATTGACAAATAGACAGGCAACAAAAATAATTACTTTATAACTACAATCTGAAATACAATACATTTGTCAACTGGCTATTAACCATTGGTCTTTCCACCTATATCTTTGTTACTTTCGAAGTTTTCTTTAATTATACAACAACAAATGCAAATTTTGTCCCTTATATAACTTTGATATGTTCCATAAGTCATATATAATCTGCTTACGATTCATATGATATAATTACTAATTTTAGTTAACGAACTCAAAGAGTTTTAGGAAATAGACTCATTAAAATTTCCATGTCATTAGCATCCGAGCTGATTCTACGGCACCGAAATTAATCTTCTAAAGTACTAATTAATCGTACCTCATTGGACGATTTACCGCTTAATTAACCGAACATTGTCGCCGGTACCCCGTAATAAATTCACCTTTGTTCCTATTCATAATTTAGTACGACGAAAATTAAGATCTTCACCTCCAGAAGGAATCGTTAATGGTTTCACGCATTCATCAAGCTCTTTATAATTATGACCGCGCGCTCGGCCATAAGTCATACTTTTGGAATGATTTTCGACGTGTATGGCAGTTAATTTCGGGTTTTGTGGTCCTCTTGATTGATCGATCAGCGCATCGGGACGTTTTTGTTATTAGTCAGGAAATTGGGTCACTGTTAAGAGATCAAATTTAAATTTGGTACCAAAAAATTATGCAGAAAAAAAATCGTTTAAGACAGGATATCGTTCGTCATGTTCGAAGATTGCTAATAACAGTTGAATTACTGATATTATGGTTTTGAAAATGTTTTAGTGGCAATTATGATAGATCATGTTTTTAAATTAATAGCAAGATTTGCTCCAGAGTATTTTTTTTTTCTCTGTAAATGGGTTTTGTATTGAAAGGTTGATTTATCAGAATAATTTTTGCCGTTTGTGGGTTTAACAAAATAAAACCTTTAATTTAGGATAATTGGTTAATAGATTTTTGTAAACTGGGCTACCACTTTATAACAGTCACTACTATTTACTGTTTCATCAAAGTGGTAGCAGTTTACAAAAATCTATTAAAATACTAACTAAATTAAAGGTTTGATTTAGTTAAAAAAAAATATACATCCTAGATTCAAAGTTTTGCTCTGTTAAATTCTATTCCATTAAGGTAAATTTAAAGCTTAAAAATAAAGTCTAAATCTAAAATCTTAATTCAAAGCCTGAAGTCAAAGTCTAAAATGAAAGTCTAAAATCAAAGTCTAAATTAAATGTCTAAAGGTAAAAAAAAACACAAATACTCAAGTGAAAATTATAAGTCAAAAGATAAGTCTAAAATCAAAATTAAAGTCGAAATCAAAGGTCAAAGTATATAATCAAAATCTTAATTAAATTATAAGCTCAACATATTAAGCGAAAATTTGAAGTCAAATCCCAATATTTAAAGGCAAAGTCCGAAGTCAAATTCAAAATCTGAAGTCAAAGTCTAAAGCGAAAGGGTAAAGTCAAAGACTAAAATCAAAGTATAAAATCAAAGTCTAAAGTCAAAGTTTAAGACAAAGTCTAAAGTTAAATTCTAAAGTCAAAGTTTAAAATTAATTTTAAACATTATAAAGGTCAAAATCTGAATTTGAATTGAAAGTCAAAATCTAAAATCTAAATCTATAGGTAAAATATAAGCTCAAAAACTTTAGTGAAAATTTGAAGTCAAATGTGTAAAATAAAAATTACAGTCGAAGTCTGAATCCAAAATTTATAATCAAAATTTTAGTTAAATTATAAGCTAAACATTTTAAGGTAAAAGTCAAAGTCTAAAGTCAAAGTCTAAAGAAAGAGTCTAAAGTTATAGTCTTGAGTCAGTCTAAAGTCAAAGTCTAAAGTCAAAGTCTAAAGTCAAAGTCTAAAGTCAAAGTCTAAAGTCAAAGTCTAGAGTCAAAGTCTAAAGTCAAAGTCTAAAGTAAAAATCTAAAATCAAAGTCTATAGGTAAAATATAAGCTGAAATACTTAAGTGAAAATTTGAAGTCAAATGCCTAAAATGAAAATTAAAGCTGAAATCTGAAGCAAAAATTATAATCAAAATTTTAGGTTAATTATAAACTTAAAATTTTAAGGGCAAAGTCTAAATTTAAAATTTAGAGACAATGTCTAAGTTACAGTCTTAAGTTGGTCTAAAGGCAAAGTCTGAAGTCAAAGTCTAAAGTCAAAAGCTAAAATCAAAGTCTGAAGCTAAAGTTCAAAATCAAAATCTAAAGACGAAGTCGAAGGCCAAAGTCTAAAGCCAAAGTTTACAGGCAATATCTTAAGTTAGAATCCAAAGTCAATTTCAAATATCTTAACTGAATATTTAAAATCAAGTTTAAAATTATAATTTAAGGTTGAAGTGTTAAATTAAAATATAATATCAATATCGATAATTAAAGTGTAAAGTCAAAGTATGAATCCAAAATTAAAGTCGAACCTAAAGTACATATAAAAATCTTAAGGTTAATTATTATTTCAAAATCCAAAGGTAAAATTTAAGTTTGAAATCAAAGTCTAAATCTAAAATCTTTATTCAAAGCCTGAAGTAATAATTAAAGTCTAAAATCCAAGTCTAAAATCAATGTCTAAATTCAAAGTCTAAAGGTAAAATAAAAGCACAAATACTCAAGTGAAAATTATAAGTCAAAAGTCAAGTCTAATATCAAAATTAAAGTCGAAATCAAAAGTCAAAGCATAATTAAATTATAAGCTCAACATCTTAGGCGAAAATTTAAAGTCTAATCTCAATATTTAAAGCTAAAGTCCAAAGTCAAAATCAAAACCTAAAGTCAGAGTCTAAAGCCAATGTGTGAAGTCAAAGTCAAATTCTAAAGTTATAGCCTTAAGTTGAAGTTTAAGGTCAGAGTCTAAAGTCAAAATATAAAGTCAGTCTAAAGTAGAAGTCTAAAGTCAAAGTCTAAAGTCAAAGTCTAAAGTCAAAGTCTAAAGTCAATATCTAAAGTCAAAGTCTAAAGTTAAAGTCTAAAGTCAAAGTATAAAGCTAAAGTTCAAAGTCAAAATCTAAAGTCAAAGTCTAAAGTCGAAGTCTAAAGCCAAATTATAAAGAAAAAGTCGAAAGTTAGAATTCAAAGTCAAATTCTAAAATCTAAACTGAATATAGGGTTGCAAGCTTACGAAATAAATTCTAAGGCATTCGTGATTCACAAATTCCTGAAGCTAAACTTCCAAAATTTTGTTCAACTTCCTAAACTCAAGCTGTGTGCTCTTCATTCTGAAAATTTCCAGCTGCAGATTTACCTAATAAATTTGAAAACTATTCTAAGAAACATATATCAGTGGTTTGATACGTAAACTCACAGACTTTTGAAGCTAAACTCTTAAACTAAATATGTTACGTCTCAACTAAACAAAGTTTACCTAATGGATTTTTAAAATGTTCCAAGAAACTTATATGTAAACTCACAAATTTTTGAAGCTAAAAACTTTCTTCTTTGGAATTTTTGTATAACTTCCTGAAGCCAAACTCTTTTTTAGAAACTTTATTCTACATCCTTCCCATCTTCTAGCTTCTGATCTTCTGATTTACGCTATTCAATTAAAAATGTTATTAAATAAGAAGAAACTAACTAACAAAGTTTACCTAGTGGATTTGAAAACTGTTCCAAGAAAATTTTTTAAGCTCATTCCTCTTCCCAATTTTCTTCCAATTTCTTGTAGTAAAATGCTGTCTTCATCTTCTCAACTTCTTTACAATCTTTCAATGTTACATTAAATCTAAACTTTTTTCATCACGCATGATAGTAGAAAAAAACTAGACGTTTTAAAATCAAGGCAAACTCTTCTTAAGGCATAGATTTTTATAAAATCCAATTTTTTCTTTTTGTAATCATCTTTGGTACAACTTGTAATGTTAAACTGTAAGTGCAATATTGTTAATAGTAGAATTATGATTGCATGATATTTAATGAAGTGTGTTCGGAGTAAAATTTTGCAAATCATTTACTTGGTATTCAAAGAAATCTGCCTTAATGGTAATTATAAAACTTTTGGATCAATCCTTAAGATCAAACCAGCACGAAACGCAACAATTGCCTAGCCATTGGTCTCACAATGGTCTCCTATTAAACATCATGAATTACGATCGCCTATCTACCCGGCAAAGGCTCTAAACGTAAACATCGAGCGAGAGAGCACAAAAGATTTTTATCAAGCGCCTTCATAACAATCCTCCGGTTTTATTGGCTCGTTACTTTTACGGCGGGCCCCCATATAGGGCCGACGCGAAAAATCTCTATTGCGACATTTTCTTGCGTAAACCGTGCAGTGTTATTGCCATTTGGACATTTTTCCAACGCTATCGGCCGGTTCTCTCTCGCGCACCGTTCCGAGTGTATTGTTTGTTTTCGCGACAAGGTTAAAGACATCACGAGCGCAGTGTAGGTGCCTGACTTGGCAGCGGTGGGCATGGCGAAAAATCCGAAAACTCGAATATAAACCGTGTTAGGGGAACAGCGCGCCGGCCGGCCGCGGAAGCGCGATGCCGAGGACCTTGCCTTAACAGGAATTTCGATGGCTGAAAGTGAAACGGTTGCGTAAGCGGATGGTTTTGCGGAACGTGGGTTCATTGATTGCTGCCCAAAATTGTCCAACTTATAAATGGCAATGTTTAATCTTGATTAAAACACATACCAACCTTTATTCACTGTTTTATTACTAACCAGATGTACACTTTGGACCCAAAGTGACCATTATCAAAGGTTTGTAACCGCCAAAGGTTTTTTCTATTAAGAAAAACTTTTCCTATGCTCAAAACCCTAAGAAGCATAGAAGTTCTTCGTGGTTAACCATTAAAGCATAGTTAATGGTAAAACAGTACCACAAATATTAAATCTTAGAAGTATTTTTAAAGATTTCTAGCATAAGCTTAATTTATTTAAAAAGAAAATGTATGCAGTTAATCATCTATGAAATCTCTCTTGATCCCTGTTTTTTTTTGGTAAACTTGCTTGCTGGTACTTCGTTGTCACTATAGCCATAAAAGGTATCTTCTTGTAGTCTTAATAAGACTCATTTGTTGTAGATTTTACGAAATATTTTCGGGTTTTTTTCTAATTATCACCACTTATTTGGCCAAATTTGTTTTCTTATAATTTCTCTAATTTAATTAAACGTGTTTCGTTATGATTATATATCATAAATCTACGAAAACAATTAATATGTTACTCTTTTCAATACGGTACTAAAAGAGTAGTACTTTTAATCTTGCCAACCTATAAATTATAAACACAAGCTATTTGCATATTATAATATATATATAAAACTGACGTTGTTTACCTAATCAACCATCTAGTACTACCACATCCGGCTGTTTCACGTCGAGTACTACTCAAAACGAATCAATCCGTGTCATAATATGTGGCCGCGGTAATGACCGGCGACATTCAGCATTGACGGCATTTAATTTCCTTCAATATTAATAATCCGAACGCGTACCTCGTTAATCAGCATTAGTTAATAATAAATAAGTCATGAGGCCGTCATTAAATAATAACAGTGTCGGCCCTGTCTTGCGTCTCGTTACTGTTAGACCAGTTCCATTTTAATTAATCCGGTAAACAAGGGATTCCTCGCGTGCGTTCGCGATTAACATATCGGGACGTCCGTCGCAGTATCCTTCGTTTCGTGCCGTAAAGTCGTTCATTAGGAGCGCTGGTAAAACGCCGTTCGTCGCGGTCGTACTTTGCGCCGGATGAATTAAGACTGAACAATGGCGATTATTCGCGATCATGATTTATCGTTGGGAAATTTATTTTTGCATATTTATTCAATGCAATTATAATATATTACGAGAGAAAATGGATTTTCTCCGTAATGTAAGTTTTTTTTTTAAAGAAAAATTTCTCTCACTAGTAAAAGTTGCTATTTTTTAGGTAACGTTTATTGTTGTAAGGCTATGAAATCTGCGTTCTCTAATTTTATGTTAAAGAAAACGAAATTCTAAGAATTTAATTTTGATCAAGTATTATATGCAGAATTTTAGATTTAAATATTACTTTAAATTGCTTTTTAGAAGCAACAAAACAGAACAAAGCAGCAGATTCAGATTTAGATGATTTTATTAAGGAGCTGCAACGACGAAGTTCTTGGCAACAAAAGTATAAATCTGTATCTCATCAAGGATGAAATAAACTGGTCGTACAAAGACCTCACAACTTATTTTGCATCGGCGAATGCAAAGGATTTGACGAAAGAGTAATAACAATATCAGTCCTTCTAGTATCAAGAAGGAAATCTTAAAGAAAACAGATTAAACAAATCCTACAAGAAATTATGAGACAGGAAAATGGAAGCGCTATTTCCGCTTGAAGAACGATTTCTATTAGGTTGTTTGGTTTCTGAAATCTTTAGTTCAAAAAATATTAAAATTCTTATGATTTGGCTAAATTCACTTTCATGATATTTATAGACAGTATAATGTATCCTTCTAGAATATTTAATAATTTTACACCCTAAAATTATTCTATCTATCTATTCAATTGCTTCATTTAGTATATTAATTTGGATTTCATAATTTCAAAAGAATATTGCTTAATCATGTTTCTCTGTCAAAAAAGTCACGACGGAAGTATGTAATCTAATAATAAAAACTCTCATAATACCTAAAAGCTAAGTCATTTTTTTTAGACTCTATCATCTTTCTAAAAAGAATAGAGATTGTGATAAAATTTTCAAAATTAGAATACTAGCTTAAACTCAGTATTCTAATCAGCTAAATGAAAACTTAATTTTTGGTATAAATAAGAGATTTATTTTTATTTCCTAATGCCTAAAAAAATAGTCTATAATTTTCTTGCCTCTATCTTTCTAAAAATTGAGATTTTGGTAAGTTTACAGAAAAAACTTTACCAATTTTTAAAATAAAGATTTTTAAAATTTATTATTTGCCCTTATGTTGTAGAAAAGTATTTAATTTGGGCAACATAATAAAATTCTCCTAATACCTAAATTCTTGTCTATATTTTTTATCCCCATCTCTAACCAAATAAAATGTCCTAATGCCTAAAAGTTTGGTCTATCGTTTTTTGTCTTTTCCCTTTTAATTAATAAAAAATTTGATCAATTAAATTGGGTTAAGTACAATATTTTTACTCTCACAAAATGAATATTTTTGTTTAGCTTTTTCTGCTGTAAAACTGTATTTAATTTGGGCAGCATAATAAAATGTATCCCCAACGGCATAAAAGTTAAATTTATATTTTTGCCCAAGAAGAAAAAAGAATTTGATTAAATTTTTAAAATTACAAAACTACACTAAGGCTTATTAGCGAAATGAAGACTTTTTAATTTCGCATTTTTGGCATAGATTACCAAATAAAATTCTTCTTCTTACGTAACCAAGTGCTTAATTAATCCTTTTATTCTTTTTCTTATATTTTTTATTTTGGTTTATAATTTTTTTCTCATTCTTCGAAAATATTGGAGGTTTTCGTAAAACTTCAAACTGTTGCTTGTAGCCTAATTATAACATTTTTTTTCTCATTTATGTCTTGAATATTTATCTTTATTTATCTAAAAAAGTTAAGATTTTTCTAAAAATCTAAGATCACTTTGTCTCTTACACCACTTTTCAGAATGAAGATTTATTGTTTTTGAGAGGAAGCAAAACACCTCTGCTATAAAATTGTATTTAATTTAGTTAAATATTAAATATTAAATTTATATTTGTTGCCTCTATCTCTCTAAGAAGAAAATAGATTTTGATAAAATTTATAAAACTACATTTATAATGTTTATAGTCATTCGTTTTCACATTTATGTCATACATTTTTTCTCTCAATACTTGAAAGTTTGTTTGGTAATTTTTTTCTTCATCCCTTAAAAAATTTGAGGTTTTTGCTAAAATTTAGGAAATTAAATTAGACTAAGAGACTTTTGCTTTGAGTCTAACTTAGAAAATGATGATTTGAATTTTTGGTAATTTTGTTTTCCCTCATCTCCCTAAGAAAAAAAGAGATTTTGATAAAGTTTGCAAAATCAAAAAATCAGCAATATATACACTTTACATTTTTTGGCATAGACAACCATATACAATTCTTCTCCTAAAGATTTGTGGTTTTCATAAAATTTCGGAATCAGATTAGTGCAACACAAGTAACATGAAGATTTATTATTTTTTGCATTTTTATTTAGTTTCTTCTGCTGTAAGTTGTATTTATCCTGGGTAAGCTAATAATGCCTAAAAGTTTGCCATATATTCTTTTGTATTTCTCCTTCTAAAATTCTGAAGGATTTGATAAAATTTGCGGAATTAAATTAGACTAAGAGAAGCACATTTGTCTAACATACAAAATGAAGATTTTAAGTTTTGGCATTTTTCTTCTATAATATTTTATTTAGTTTAAGCAAATTAATTAATTGTTTCTCCTTATGCGTAAAGTTTAAGTTATTTGTTTATATCTATCTCTCTCAAAAAAAAAAGATTTCATTTGCTCCTTGGCTTAATTTGCATAATAAAAATTTATTAATTTTATTATTTTCTCTTATTCTTCTGCGCCTATGCAAAGAATGATAATAATTTACTTTTGTTTATTATTATTATTTTTTAGCTATAATTGTTGTTTAGTTGTTAGAGTAGTTTAGTTTAGTTTGTTGTTGAATTTATTTTTCTCAATGTTGATTTAATTATATTTTATCTAATGTACATAGGGGTGAATTTCGTTAATAAAGTTATTATTATTGTGTTTATATTGTCTCTTCTGCTGTAATATGGTAGTTAATTTGGGAAACTTATAAAATACCTAAAAGTTTAATCTATAATTTTTGGCTCTATAACTATCAGATTATAATGCAATTTGCAAAAATAAAATTCTTCTTCAAATGAATAAAGGTTTGGTTTTTTTTCCCTTTAATTAATTAGAGGTTTTGATCAAATTTTAGGCCAAGAGCAATAGTTTTCTTCTTAACTTATTTTTGGCATCATTATTTTTCTTTTCGCTGTAAGATAAAATCAAATTCTACTTTTAATGTTAAATGTTTTGCGTACAATTCTTGCATATATGCCTTTAAAAAATGAATTTTTTCAAACTGTTTAGAACGTATAATACGTAAAATAAATATTTTTGGCATATTTGCTTGAAAAACGAATTAATTTGATCAAACAGATAAAATTCTTCTTCTAGTGCCTGATTTTTTTTTCTCTACCCCTCTAAACTAATAAAGACTTTTCTAAAACTAGCAAAATTGAAAGAATTTCTCTTAGCTTTATTTTAGGGATTTTTGTTCTATCTCTTCTGCTACAAAATATTTTTTAATTTACGCTAAAAGATCTATCAAAATTTTCCAAATGCCTATGAGTTACGTATAATTTTTTAGGTGTGAACAAACATTTAATTTACACTTTTAAATTCCAGGACCAGGCTTTTCATGTGTGGTAATGAACTTGAGCTGTACTGATGAGCTTTGATACGGCGAAACACGTGTCTGCGGATAGTCATTTCAATTGGGAAACGATGACACCACAAAAATGTTCCATTGTGCTGGATTCAATACCTGGCGGTGATTTAGGACGAGGAGTAGTTATTTTAACTGTTGGTTGGTAGTTTTTACACTGCAATAATGTAAAACTGCGATGCATAAATGCTCAAGATAATTAATTCTAATTATTACTTTTATATATTTTTTATACTTATATCTCTAAGAAAAATAGATTTTGGTAAAAGTCGAAAACTGCGCATAAGCTAAATCAGCAAAATGAAGACTCTACATACATATCCAAATAAAATTCTTCTCCTAGAGGTTTGAAGGTTTGGTAAAATTAGCGGAATTAGATTAGGTTAAGAGCAATACTTGTCCTAACTGCAATCTTTTTATATTTTGTATATTCTGTTGTAAAGTTGTAGGAGTATATAATTTAGGTAACCTTACAAAAATCCTCTTATAATGGCTAAAAGATTAGATTTTTGCCTCAAACTCTATCAGAAAAATATGGATTTTGATAAAATATGCAAAATTAAAATACTGCTATATAGGAAGTTTGATTAAATAATTAAAAATTTTATGAAATAATGAATAATAGTAGTAACTTCTATCTTTTATTTCTCTAACAATGTCTAAAACTTCAACTTTCTAAATATAGATGGTCAAATACATTTCTTCTCCTAATGTCTAATGATTTGGCCTTTAATTTAAATCTCTAGGCCCCTAAAAATAATAGAGGTTTTGGTAAAATTAGCGAAATTAAAAGCATAATATTTATAAGTGACGAATGTTAATCGAATTTTCGTTAATTTTCTTTTAATTGAAGCTATACAAAACATATTTAAATGTTTTTGTTTGCTATAGGAAGTTCTAAGAAATAATTTATATAAAAAATTAGACAATTTTCGGTTTTTTATTATTTCTTGATTTATGTCCAAAACTTAAACTTTTATAATGTTTTGAAATTTCTCGTGACACTTACATTAAATATTAGAGGTTATTGATTACTTTTAGATCTTCTTGAAGCCTTCAAGCCTACACTAAAATATTTCTAAACAGAATATTTGTTTATCCTTAATAATTTTAGATAACCTTCAGAATAAAACCTAAAATTTCGACGATTTAGGAATTAACTTTTTCTCAATAAGTAATTTTTTGTGAGTCTTAATAAGATTAGATAATTGCATAAGCTAAAGGAAATATAATTTAAGCCTGCCGCTAAGCTTAGCCGTACGTAGAGATCTTTATATAGCCATAATCAAGTACTAGATAAGTTCCCATCATTTCTTAAGGATGTTCAGAGGTCTTTACAGAAGAAACATGTCCTGAAATGTTGCTTTCCTTATTTTGGCTTTTGATGTTATTTTATAAGCTAAGGAAAATTAATTAGAAAGTTAATTAAACAGTTCGCTTTGTTTCACTAGTTAAATTAAATTACATTTCTAATTAACATAAAAATGTTTCACCACAGGTTAAATGAGAATTTAATTTATCGTATGAACAATAAAATCTAAACCTGGTAATAAACTTAAGTGTTTTTATAGACTCTAGTAAATACAAAATAAATCTATAAACTTGCGGGAGCATGAGTAGAGATCTTAATATAAATTTATATATCTTTATTTAGAAGAATCATGCAATGGAATGTCGCTTTCTTTCAATAACCTCGCATAAAAATTGCTTTTTGTACCATTTAACAAGCTAAAGCCAGTAGAATTTAAATATGTAGATAAGCTCAAACGTATACATATGCCTTTACATAAGCTCAGGAAAGTACAAATTAAGTTAGCCCAATTGCTAAAGGGTACAAAATCCTTTATAAAAATGATTTTCACTAGCTTGCACAAAAAATGTTTTTAATACTATTTTATAGAAATCTTTATATTAGTTCAAGTAAGTACTATTTATATCCACCAAAGTTCTTAAGTAATATATTGCTCATAGAAAGCCCTTTTCTCTTCATGGGTTCACGTAAAATATTTACTTTTGCCTATTGATAAGCTTAAGCATGTGTAAAGACCTTTATAGAAGTTCAAGCAAATACAAAATATCTTCCAACTTGCTTGAGTAGAGGTCTTTATAGAAGAAAAACATCGGGAAACGCAAATAAAATTTGCTACTTTTATACTATTTGATAAGCTGAAAACAGTCTGTAGAAAAGTTTAAGCGAATACAAATGCCTTTATATAAGTTCTAGAAACTAGCTTCATGTTTAATATTAAACGTTAGATATCCCTTTCTTTGCTGTGAACCTTTAATAATAATGTCTTCTTATAACATTCTAATAGAAACAGCTTCATTTAACTGAATGTTGCTTAATTCTCATAAACTCATCTACAAATTTTACTTGGATTTGATAGTATAATATAAGTATATTACCATAAAGGTGCCATCTATTGTCTAAGCACTGCAATAGAATCCTGTTTGAGTAGACAACCACCGACAAATCAAAAGAGCTCTCAATTATAACAATAATAATGTAAAACATTAGAGTAAATATGTTTCTCTGTAAGCTTTCAGCGATCTTTATAGAAATTTGTTCTTGAGTCACGTGAAAATTTATTTTATACACTTGGAAAATAAAAGATGTACATTTCGAGTACTATGTACTCATTATCTAGCAAAATAGAATTAAATTGTGTTTAAGCAAGTACAAAATATCTTCCAAACATGCTTACATACGAGCGTTTGCAGAGATCCTTATAGAAGAAAAACTTCAGGAAGGCTGATTTTTTCATAAACTCACATAATAACATTTTATAAGCAAAAGCCTGTATAATCTGACCCTGTAGATAAACTTAGCGTTTACAGAGGCCTATATGTATTCATGAAACTAGCTTAAGTGCGTATATAGGTCTTTATGGAAGAAACATTACATTGAACAATGCTTTATTTTTATGAGCTCTCATAAACACTTTGATATGATGATTATATAATATACTCTGGCGAGAAAAAATAGAGGTCACTTTAATATTATGACTTATTTTTGGAATTTTTTTGTTTTAACTATATGTTTGCAAATTGTAAACAATTGTACTGTATTTTGCACACTAAATTAAAGAAACAATGTTGAATCGTAAAGCATATTTATTGTTTTTATTGCCTATTTTGGAAATATCACAAATTTACAGTTCAGACGAAGTTCGAATTTTTGTTCCTAGGACTAATATGGAACAAAAAATAATGAAAAAAACTTATCACTAATTACGAGTATTACCCCTTATTGCATTAATGACTGCTTGAAGTCGACGAGGAACACTTTGAATTAAATTAACCATCACATTTGGTCGATATTATTCCATTTCTGCAATAGCATCTGTCTTAGCACCTGAGCAGTTCTTGGAGCAGGTGTATGCGTTCTGATACGTCGTTCCAACTCATCCCATACATGTTCAATGGGATTCATATCCGGGCTGGCAGCTGGCCACTGGCCACTTCATCCAGATAATCTCTGACAACTCTGGCTACGTGAGGTATAGCATTATCTTGCATGAAAATACCGCGTTCGCCCATAGTTGTCATGAAGGGCATAACATGATCTTCGAGAACCTCCTTAATGTATATGTGAGCTATCAGGGAGCCATTCTCTATAAATACCAACTCTTTGCGTGCTTAGGTAGAAATTTCTGCCCAAGCCATAACTGACCCACCGGTAAATGGATGTCGCTCATCAATACAACCTGAAGCATATATTTTTCCGCGTCTTCTTTACACTTTCCGATGTCCGTCTGATTCATTAAGGCAAAACCTTGACTCATCTGAAAACAATACTTTGCTCCAGTCCTAATTATTCCATGCCCGGTGATTTCGGGCAGAAGCCAATCTTGCAACACGATGTCGGCGTTGTAAAGGTGGACATGTAGCCATTTTTCTACAAGACAATCCAGCAGCCCGAAGCCTTCTCCTAACGGTTCATTCACTAACATTTACATCTCTAACTTCATGGAGTTGATTTCGTAGATAAACTGCAGAAGCAGATCGTGGTGACTTTTTTTCGTCCGGATCCTGGTCTTCAGTTTATCAGGCCAGTATCCAAGTAACGCTGATAAACTTTTTGTATATCACAAAGGCTTTTGCCAACAATCCTTACAGTTTCACGTTTTCCTCGCCCATCTTCAATCGACACTATAATTCTTGCCACAACAATAGGGCCTAAAGGCATTATGATGATTGTTAAGTACAGTACACCGTGTGAATAACAAGTTTCGCAGAGAAAAATCAACACTAAGTAAGAAACCCACAATGAACGTAGATTTTCAATTAGAGCGAAATGGATGTTGTTTCATAAGAGTATGTAACATGGTAAACGCCTACTTTGGTTTACAACTTGTAAACATAAAGTTAAAACAAAACAATTCCAAAAATAAGTCATAATTTTAAAGTGACCTCTATTTTTTGCTCGCCAGTGTAATATGTTGTTGACAGGGAACAATTATAAGTTCCCGCTAGTATAAAATTTCTTTCAACTTGTTTGAGCATGTGTAGAAATCTTTATAGAAGAATCATAGCAATTGAAAGTCGCTTTTATTCATGAACTCGCGCAAAAATTTGCTTTTGATACCATTTTGGAAGCTAAATTATACATTGCTTGCCGATAGGCTTACTGAATTAATAAGCTTGGTCAAGTATTACAGAAGTTTTGCCCACTTTCTTAAGCGTGTCTTTATAGAAAAAAAAAACGTATCAATTCACCAATCCAAATTTTCTTAATGATCCATATTACAATCATATAATTTTTGATAATAAACAAGATAACTTAAACTTCTTTTAAAGCAAAACAAGTTTGCTAACTTTCGTAAGAATGAGTAGAGGCTTTCATAGAAGAAACATATCAATATTATCACACATCCAAATTTTTCTCACGATCCATATCATTACCAAATAATTTTTGATAACAAATAGTATGACTTTAATTTCTTTTGTAGCAAAATGTAGTCGTGAAATTCAACTTAATTTACAATTTTCGATGAAGGTATGTCGTAAACACGTCTTGTGTAATTATTGAGAAGCATGTTGTAAGATATGCATTGAGTGATAGGATGTAAATATTGGATAAAACGGTTCATTGTGGGTTTTCTAAGTGCAAAGTAAGTGTATGACTGATGCAAGGCCTACTTGACATATGTCCATCGATTGTTGCCAATTGATTGTGGAGGTCACGTTTTGGGACTGCTTGGAATTGGATCAATTTGTTAAGAAAAGAAAAGGTTTTGCAAGTGATCTCAATATTCACCTTAAGATCTAAATATTACGAAATTGATTTCACAGACTAGTAATGATAAATACTTAGTATAGATATAAAAAATTCTTATTACGATCGATCAAATCTGTAATTAATTTATTATATGCGTGTTATAGGCGACAAGCTAATTGATATCAACGTGAACGTTTTGTTGGTACGTTCCGTGCGGATAATGCCGTCATTAGTATTTCGAATAAATTAGTGACATTAAGGAGGTATACGTCGGTGTAGACGAAATCCGTCTGGCTCGAACGTGAAACGGCTCGGAGTTAATCTAAAAATCTGATTACACGCCGCACGGAATTTCCTTTTCCGCTCCACGGTGGCCGCCCACTCGAACATAACGTATCCCGTTCATTTCGGGGATTTTACCCCCGAGACGTTCGAAAACGGCTCAACTCCTAATGACTGACGTTTATAATTTGAGCGGTGCGCGCGTGGGTGCGCGCCGTTCTTTTCCACGCGCATTAAAAACGCATTTAGATTAACCTTCGAGCTGAGAACGATGCAATAGAAATAGAATTTTAATTAATAATTCAAAAAGAGCTAGAAGATTTAACGTTGATGTGTTTAATGATTCCATTTTTATTAAAGATGCTTCGTAGCAATATTGTTTTGAAGGTTTTTGTTCTATTGTCAGAGTATGTACAAAATATCTTCCTTCAATTTCTTCTACTTTATATTAGGTAATCACAGAAGTAATAAATGTGTTCTCCTGCTTACACCTTTTTATTAAAGCTCTTTAATGTTCCAGATGATTAGATACTCTCTCAAATATCTAAAATTTTGACCTAGTTGATACTAGTTGAGCTACCCTCTTGATGGAACTTCTTGTAAAACTGTAGGTGCTGGAACATCAGTTGAATGATGGTACAGTTGAACACAGTACCTTAAGAAAGGTACGCACGCATTTTGTACATGTTTCCAAATATCACGAGCAGACAAATCTTTTCTTTCCTTGTTCAACAATTGCAGTACTTCCATAAGTAATTTTGGTGAATATAAACACTTGTTATGTTCCATATTATTCCTAATTTTGACGTACTGATGGGAGACTCATGAATGTATTTCTTTTCAAAATTATTTAGTACCCATTATCTTTGAACAAAAATCAAATTGTTTTAGCAGAACAACGAAAAAAATTACAGACGTTTAAAATCTCCTCAATGGATTTCTTCTACATTACATAACCTTATGCCAAAATTTTGTATCATAGAAGAACTAAATATCTTCTCCTTTTCACACATTATTATTAAATCTATGTATTAGATGTTCAATTCTAAAATTTCGTTCAACAAATTTTGGGCATCGATCAAATATTTTCGAAACTTGAATTCCAAAAAATTTAAACCTTCCTATCAGCAAAATAATCTACAAAAAATCCCAATACCTACCTATTTCATCATAATCGTCCAAGCCCACACCCGATTATCTTCGACATCTCGACTCACCTGCAACAAAAAGAGAACGAGCCAACGTAAATAACAGTCCGTTTAATGCGTGATTAGATAATTAATGAGCAGCCAGTGCGAAATTACAGTGCATTAACGTTTCCTTTATAGATATGAAGTAACATTTTCCGTAATTTCTATAATTACGTTAAGATCGGATATCGAAAACGGAGCGCCGAGGCTATTTGTGCCGCAACAGATGCAAATCGAAAATGCTAAAACTGTTGCGGAAAAGTGCGCGGAGAGCGGGCGGACCAAAAAAAAATAAAAGAAGGAAAAAGAAAAAAGACGCAAGATGATGATCACGTTTCGTATTGAAATGTTGATTCGATTTCATTATTCGCCGCGATGCAATCGCGGGAATTAGCTCTGGGTAAATACAGAGGTAGCAAAAATTGGCCGGTCGTTAGGTGGATTCCGATTGAGCAGAGGATGGAGGAGAAAAGCGGTTATTATTTTCTTGCGGGTCGGCCGATGGGCGGGCATTTTGATTTACTTTGTAAACGGAGCGGTTTGTTTGTTCAATTTCGATTTTTTTACCATCGGCATGAGGTTGAAATGGAAAGTTTTACAGTTACTTTTGATTATGGATAATGCGCTACTGCGTGCGGAATCTTTGCAAAAGAATAGGGAACTAATTTATATAACTTGGAAAATCTATTACTATCCTATCATCTTAGGATTATGGTTAAGGATCATCCAGCCGTGCCAATATAACAGGAAGTATTGGAGAAGGTATTCCTGTATTGATAACTTCTGCACCAGCTCTTTAATTTTTATAATATTTAAAAGTTCAAAACTATTGGATTATGAAGAAAAGAAATTTTGATATAATTGGACTAGTTTGGACCTCTTTTTCTTCCTATAGGAAGAAAAAAGAAGAGATCTTCTATAGATCTTAATCTTAAGTAGATCTCTTCTCTTTTCTTCTTATAGGAAGAAAAAGAAGAGAACTTCTATAGATCTTAATCTTTAGTAGATCTCTTCTCTTTTCTTCCTATAGGAAGGAAACGAGGTCTAAACTAGTCTAATTATGTCACCATAACAGTTGAAAAATGTATAACACTATTAATGTAGATAGAAGACATAAGTTTGCAGATAAGTTTTACACTAGAAGTTTCTTCTTTCAAGAGTATACATCAGTAGTTTGAGGTCCTAAAAAAAAGTATGCATTTATTTTCTTAATATTTGATACACTTAGCATCAATTAAAGCTAAGTAAATAAATATTATACCTATAAAGATTCTCTAGCCTCTACTTTAGCCTGTAGTATAACAACCTATTAAAAGTGAGTGTTTGTGTGTTTCAGCTTGATAGAATGAAGTTTTTAATTTTTATAATTTTTATAGTAGGAAGGTAAGATAATTTTGATCTTCAAGCTCTTGTTAAAATTCTTGATGTTCTAGGCATCTAATATCTCTATCATTCTATAAAATTGATCTACACAACCACTTACTTTTTTAAATTTTTGATAGGTTCTTACATTAATACAATATAACAATCCAAACTTTTACAACTAGTATTAAAATAATTGGAGTTTTGAACATGTATATTTTTGTGTAGAAAGTGTTGCCAAAAATTTTGTGCGTGCGAAATGTGTGTCCATTGAGCAATTAAAACTCTCGCCGGTCGGCAATTAGGAAATTAGCGAATTGTAGAAGGTGATTAATTGGAAAGACTGCGGAGAGAAGCCATCCACCTTTTCCCTCGCAGCTATTTGCTCGTTTGCCATAATAAACAAGGTTGCTAATTGAAATGTTCGCCAATTTCGAAAATGCCAACTGACGCGGCGCACTCGAGGGGAAGGATGTAAAAGTGGCCTGTCAGAAATTAATTAATCATAATAAGTAGAGAATTGATAAACACTTGCTTTTGTTTCACTGATTTTTTTAATTAATCATTTTCAGTTTTAAAGTTGTGTTGTTGGTTATAAAAGGTTTAATAAAAATAATTATTTCATTGTTGTAGAGCAGACAATTCACCAATTAGGGTGATATCTATTTTTTTGGATATTGCACTCTTATACTGATGTACAATATAATTACATAAAATTTCAATTGAGTATAATATAAATTTAGATTTCTAAATACATTAAAGTGTTAGGTAATCTATTTTATGGATTTGATTAGATCTATAAGCTCTGTAAATCTGGGTTTGGTTTGTCCTGATTGACTTATCTTCTGGCAATCGCAGACCCAGTGTGCTAACCACAGTTTTGAAATTTCCTAGATAGTCGCAACAAATATTTGTTAGATGTAAAGCCTTGGAATTTTTAGAGATTGAACAATCATTGTTACTGATGAAGTTCCCTAAAGCAAAAGCAGAAATTATGTGGATGTTGTTAAGATGTTATCAGTACTCTTATAGATTCACTTTCAATGTACAAATATATGTTGGGTGGGTGGTACTTTTTCTATTTTCCACGAATTTTAAGATGTTTACAAGGAAGATTCTCAAACTAGCTGAGTCGATAAATATTTTGGCAGATAATTTTCAGTACTTACTGCTTTTGTCCAAAATTTGTGCAACAACTTCGACTTTGATTACAAAAATATTCATCCTGCTTATTCAAGCATGCTTTCATGAAAATCTCTGCAAGAAGTTCTAAAATCACTTTATATCAAAGGTTACTGTTGCAAAAATTCATTTCTAGATAAAATTTAAAATCTACAGAAGTGAAAACCTAAGAACTTTCAGGCTAACTTGATATTAAAGATCGCGGTTGCAGAAATTAGTTTCTAGTTAAAAATGAGAAACTACAGTATCTTAAAATCCGTAATAGCAGTTTATTCTATTTTTCCTAATTGACTTGATAATTGGTTTGGCAGATAATATCTGTAGGTGTTGGTGAATAATGTTCAGTACTTATTGCTTTAGTCCAAAATTTGTGCAACAACTTTGACTTTAATTATAAATGATGTATCTTAGTTGTTTAAGCTTTTTTCATGAAAATTCTTACAGAAATTTTAAAATCACTTGATAATAAAGGTCAAAGTTGCAAAAACTCATCATGTAAAATTTGGAATATACAGTACTGAAATACTTCGTAAGATATTTTTTTACTCACTTGATATCAAAGATATCACTTGAAAAAATTAATTTATAAGTTAAATTTACGATCTACAGTACTGGAAAACTTCACAAGAGCTTTTAAACTCACTTGGTATCAAAATTCATGGTTGCAGTAATTAATTTTTAGGTAATATTTATAATATATTGTGCTTTGAAGTCGAAAATAGTAACTTTTTCTATTTTATATTCATTTTAAGCTATTTACAAGGGAGATTCTCCAACTACCTGAGTTGATAATTATCTTGGCAGATATTGTTCAGTACTTACAGCTTTAGACCAAAAGATCCATTCTGCTTAATCAAGTTTTCTTTCATCAAAAACTCCGTAAGAAGTTCTAGAATCACTTGATATCAAAGACCACTGTTGCAAAATTTCATTTCTAGGTAAAATTTACAGTCTACAATACTGAAAACCGTCGTAAAAATATTCAGGCTCACTTAGTATTCAAAATTACGGTTGCAGAAATTAGTTTCATATTTAGAAAATACATCACCTTAAAATTCGCATAAGTAGCTTATTTTATATTCCATGCATTTTGACTTATTTTTTTATTTAATACACGAAAACTCCTTATTTTACAGATTAATAGGTAAGATATCCTAACTGCCTAATTTAGTTAATAATTGTTTTGGCAGATAATATCAGTTGGTATTGGTAGACGAAGTTCAGTACTTACTGTTTTAGTCCAAAATTTGTGCAACTTTTGACTTTAATCAAAATGATTCATCCCGTTTCTCCAACATCTTTTTAATGAAAAATCTAAAAGAAGTTTTAAAATCACTTGATATTAAAGTTCACAGTTGCAAAAATTCAACTCCAGATAAAATTTAGAATATTCAGTACTGAAATACTTTTTTAAACTCACTTGATATTAAAGGTCATGGTTGCAGAATTAATTTTTTAGATAATATTTGGAATCTATTGTACATTTAAGTACAAAGTACCTATCTGGGTAGTTTTGCCTTCTGAGGGGACTGGAACTTAAAGCGAGCTACACAACGGTGCCAAGTTTCTCGTTGGTGCCGTACAAACATGCCACATCACAAGAGATCTGTTAGGTTCAGGTGTAATCGATGTTCTAACGGATCTGCTTTTGTACTAGTGCTTGAATCAACATTTTTGAAAGGGTCTCATCAGATCTTTTGAAACTGAATTTCATCGTTACTTAATCTCAGTCCATGAGTGCTGATCAATTCTACAGATTTAGAATTTCCTAGCTCAGCATGACACAAATTGATCAAATATTTAGATTTATTTCAAAACTACATTTTAAAGGAGTTAAATTAGAGTAATACAAATTCAAAATAATATATATTACAGATTTGATTTTTTTGGCTAGGCATGATACAAATTTATCAGATCCATAACCTTTACTTTATTCGATAAAATAACAAAAGTCTAAGATATAAGAACATGAGTAATTTTTTATAGATTTAGCTTTAGATTCATTAAATAAAAAAATAATAGCTCGACATGATCCAACTTTATCAGATCTCTCGCAAACTGCAACAGGCGATTGAGAAAACAAAAGTATTGTTGCATTGATTGGTAGCTCCAAATATTTAATGATTTCTCTTAAATAAATTATTAGTAAATGGAATGGTTTAGAGCATATTTCAACGTATGTCTTTGGAATAAGGAACTTTAAAAGAAACTGCACTTTGTTGATATCATAAGGTAATGGCTTCCACCATTAATCATATGTAGGTCTTTGTCTATCATTTTTATGACAGGATTAAAATAACAAGTCTTATTATTCTGCACTGAAACCTCACATGATTTTTTCAAAAAGAATGCTAGAGGAATCATCTGTCATCAGTCAACTATCAATTGACATCTGTGCGCTTTGTCATTTTTCACTTGTCATCTGTTCGCTATCATCTGTAAATTGTCATCTTGTAACGCACATCTGTCATCAGTCAATTGTCAATTGACATTTGTGAGTTTTGTCCGTAGACAAATGTCAACTATTTTCATTTTTCACTTGTCATCTATCTACCATCATCTGCCAATTGTCATCTGGCAACGTTCATCTGTCTTCAGTCAACTATAAATTGACATCTGTGCGCTTTGTCAGTTGACAATTGTCAATTATTATCATTTCTCACTTGTCATCTGTATACCATCATCTGTAAATTGTCATCTGGCAACGTTCATCTGTCATCAGTCAACAATCAATTGACATCCGTACGTTTTGTCGGTTTATAATTGTGAATTATTATCATTTTTCACTTGTACCTGTCTACCATCACCTATCAATTATGATCTGGACACGTCCATCTGTTATCAGCCAACTATCAATTGACATCCGTACGTTTTGTCAGTTGACAATTGTGAATTATTATCATTTTTCACTTGTACCTGTCTACCATCATCTATCAATTGTCATCTGGACACATCCATCTGTTATCAGTCAACTATCAATTGACATCTTTGCGTTTTGTCAGATGACAATTGGTAAGTATTATCATTATTCACTTGTCGTCTGTTTGCAATCATCTGTAAATAGTCATCTAATAACGCCCATCTGTCATCAATCAATTGTCAATTGACATTTATGCGTTTTGTCAGTTGAAAATTGTCAATTATTATCATTTTTCACTTGTCACATGTCACATGTCACATGTCATCAGTCAACTTTTAATTGATAGTTGTGCGTTTTGTCAGTTGACAATTGTCAATTATCATTTTCACTTGTCTACCATCATCTGACAATTGTCATCTAGCAACGTCCATCTGTCATCAGTTAACTATCAATTGACATTTGTGCGTTATGTCTGTTGATAATTGTCAATTATTATCATTTTTCACTTGACACTTGTCTACCCTCATCTGTAAATTGTCATCTAGCAATCTTCATCTATCATAAGTCAACTATCAATTGACATCTGTACATTTTGTGAGTTGAAAATTATTAACCATCACCATTTTTCACTTGTCAATGTTAACTGTCTATCTTCTGTCAATTGTTAACGTATAACTATCATCTGTTAACTTTTTATCTGGCATCAGTCACTTCTTCATCAATTGGTCACTTGAAATGGATTATATATTTTCTGTTATTTACAAAATATCATTGGTCAATTGTCAACTATTAGCATTTTTCACTCGGCATCTGTCAGTTGTCAACTATCATCAATCAATTGACATATGTCAACTTCCAACTGTCATCAATTGACATCTGTACGTTTTGTCGGATGACAATTATCAACTATTATCATTTTACACTTTTCATCTGTCAACTGATGGTAGACGTCTGTCAATTGTCAACTATCATCGATTAATTGTCATCCGTCAACCTACATATTGTCATCTGTTAACTTTTATCTTATTTACAATATGTCATCTGCGAATTGTCATCTGTCTTCTGTCAACAGTCATGTCAACATATGTCAACTGTCAGTTTATTGTTTTTACGTTCTAATTTAATGTAATGCACCACTTGCAAGTTGCAAAATATATTTTATTAATTTGTAAAATCCTTTGAAATAAGATAGATTTTGTTGTTATAATTTTACCAGTGATCTAAATAAATTATTAAGTTATAATTTTTCAACTGATATTGACATCTGTCAAATTTCTTTTGTCGATAGTCAACTATTAATTGACATCTTTCAACTGTAATCAGTGAACTATCAATTCATTCATCTATCTGTCATTAATTAACTACTAATTGATATTTATTAACGTCCACCTGTCATCAGTCAGCTGTCAATTGACATTTGTCAACAAGAAACTACATGACTAGTGAAATTATTAACTGTTCAAATTTTCGCTTTAATTGATATTTTACACTTCCTATTTATACACTTACGTAGAATACTGGACTGAAAAAACACATACCCTATCATCTACCTACAGACAAACCCGTCCTTATCGACGTCAATTTTAATAAACAGATCTTAAGATTTTGCCTTATCATCACTGATAACATCTTAGTTTGGTTGTGGTGGTGCTATAACAGGCCTAGTTTTTAGAATTTAAAAACCCTAAGTTAGATAACCTAAAATAATTTTGAATATTCGTAGGATAACTTAAAATATCCTCGACATTAAATAATATGGTAATACATTTTTTCTGTAGTATTTGACTATTATATTCTTTAAATTATTTATTTCTATAACTTGAAAATCTTGATTGAAGATCATCTTAATTTAAATCGCCTTAAATGATCTTTCAGTGACCTTAGATTGTCGCTGGATGAACATGAATGACCTTGAGTTGATAATAGGATAATCTTAAGATAATTTGAATGATCATTAAGTAACCGTTAGATGAATTCAAATTACCTTGAATGATAACTGGATGGTAAGTCTGAGTGGTATTACCATCATGGGAGGCAAGTCATTTTGGGTTTTCGCCGTTCTGATAGGTTATGTTATGTATTCGTATATAACGGATTATTACATTCCCTAAATTAAATAGGCACAAAAAAAGTGCCACTGTGTGTAAGGATCAAAATATCATCAATTAAGGAATTCTTCGGGAGCCATCGCCGCAATGAAATGTTAAAACTAACTTGACATTTTAATACCTCCTCTTAACATGATCACAAAGGTCTAAACGATCAATTCCGATTATATCACTCTAATAACCTTAATTATGCATTTCAAAACTATAAAAACCTAGGAAGATAAAATATATTCTCATAAATTAATTCCAACGTGAATTAATTATTAATAATTTACACATGCCAACAAAATACCATCAATTAGCGAATTCCCCAGCACCTACAGCGAATTTTATCTTTGACGTCTCAATACCTTCACCAACGGTAATCACGCCCGATTAGGTCTGGCCAAAATGTTTTTTTCTTTTAATTTTTCGTTCAATTCAATACCTTATCTCCACCTTTATTTCTAAATAGCAGAACCGATCCTAATTGGGCATCGGTTATGAGCTTTTTTCGCTCTTGATTTGCAAGCCAAATGTGCGGCACCGACTCATTCGTTGTCTATCTTTGGACCGAAATGTCAATTAGATGTGATTTGCTGTCCGTATTGTGGTGTTTACAGAGTCTGCGTGTGATGTTGGCGTGTTTAAGCTTGAATGACAACTAATTACAGACGCTGGTTTGAACGGATTGCAAAAAAAACTAAAAGCAGTATATTTCTTGTTTTTTTTTTATCACTTTTGATAATGTTGTAACAAGTCGAGTAAATATAAAAAAGTCAGTGGAAAAACGAATTCTCTACCTATTAGAAGCAGAATAGAAATTCAGCAGTATTGATTCCCAAATTGATTTTATTCTTAATAGACGGGATATTTTTATTATTAAAGAAATTTTTGATATAGTTGAACAGAATTTTTTTTTTGAATTCTGCAAATATATCTTCTTCAAAGATTTTGCTCAAGCATTAATAATTCGTATTTTTGGGGAATTTAGATATTGAGAGCACCTAAATTCAATTTCATGTTCAAGAAATTCTAGAGAAGGCACAGAATTAAATACATATATGGGTAAAAGGGATAAGGTAATAAGATTAATTTTCTAAAAATACTTCCTCCTTTGAAATACCAAAATCTGTGATAGGTTTAAATGCTCTTCAGTGCTATCGAAGCAAAACAAATCAGCTATCTTTAGGATGTTAAATAATGAAGAATCTTCAGTGCTGTCAAAGTATCAATGGTCAAAATTATAAGATCTTACACTTTTGACCATTGCTGCTTTGACAGCATTAAAGATACTTCATCATTTTACATCCTAAAGGTAGTTGATTTGTTTCCTTTTTAGAACTTTATGCAACATTTCATACTCACTTATTTAAAGTTACATCATTATCAATTCTACACGTTCCACGAGCACAATTATGCCATCGAGATCGGCACCAGTCCCATTTTCCAGCGTTTCTCGATTTTTTCGCTGCTCAAGACGCTCCGATTTCCTGACGATTAAGGCCCCGTAATTGATAACAGAGCGTTAAAATGGAATCACAAGCTCGCCTTACTGTAATTTTCTGTATGTGTGGTCAGTAAATTAACATTCTCAATGGTAGATCTGCATCTGCCGCGAACCGCCTGCCGCGATCAAAACGCCCCCCTTTTCCAGCATCACTGCTATTAGTAAACGTACGACGGCCGAGGCCGAGCGAAATGTTTTAAAATTTAAATTAGTTTTCCTCCGAGTAATATTGGGCGATTAATGGTCCTCACTCGGTGCCGCCGCACAACCGCAATGGACGCTGTAAATTACGACAATAACGGTTGCGAGATTTTACGTTGAGATAGGCGGGTTTCGTATTGGCCCAAATAATATTTGCAACTTAACTTCGTGATTGTTACTTTTTATGGTTATGTGTTCAAAACTATAATTTCCATTCAACTCGATACAATTTTAGTTTTATTTAAGGTTTGGGGTTTGTATGTGTAACCTTACTTAAAGAACATTCTGCTGTAGAGTGATTGGTATTCGTAAGTGCACAACAAAATCATAGGGATAATTGAGAAGCTATTAATGAGCATGCCGAGATTTTCGCTAAGAATAGGTATTTTGTGGGATATAAGTTACAGGAGAGAGCACAAGACGCATTTAAACATTACCATCAACTTCAGGAGCCTATGCAGGCTAGAAAAGATTTGTTAGAGGTGTTTAGTATGCTGCAATAGTTTACTAGGGATGTTGATGATCAATTACAATGGCTTAATAATAGAGAGACATTAATGACTTCAAAAGATCTTATAAATAGTTTGAATTAAGCAAGTCTTCAGAAGAAACATAAAGTTCTTAACGCCGAATTAATATCGAGAGAAGCTATAGTCTGAGGAAGAGTGTCATACCTCACAAAATCAGAACGTAACGTCTCATCAAAGTCAAGATCAAATTGAATTAAATTATGAATTATGAAATATTGGATACTAGACTTTTATTCTAGACATTCAACTAGACTTTAATTTAAGATTTTGATTTAGGCTTTCAGTTTAGACTTTTGCTTTAAACCGATCCTTTGAACATTAAATTTTGCCTTAAAAGGAATAATACATCCATTGATTTGACTTTAGATTTTGACTTTAATTTTGAAATTAGACTTCGACTTTACACTTTAATTATCGTCGATATTGACTATATTTTAATTTGACAGTTCAACATTGCAGTTTTGTTTTTAACTTGATTTCAAATAATAGGTAATTAATTAAAAACACTTGGTTTGTTTCACTAAATTTTTATATTCACTCGACTAGTTTCGCTTTTTACAGCATTTTCAAGAGTAACTATTAGAAAAAAAACCGGCTTTTTTTCTAATAGTTACTCTTGAAAATGCTGTAAAAAGCGAAACTAGTCGAGTGAATATAAAAATTTAGTGAAACAAACCAAGTGTTTTTAATTAATTACCTATTATTCCATAATGTTTCACCACGAGGTAAATGAGAAAATCATTCATGAAATATTGATTTCAAATATTCATTTTAGTTTATAGATTTTTTTTTTGTCTTTCGACTTTGCCTTTGACTTTAGACTTAGACTTCCTACTTCTATCTTATAATTTACATTTTGACTGTAATTAGACTTTGACGTTAGATTTTGACTTTAGACTTTTAAAGGTTGGCTTTGACTTTAGATTTTGACTTTAAACAGTCTCTATAGATTTATTGAATTTAAACTTTCGCCTTACACTTGACTCTAGATTTTAACTTTAGACTTTCTCGTTAGGCTTTAACTTTAGACTTTAACCATATACTTCCCCCTTAGATTTTGACTTTTAATTTATACTTTAGCTTTAGATTTTTAGTTTAGACTTCGGCTTTAGACTTTGATTTTGACTTTAGACTTTGACTTCAGACTTTGACTTTGACTTTGAACTTTGGTTGTAAACTTTGACTTTACCTTTACACTTTGGCTTTAGTCTTTGACTGTTACTTTAGACTTTGCCTTTAGAATCTGAATTTGGACTTTGAGTTTACATTTTTACTTTGGACTTAGACGTTAGATATTGATCTTAGGATTTGACATTGGACATGGATTGGATTCTAGACATTCAAGTTAGACTTTGATTTAGGCTTTCAGTTTAGACTTTTTCTTTTAACCGATCCTTTGGACATTAGATTTTCCGTTAAAATTAATAATTTGACTTTAGATTTTGACTTTAAACAATCTCTATAGACTTATTGAATTTAGACTTTCGCTTTAGACTTAGCTTTAGATTTTGCCTTCAGATTTTTTCGTTAGACTTTAACTCTAGACTTTAACCATAAACTTCCCCCTTAGATTTTGACTTTTAATTTATACTTCAGCTTTAGATTTTTAGTTTAAATGTCGACTTTATACTTTTTCTTTAGATAAATAGGTAATTGTGGAGGCCTTTACCTTTTAATTTACATTAGACTTTAGGTTAAGGCTTTGACTTTAGACCCTAAATTTTTTCCATAAGATTTTGAGTTAATTTTTTAATAAGGACTTTGACTTTAGATTTCAACTTTAATGTTGATTTTTGACTTAATTTTCACTTAAGTCTTTCAGCTTGTATTTTACCTTCAAACTTTGATTTTAGACTTTAAGACTTTAGTTTTGACATTTATATTATATTTTAACACTTGAACCTTATTGTTTGCTCTTGTTTGTTTTTAAAATTGATTTATTTAAGATTTTAAAATTCTACTTTGGACTTTGACTTTAATCTTTGGCCTTAAACTTTGACTTTAGCCTTTGAATTTAGACTTTGACTTACGAATATAATATTTTCCGTAAAACTTTGAGATTCTAATTTAACTTAAGATTTTTATTATGTATTTTGACTTTATCGACTTTAATCTTGAATATAGATGTTGCCTTTACTCTTCAATTATCAATATTGATATAATATTTTAATTTAACACTTCAACCTTACAGTTTGATTCTAAAATTGATTTTAAATATTTATTTTAGATTTTCGAAATTGACTTTGGGCTTTGATTTTCAACTTTGCCTTCAAACTTTAACTTTATATTTAAACTTATGACTTGTATCATATAATTTGCCTTTCTGGTCATTGTTCTTATATTACGACTGTATTTTTTAATTTTGACTTGGACTTTTTTGATTTTAAATTTGTTTTCGGGCAGTAATTTAAAATATTTGAAATTTTACATTGGACATTTACTTTAGTTTTTGAATTTCGACTTTGACTTTAGATTTTGACTCCAGGCTTTGATTTTAGACTTTGGCTTTAGACTTTGATTTTAGACTTTGACTTTAGACTTTGACTTTAGACTTTGACTTTAGACTTTGACTTTAGACTTTGACTTTAGGCTTTGACTTTAGACTTTGACTTCAGACTTTGATTTTAGACTTTGGCTTTAGAATTTGACTTTTACTTTAGATTTTGACTTCAGACCTTTAAACTTTGCCTTTAGAATTTTACTTTAGACTCAAAATATTTCCGAAAGATTTTTATTATGTACATTGACTTTGGATTTCGACTCTGATTTTGATTTCAAACTTTTGATTTAAAATTTTCTCTTTAGTCTTTTAGATTTTAGATTTTGATTTTAGTTTTGAATTTTGACTTTTATAGATCTAAAAATTCCGCAATAGTTTTATACATTTTTCTAAATTTCAACAGAAAAATGTAATAATTTGATTCCAATCATTCCGGGATTTGATATAACACATAAAAAAGCCGAATTATTTATAAAATCGATGTGCCGCAATCTTGCAGGATTTCGTGATTGCTTGTACACCGTAAATTTTAATTAATAACGGTATTAGGTTCAGATCTAGCAGAGTTATTGGTTCTGGGCCAAAATCGTGCATGTGATAATTTTATCGACCTCTGCGAAATACATACAACTATTTTGCTGTAATTAACATTACACGTAAAAACATTATTATTATATTAAGTGATAATGGATTTTCGAAAAATAAGTGCCTCAACAATCAACGAGATAAAAACATTGAATTTTTGCTTCCTTATCAACAACAACTAGAGACCGGTTTCAATCTATTGTTTATTTCATTGGTGTTGCACAGTTGAAAATTATGAAAATACAACCTTTGACAATAAAGTTCGGTAAATAGTAAGAAATTTTAACGTAAATAAAATATTAGTAAAAGTTCGAAATAATCAGTTTCCATAAATATGTACCTGAGATTTGCTACACATGTCCTAGAAACTTTTCAAGAAGACTTCTTTTCGGATGGAGTTCAAAAGCCTCGTCACGTTTTGTTGGATGTCAGGAATATCGTCATATATATTTCCTTTCAAAGCGAGTTTGAGTCTTGCGAATAGAAAGAAGTCTGGAGGAAGTGTTTGACGATATTGGCTTTGTGAGGGTGAGCATTATCGTAAACAAGAAACCATGAACCTTGTTAGGAGTACTGGGTTCAAAACGGTTCAAAATTTCAATGTACCTTGCAGCATTGAAGGGAAAGAGATTTTTTTATTGACGTCATTATATTTATATATGACTGCATTTCTTCAAAAAAAGAAGTGTGTTTGTTGAATGAAAAATACGATGAAAGTAAAAGCTCTCGCATTCCTCACGAAGCGCGTTGTTTTTCATCTTCAGCGCACGTTGGAGCGTATTGAAAGTAAAAGCACGAAGTCCAAGAAGGAACATATGTATTTTTCATAACGAAAAGCATTTTGACATTCACGTATAAATAATGGAATTATTTCTTTAGTTGTGAATAATTATATCTTTTATATTTACAATATAAAATATTCGTTTACAATAAAGAAAAACATGCCAATTAGAAATGAAACGTATTAACAAAAATATTTTATAAGAAATATTTTATTAAATCAAAATTGTATCCTCTTAATGTCGCTAACATTACTTTCACTAAAGTTTGAGTTTTTCTTCAAAATAGATACTTAGAATTAGAAAAAAAATGTATTTAGCGTGGTAAAATATTCATAACAACAAATCAGGAACTTTAATTAAGACCGTTACTAAATGGTAATCCATACTTACACTGAATTTAAAAATTCATTACATTTTAACCATGGTTACTACATGAATTTTTCAATTCAATGTAAGAATTTTAATTAGTACTATTATTATTCTTAAGAATAATTAATCTTTAAAATTAATTTAAAAAATATAATAATGAAATAAATAATAATCGTGCAGTTCTTAAAAAAAACAAAACTGTTGGTGCTGATACGTATAAATATCATTAATTATAACTTGTTCAATATCTGTGTGGGTGTTAGGTGGTGAAATAAATCTAATTATAAATGGGTTTAGATCTTTACCAGATAGTGATATGTAAGCCGTTTTTTGCAACAGGAACATTATAATAATGATAATTATATACTTACGTTATACCATAACTTTTTGCAGACTTAAATTCATGCGGGCATTTTTTATGCATATTGTGATTTATCATGAATAGATTAAACTTCATGGCTTGATATATTTATCTAGACAATATTTCACTTTATCTGCCTTTATTTCACCAATTTTTATAGATACCATCTAATGATGCAACTTGTACACGTGTAATTCATTCTTTTAATTTTAATTAACTTCGTTATCAAAATGAAATGGTTGGGTTGAGTCTTTTATTATGAGAACATCTAGAAATTAAATGAAGATTATTTTGCAACTTAAGCAAGTCAATCAGTTTGGTGACAGTAAATAAAAAAAGTTCATCTGCATTTGAATATATTATATAAGAAAATGAAGAAATAAAGTCGTTAATGTGATTTAAATTTTTGAATAAAAGTAGGTCCAGATTAGAGCCTTGCGGGATACCAGTAGTGGAGGTAATTTAAAAAAAAACATAAAACATAAAGCTAACGTATTATAAACAAAAGTTGCGCAATTTAATCAAGCAACGAAACACATTCCATTATTATAGATTGATAACAGTATTTCAAATCCGACAAGATTTTTCACTTTTAATAAAACATAACACTTTCAGAAAAAGGACATTAATGAGAACAAATAACCGCTATTATACGTTTGCTTATCTACTGAAACATCGTCGTACTTTCCCCTGTGTGTGCGTCACAACCGAATCCATCCTTCGGGGTTCCGTGAATATACCTATATATTCCACATTCCAATGAAAACAATAATATACAACACACAAAAAACAAATCCTGTTCTTTGATATCCGGACCCGAATACATAAATTAAGCTATTTCATAACGAGATTAACGAACAAAAAACGAGATTTTCGTATCGGCGAAGATATCGATTTAATTTCGGCTTGATTGTCGGGGACACGAAAAAAAAAATCTAAAGCGAGAAAAGTGGGTTTTGTTGATTTAGAATGCACGGGTTAAATTTGCAAGTATAATTGATGTAAATTAAGAGGAATTAATCATTTCTTTAGAACTGATTGACAAGGCACATCATTGAAAATTCATATTATATGAGCACCTATTATTAATTACATTTTTTTAGGATAATACAGTGTAGTTAAAATTAATAATAATAATAAAAATAATAAACGTCTTTATTTGCTCAAAAAAATGGGAAAAGTGTAGCCATTAAGGCTACTCTTAATTGTATTAACAATTATTTTACTTTATTTAGTTATTACATCTTTGCATTCCTTTCTAACAAAATTTTCCAAAATACAGAATGTATAACGAAATTGATGCTTCATGTATCAATAATGAAAATGTAATTTTTGATTTCGACATGAGTGTCTAATTTATGTAACAATATTTGTTATAAACATCGTGCATTGTCATAACTCACACTCGCCACACAATCGAATTTTGAAAGTGTTCGTAATGCTCAGCACGAACATTCGCCATTCATCAGATAACATCCATTGAAATGTCGTTCAAATATTTACCAACATTTAACGCCGATTATTCAAAACGGGCAGTGCCTGACGAGAGACAGTAAAATAAATACTAATGTTTATTGCTATGAACAATCACTTGTCTGAAGAACGCTTTTCAACAGACCAAGAGTTAAAATATGTTGTGTGAAGGGCTTCAGCAATTAAATATTGTATGAATGAAGAAAAAAATCATATTAAATCAAGCTTATCAAAAGCATTATTATTAACCAAATGCTTTTCTATAATCTTAAAAGAAATACTCCTTGTTGTTGTATTAAGTCATAAATTAAAGACACTTTTTATTTTGTTTTGTATAACAGATTTTTATTTATTTGGTGATCACTGGTAAATCACTTACAGTTTGAAAATGGTACGTTAACGTATAAAAACCATTGGTCGCCACATGAATAAAAATCTGTTATATAAAACAAAGTAAAAAGTTTGTTTAATTTGTCATTAAAGTATATATAGAATATATTATATAAAAAAATGAAGAAATAAAGTCGTTAATGTGATTTAAATTTTTGACTAAAAGTAGGTCCAAATTTGAGTCTTGCGGGATACCAGTAGTGGAGGTAAATTAAAAAAAAAACATGAAGCTAACGTATTATAAACAAACCAAACGACAAATATTTGAATGTCAGTAGGTAAAATTATGCTGTAAAGATAAAAACTTTGCTGATTAATTCAAAACTTATTACGTCAAAATTTATTTAGTACATTCCTCTATAATTCAAAGACCAATATTTTTGAAAAGTTGTGTATTGCGTAAAGTGCTTTAGTTTCCAACAGTAACATCAAACAAGGCTTAAAATATTCCCAAAGTAAAGGACGAATATTTTAAATGATTTGAATCAATTGGAAATATTTTGTGATTATTAAATCTTGTATTTAAACGACATCAAATAAGGTTTTTCGAAACAACCTTTCTAAAAACCAAGCAACAAATATTTTGAATGACTTGCAAAATTAAGAGTTATTTGCAAATATTTACATTTTAGAAGGCACAACATTATTACTTTTTAGAACTAAACTTGTTCAGAGACGAAATAAAATTCGAGGAAAGGCAACGGTTGATAAAATTTTGTAACTATTTGATTTACTTTTATGCAACCAAGTTTTGAGTTGCATAAAAGTGCATCAAATAGTTCTCAACATAACCACTTTTTAAAGTATGCTAGAGATCAAAAGGAAAATATTTTAATTTTTTGAATGAATAGAAGTTACAAGTAAAAGTTTGTGACAAGTAGAGCCGGCATCTTCAAGTATAGCTTAGTATTACTGTTTAATTTAGTGTAATTTAGATTAAAGTTTTTTTGGTTCAGTCGTGTACTAACATAGTTTGAAGAGTTTTATCAACTTATCGCCCTAATTAATAATTTTGCATAGTTGGGAGGGTTTCACATTTATTGTTGAACACTGCAACATGTTTCGCCACACAGTGGCTTCCTAAGGCAGATGAATAATTTATTAATTGTTTTATCTTAGCCACTGTGTCGCGAAACATGTTGCTGTGTTCAACAATAAATGTGAAACCCTCCCACTTGTGTTGTTTTATTACATTTTTTTATGGATCTTTGTTGACATATTTTAAGCTTTTGAAGGTCATTCCTTGGTTGATAATATTTTTACAATTTTTCAAATCACTGAATGCATTTTTTCATTTTCTCTAATTCGAATTTCAATTGTTGCCAATCAGTCCACACTTAAGATACAGCAATTGTTTTTACTTTAAACGAAAAAGACATTCCTTTTTGACTTGTTTTGAGCTTTTGAAGGTTATACATTGATTGATAAAATTTTTACAAATTTTCTAATCACTGAATGCATTTTTTCATTTCCTCTAATTCGAATTTCAATTGTCGCCATTCAGTCCACAATTAAGATACAGCAATTGTTTTTACTTTAAACTAAAATTACATTCATTGCTGGTATATTTTGAGCTTTTGAAGGTTATACCTTGATTGATAATATTTTTACAATTTTTCTAATCACTGAATGCAATTTTTTCATTTCCTCTAATTCGAATTTCAATTGTTGCCAATCAGTCCCCACTTAAGATACAGCAATTGTTTTTACTTTAAACGAAAACTGCATTCTTTGTTGACATGTTTTAAGCTTTTGAAGGTTATACCTTGGTTGATAATATTTTTACAAGTTTTCAAATTACTGAATGCATTTTCATTTCCTCTAATTCGAATTTCAATTGTTGCCATTAAGTCCACACTTAAGATACAGCAATTGTTTTTCCTTTAAACCAAAAATACATTCCTTGCTGGCATATTTTGAGCTTTTGAAGGTTATACCTTGATTGATAATATTTTTACAATTTTTCTAATCACTGAATGCATTTTTTCATTTCGTCTAATTTGAATTTCAATTGTTTCCATTAAGTCCACACTTAAGATACAGCAATTGTTTTTACTGAAAACGAAAAAGACATTCCTTTTTACTTGTTTTTAACTTTTGAAGGTTATACCTTGGTTGATAATATTTTTACAATTTTTCTAATCACTGAATGCAATGTTTTCATTTCCTCTAATTCGAATTTCAATTGTTGTCATTCAGTCCACACTTGAGTTACATCAATTGTTTTTACTTTAAACGAAAACTGCATTTTTTGTTGACATGTTCTAAGCTCTTGAAGGTTATACCTTGGTTGATAATAGTTTTACAATTTTTCAAATCACGGAATGCATTTACATTTCCTCTAATTCGAATTTCAATTGTTGCCATTCAGTCCACACTTAAGATACAGCAATTGTTTTTTACTTTAAACTAAATTTATATTCCTTCTTGGCATATTTTGAGCTTTTGTACATATACATTACTTACTGACATATTTTGAACTTTTGAAGGTTATATCTTCATTGATAATATTTTTACAATTTTTCAAATTACCGAATGCATTTTCATTTCCTCTAATTCGAATTTCAATTGTTGCCATTAAGTCCACACTTAAGATACAGCAATTGTTTTTCCTTTAAACCAAAAATACATTCCTTGCTGGCATATTTTGAGCTTTTGAAGGTTATACCTTGATCGATAATATTTTTACAATTTTTCTAATCACTGAATGCATTTTTTCATTTCGTCTAATTTGAATTTCAATTGTTTCCATTAAGTCCACACTTAAGATACAGCAATTGTTTTTACTGAAAACGAAATAGACATTCCTTTTTGACATGTTTTGGGCTTTTGAATGTTATACCTTGGTTAATAATATTTTTACAATTTTTCTAATCACTGAATGCATTTTTTCATTTCCTCTAATTCGAATTTCAATTGTTGCCATTAAGTCCACACTTTAGATACAGCAATTGTTTTTACTATAAATAAAAAAGACATTCCTTTTTGACATGTTTTGAGCTTTTGAAGGTTATACCTTGGTTGATAAACTTTTTACGATTTTTCTAATCACTGAATGCATTTGTTCATTTCCTCTAATTCGAATTTCAATTGTTGTCAATCAGTCCACACTTAAGATACAGCAATTATTTTTTCTTTAATCGAAAAATACGTCCTTTGTTGACAAATTTATCCGCTTCGTTAATTCAAAATAATAATTTTACGTTTTAAAAGGATAGGGAATTTGTTTTCTATAGAAGATTGTTCTGCCTTTCAAAAGTCTAAGATTAAACTACAAACATCACAGATAATAATAAATCAAGTCATATAAGAATCTAAGATAAAATTATATAATTAATGAAGGTACCTTCATTAATTTTGGTTGAAAACATATTTTGCGCCCTAATAAACCATCAATTTTATAATATTATCTTAGATTCTTAAAGGACTTAATTTATTACATCTGTGATATTTATAGTTTTATCATAGACCTTTGAAGGGCAGAACAATCTTCCACGTCTTCCTTTTATAACACTCTCATATTTATTAAATATTCTTCGAAATTCCTAACGCTTATAAAAATATACGATTTCTCCTCTAGTTAGATATTGACTTTGAGAATTTTATAATTCTTTGCTCATTCTTGGGAATATCTGAAAATTCGTCAGTTGACTCTCTAATGATTTTGATTTCATCACTTAGATTATATTAACCTTGAAGATGTGATACTTTATATCCCATAAAAGCTTTTTTAAATCATCTGATGAGGTTTTATAAACTTCAAAGATAAAAAAGACGAATCAGATTATTAAGATCAAAAAAACTAGTTGTAAAGGATGGAGTCCTCTTCGGTCCTTCGGCACCTTCATGGGTTAGGCGATTTTGACGTTACCTTCAGATACACGTCGAATACGATCACCAAACATATGAACAACAGAAATGTATTTTGTTAAAGGAGTTGCAGGCTTATCTTTATCTTCATTCTGAATGTACTTAGTATAATTTCCATTAACCTCTAGAGATAAGTTGCTATCTTCATGCTTCCTAAGTTCCGTAATCCTTTGCATCCCGACCTTCTTCTTATGTGCTAATCTCTCTCGCTCCATTTTCTTCGCTTTAACCCTGTCTTCCTTCTGCAAAATAAAAGCTACCACGAGCAAAGTTATCCTCCTCACACACATTTTCTCTTGGATGCTTTCTAATCAAATCTCAAATCTACTTAACTGATGGTGTCTCCTACTTTACCATTCCTAAGCGTTCTCTTCCGAACGATCAGCCAGTTTTCTAGCCTATACACTTCACGTTTAAATAGTTTAAAATCCAATTCTGCCTGTAGATTATTTTGAAACATTCTTGAAAAAATTCTCTTAAAGCAATTGGCTTTGTACTTTGAAACAAGCAATTTATTTGCACCACAGAAATTTGGATTTACACAGGGTCGATCTACTACTTCCACTATATTAGATTTTACCGATAAAACATTGGAAGAGGTGAAATATGCTTTTCAACTTTTTTAGAAAGATCTAAAAAAGGCCTTTGACTGTGAGTCACATCAAATTCTATTGCGGTAATTGCTTTGTTATAACTTACACCCTGACAGTTGTAGACTAATTGTATCATACCTGTCGAATAGAACGCAATCAGTGTTCCATAATGGTGAAATATCGCGACCAACAACAATAGAATACGGTGTCCCACAGGGGTCAATCTTGGGTCCGATCTTATTTATAATTTTTTTGAACGAATTTCCAACACACATAACCGATTCTCAAATATGCCTCTACACTGATGATACCATAGTCAGTGACTTTGGACCAGATGTTGCCGCTACAAGAAGTAGGCTAGGCTATCACGATCAAAAGCTCTTTTATGGTTTAGTAGCAATAGACTCCAAATAAATGAAGATTAATTAACTTCTTGGGTCAGTCACGGAGAAGAACTGGCAAATGACCTCTCCTGCTTTAAAGAATTAATAAAATATGTGATGTAGAAAAATTTTATATTAAATATATTAATAATTTAGATCACAGGAATCACATGAGAAGTTCACTGATTATCAATGGTCTTGCACTCAAATTCACGATCTTTCTTAAATAGGTGATACACCTTAGCCATTTTTCAGAGTTTTCTTAAATTATTTGTAATCATTGATCCATTTTGCCCCTTTTGTAGGATATTTTAGATGCAAGTAAAACATAAAAAAAGAACTAAAAATTACTACAGTTTATGAAGAGAAGTTATTGAAAAAATATTTTATAGAAAGTATCCCTACAAAGGTTGCTAGCAAGTTCTAAAACTTTAGAAAAAAAATCTCACTCAGGTAATGGTGGAAATTTTTAGAGGGAAGGCAAGAAAGAGATGTTTGAAAATTAAAGAAACCTCGAGGGTGCTTTTAATAAATTTCGAAACAATGGAAGAAGAACCTGAACACTAACTTCAAAAATCAAAAATACTTAATTTTTGATAAAATGGAACAAGAAATGATGAAAATTGGTTTAATTTATGAAAAGAATATTACTTTCAACCACAATATCTAAAGCCATATTGTTCAAAATCCCTGGAATTATATTTACATAATCGTGTATGCTCTATTCTCTATTCACATTGCGTATGTACTAATTTAAATTAGTATTTTCAAAAATATATCACTAATGTCCATTTCCTGCCTCACCAATTAGTATGCGTATCAGTTAATTGACGGACACTGCTAAACACAAACAAGTTTCTCGCCGCTTGTGAATAAAAATTGAATCATTTTTTTGTTATAATTAGACGCTATTAATATTCAAATCGAAAATTGATAAACGAATCAACGATAGGAAGTCGTAAACGTAAACTGAATAATAATTTAAGTTAATTTGATTGTAAAATTATAATTTTACATCAATTATCTTAATCATTAATTAATAATTTATATCATCAACAATTTAGTAATAGGAAAAATAGACATGTGAAACTATCCTATTAGTTGGATGGCCAACTCCGAATGGTATAGAACCATTTGTTGGTCAAAAGTCTTCTGAAAAATCAAAGGTTAAAGATATATCATTTTCCACCAGGATACAATTGGTCAAATTTGGTTGATCTATGACTATTTTATTAGTGCAATGTCAGATAGTTAACTCCGAATAGTCCACTATTTGTTAGTCAAAAGTCTTCAGAAAAATTAAAGGCTAAAGATATATCATTTTCCAACAAGATAAAATTGGTCAAATTTGGTTAATGGACCATGAATTTGAATTGAACAAACCAAATTTGACCAATTTTAGAATTAAGTTTTAATAGCATTTTTAAGCTTTATTTATTTATCTTTATGATCTGAAGTGAATCAAATTGATAGGGCCATCAACCAATTTTGACTAATTTTAGAATTAAGTTTCAATAGTATTTTGAAGCTTTATTAATTCATCCTTATGATCTGAAGTGAATTAAATTCAGGAACTTTATCAAATGATAAATAAAATTCGTTTATCGATTTTCGATTATGAATTAAATTGATGGGCAATCAACCAATTTTGACCAATTTTAGAATTAAGTTTCAATAGTATTGTTGAAGTTTTATTTATTTATCCTGAAGTAAATTCTTAAAGTTCAGAGCTTAGTCTCAAGCCCAATCAGTCATGTAGATCGCTGTGACACGAGCGGCGTCGTCTTAATTGCCCATCCAGCGACATCTCTCGCGTCCAACCTTGGTTAACGACCAAGAACCAACTCCCACGTCCCCAGACATGCGTGCAATCAGTGCCCCATTGTGCGGAAGTGCAATAAAAAATAACGACACGGCGTAGATAACGTCCAGATAAATGCGATATCATTTGTTTTTCTCCTCGCGGCCACGTACGCACTTCCTCACGGCCGACGCTATCTGCAAAAGAAACCGAAACCACCGGGCAATATTAATAATGCCGGCGAACGAGCGCCTCGCATGAATATGAATATTTTATAAAATTTTGCCGCCGCATACGGGAATATTGTTTGTCTTTAGAAGATGTGACGCGAATCGTAATTTCCTCATTGCGGTGGCCGTAAACGGGCCTGATGGATGCCGGTTGTTGGTTATGCAGATTGTGACCGTGTACTTGAAGTAATGATATACAAGTGGTATATATCAAGTGTGTTTAATATTTATTTAAGAAAATATATATATAAAATGTACATCCATTCGTAGACGTTTGTAGTCACAACAGTTTATTTACCTGTAAGAATGTTAAACATATTATTTACTGAAATATTTCTTAAGCAATTTGTTTCAAACCTAAGGTTATAATCCTTCCATTCATTAATTTATTAAAAGCAACTAAATTAAAATGTCAGCGTTGTTTACTTTGATCAAAGTCAAACTTTTGATAACCCCGCAGGAATACGTTTATAGGGGTTAAATGAGGACAACATGGAGGCCAATTTATGTCACAATTTCTTGGAGATTACGTTTTTACTTTGATTTATATCCTGTGGTTTTAATTCTTCTACCAATTGAATTTTATAGGGTTGCAGTTTCAGGTCCTTATAGATAATACGGTCAAATGACAATCTAGGCACATTTAAAGCGCTTGCGCGCCTCCAATTTGGAAGGTACACACCGTCACGAACAGACTGGTTAACACTATCAATGCTCTCTCCAGTTCTTGATGGTCTGAGTCAACTCATTTTAGGTTTTTCAAATATTGTACCTTTCTCTTTAAACTTCTTCATCCATTTTCGAATGAGAGGTATGCTCGGTGCCTCATTTAAGTGGTGAAAACCTCTGCTGCAGTCGCCGAATCACAATTTAAGCAAAAGTCTTACACGCATAACTCGCTTTATAACGACTTAATTCCCAAAAGCTAGACTAGATTGTGCCTATAGGATTCGTTAAATTCATGCAGGAAGGTAAAGAAATAAAAACTTTCTTTTGGAACGACCTGTACAATGGACATTCAGCAAGGTACGCTGATGAATTTTCCATAAATCGCTGCAAAAGAATCGCGCATCGACTTTATGAAAATACACTTTAAAAAATTAAAGTTAATAATAAAGTCTGTTGCTTTTTATTTTTAATACATTATATTTATGCGAAGATAATGCCATAAAAATTCCGCGCGCGTATTTACGATATTCGATCGATATCTGTGACCAACGGCTTAATTGTCCTCGCCGTTACCGCATATAATATATTCAGTTAAAATGGAAATACGTTTCGCATTCATGAGGATTTTTGCGGTTCGCGCGCGTTTCGAGTGTCACTCAAACTGTAATTAGCAATAAAATGGAACGAGACACAGGTTGATGCCAATTATCGGCGGTGGGATAATTTGCCACGTTTCATCTTAGATCATTGAAAATGATGTTTAAGACCAGCGACAGTCATGAATTGCCCGCCACGATAGAGAGATAGCGCTGTTGCGATGGTTGAAATGTGATTCTGCATGCTCGTATCAAAGATACGAATAGTTAAATGAATTAATAATAAATAAATAGGTAATAAAAATGTCAGTCGGACTTGAGACATTAGAGAAAATTTTAAAATCATCTGCATATGCTAAAATGGGGCAGGATAATAAAGAAGTAAGATCATGAATGAAAATTATGAACCAGATTAGAACCCTGTGGTACATCATATGTGGAAAAAATTTATTTAAAAACGTTATAGTGTCCATAGTATTGATTATTTAGTTACGTGAAGTTGAACAGTAATAATAAAGAGACTTGTAATCACTTCATCCACAGTTTATTTTTATTTACAAAATTTAGATTTCTTTTAAGACCCACACTCACTCACTCGTGTACATCTATTGATAAAGTTTACGTCGTAAACGAAATGTACATTTAGTGAATAAAAATAAACTGTGGAGAAAGTGATTACAAGTGTCTTAATTATTAATAGTGTCCATAGTTTATTCGACAACAAAGGTATGATTTTAAAAAGTCAACAGTATGATGAGAGCATGTTTAACAAAGTTGCATTATCAATAGAATCAAATGCACGAGAGAAGTCCGTGCAGATTATATCCAATTATATACGATTATCCACAGATTCACTTATATTTAGTTTAGTTTAGTTTATTTACTTTACAAGTCCTACAAAAAAAAATATACAAAATAAGATAATAAGATACATTTACAATAACTTGAATTTAGATCGCAGGACTTGAAGGCGGAGTTCACAGGGCAGTGTTCTTCCACTCAAACTATTGTTTCCTGTTTTAGATGACGATCAGGAGGTCATTTTTACCATTGAGGCAATATTTTAGCCATTACTAGTGGCTATTTTTATCCAATTTTCTTGGAGTTATTTTATTATATGTATGTCAATGTGACAAGTATGTTATGATTGTGTGATAGATAAGTTTTTGAAAGTTTTTGGCATTGTAGTCATTCCACGAATTTATTTATACTTGAGATCACGCTCATCTGGGAATTGCTACCCTCGAGCTAATTCAGTTTTGACAGTTCAATAGAGTTTAGCTTGGGATTGAACGTTAAATTAATATCGTTTTGTTTAAGCTTGTGACAATTACGAATCGCAGATTTGACAGCCTCTCCATTAGGAAGTCGTACTTTTATTGGGCGACAACTATGTGATCTCGTTGGAACGTATTTCCCAAGGTAAATGTGAATAGAATCAGGCATATGAACATTTAACACTGGCAAAAATCAGGTATTGATTTTAAACCTGTTGTTTTTTGGAATCACAAACAGTTTCTCCAAGTCCATAAACAATAAGATTGTTTTTTTTTTCGTTTATTCTGTTCTGCTATTTCTAATGTAATATCTTCAGTAATTACAGCAGTTGATGGCATAATTGGAAACGAATTTTTCATTGAATGACTTTCTCATTTATCACTTGATGAAACGAACACTTACAATTTTTATTCAGTGTTCATTATGAATTATCACGAAGTAACGGTCGCAAACATCATTATGACTTAAACTATTACTGATAAGGGTTTAAATTAAATTATACTTGATTTGTTTCAAATTTTTTTATAGAGAAAAATTGTGAAACAAACAAACAAAAATTGTAAAAAGGTTTAATTTAATTTAGACGTTCATTAGTAATATTTGTTCTCAATTATTTTATTTTCTGCTTTATAGCTTCCTTGTAATATTTTTCATTTTGATAAGAAAGAAAACTGTTTTTAAAGCAAATTTCACACTTCTTTCTATGGAATGTTTCTAGTGGTTGTTTCCTGACTATTTTAATGGTGTTTTTCTTGTGAAATTTCAACAAATTTTGGGCAAAATTGCATTTGTCCTTTTTTAAAACTTTTAAACTGATTTTATTTCTTAAGAAACTTTTCCTTGGGAAAAAATTCGTCTACTTTTTAAAGCATATTATAATTTGAGTTTAGAATTTAAATTTAATTAAGTATTGTATAATTTTGTAAATTGACAACGGTTTTAAGAAAAAAAGTTTTTATTGCAAATTGTTATTGTTAAATTTTCAAATTGTTGAATCTTGTCATATACAATAATCTTAACGACATCATCCGACAAATTTTAATCAGATTTTTAATTTTGCCAAATTTTTCTTACTTCTCTTTGTAGAGTATCAAGAAAATTTTAATCTAATCGTTTAACAATTTTCTATCTTTATTATTTCTTTTGAGAAACTTCAACTAAATTTAATTATTTTATTGTTTGATTTTGTAACATAAAAGTTTTCTAGAAATTTCCTATAGCTTTTTTTTGGAAATTTTATATTATAATAAGGTAACAATAAATTTATTAAAATTCCAATTTATTCTTTCCGCTAATTCATGCAAATTTGAGTTTTAAACAACTTTTTTCCTATGAAATAAGTACATATCTTATTAACTGTTTATAATTGTTTTTATTTTTTTTATGAAAAACAAATTTGTATTCTTATCAATAATTTCTATCTTAAAATTCTAATTATTTCTAAGCAAATTTTACAATTTTTCTTTGAAATATTTTCGACTGTTATATTTCTTTTTGCTTTACATTATAATTTAATTTAAAATTCTGTAAAATGACAACTGTTTTAAAGAAAGAAGAAATAAGTTTTTATAGCAAATTTTAATTGTTAAATTTTCAAATGCTATTTTAACAAATGATTTAATTGTTGTATCTTGTCATATGTTCCTTTGTTTGTTTCTAGCGCAATTAAAATAATGTAGCAAATTTTTAATTTGACCAAATTTTTCTTAGCTCTTTTTACAGAGTTTCAACTAAAATTTAATCTAATCATTTTAACAATTTTCTCTATTTAATTATTTTATTGCTTGATTTTGTAAAATAAAAGTTTTCTAGAAATTTTCTTCAGTTCTTCAGATTTTACTATTACCTTATTATATTATAAAATTTCCTATAAATAACTTTTAGAAAATTTTAATTTTATAAATTTAAACAATGGTATAATTAAATATATAGTTAAAATTAGATTTAATAAAATTCCAATGGCTTTATCAATTAATTCATGCAAATCTAAGTTTAAAACAATTTTTGTCTATGAAATATTTATTTTAAAATATATAAACGGTTTATAGTTTTTTTTTTGTTCTATAAAAAAACAATTGTTAGTAAACAAATTTTTATTCTTATCCATAATTTTTATGTTAAAATTTTAATTATTTCTAAGCAAATTTTACAATAATAATAATAGTCTTTATTTCTCTCTTAAATTACAATAAAGTACAATAAGAAAGAAAGTGCGTCACAATAATGAAAAAATACAAGGAAAATAAAATCATATGTAGACATTACTAATCAAAATATTCTTCTAAACTATATAATTCTTTGACACATAAGAACTTTAACAAATTTTCTTTAAACTTCTTGATAGTACTAATACACTTAAGAAAATCAGGCAGTTTATTAAATAGTAAAATGCCATTGTAAAGATTTATCCGAAGCAGTTAATCTGTGTTTTGGAATATATTTCTTTGAAAGATTTTCGACTGTTATATTTACCAACATTTCTTTTTGTTGTTAAATTTGACAACTTTCATGCATATTTTCTTAAAGTTTCCAACATACTGTTTTAATTTTTTTATATAAAATTAAATATTTTCTTTATATATTTAAATTATTAATTTTGCATTGTTTGATTTTATAAAATAATAGCTTATTTAAGAAAAAAATAAAGCGACTGTTAGCTTATTTCATTTTATTAATTGTTTATTTGTTGAAACTTCAACTGTTCATTCCCGACCTGCTACAATACATAGCATCATCCTGACCTATCAGTTTGGTTAATTAACTCAGGACAGTTGTCAAGAAGGTTAATTTAACTGTTGTTTCTTTTTTGTGAAATATTATGCAAATTCCATTGTTGCACAAAAACTGTTTTAAAGGAAATTACTAAATATTTTTATTTGTATAAAAATCTATTGATGCAGTTTTTTGTTTCGTTATGAAAATTTCAACTCCTCATTCTCAACATGACACAATACAAAGTATATTGATCCTGACTTATTACAAAAACTCTTTAATTAGCTTAAGCCACTTGTACAGCATGTCAATTTAACCATTGTTTCTTGTCATATTTTAATTTTTTCATATGTAAAATTAAAGCAATTTTGAAGTTCATTTTATCTGACTTTTTATTTTGCCAAATTTTACTTTGTTTTGAATTTTAGCAGATTCAAGTAAGTAAGTTTAATATAATCTTTTAACAAATTCACTTTTTCTACGAAACTACGTGTTTTCTTGAGAAATTACAATTTGTTTTAGAAAAATTAAAAATTTCTTAAAGTTACTTTTTAGAGTATTTGTTATAATGAGGAAACAATTGTTTTATTAGAATTTTAACTACTTCTAAGCAAGTTTCACAATATATCATTGGAAAGCTTTTAATTAATTTTATTTCTTTTTGTAAAATTTCAACAAATTTCAAATTAAAGTTTTCAACATATTTTTTTTCTGTAGACCTATTAATTCATTATTTTTCGAAATTTTACCTCTTTTTTTTCATTTTGTATTGTTGGTTTGTAATATTACAACTGTTTTTAAGTAAATTTGTTTTCTTATTAATTATTTCTTTGTTAAAATTTCAACTGTTTGAGAAAAAAATATAGTTTTTCTGAATATTTTCAACTAATATTTCTTATCAAATTTTTATTTTAGTTTCATGTTAAATATAAAAGCTTTCTACCAATTACTATTTCGATTTGTTTCAATTTTTAACAATTTTATTTCTATAAAGTAAGTGTTTTTATAATTATAATTTATTTAAGCGAAACTTTTCATATTTTCTTGTTAAATATAAAAACTTTCTGTCAATTTTTATTTCGTTTTTTTTCAATTTTCAACAATTTTATTTGTATCAACTAAATATTTTTTGGACATATTTCAACTGTTTCCAATTTTGCGCTTTATAAAATTATAATTAATTAAACTTTTTATATTTTCTCACTCTATTATATTTCATCATTGTTGAAATTTCAACTGCTCATTCCCGACCTACCACAATACTTCGTATTGATATAGCGTCGTTCTGACTTATCATAATAAATCGTTATTTAACTTAGGACAGTTGTAGATTTATTTAAATATTATTGTGGTTGGTCAAAAGTAAGTTAATTAAGGGTTAATTATGATAAGTCAGGATGACGCTACATCAACAACACAATCCTGACTTATAAACTAATAATTAATTTAGGACAGTTCTCAAGCAGGTGAATTAAACTGTTATTAGTTGTCATATTGTAATTGTTTTTTTATTGTTAAATTGAAACAATTTTGAATCAAATTTAAATCAGATTTCTCATTTTGTCATGTTTTTGTTTGTAAAACATTTTTTTAATTTTAATCTAACCTTTTACCAATATTCTTTTTCTATAAAACTTTTTTTTAATTTAAACTTTTCTAAATTTTGTATTATTTGATTTTCCAAAATAAAACTGTTAAAATATTTTTTAAGCATTTTTAAGGATTTTTTTATTATAATAAGGTAACAATTGCTAAATTGGTAAAAATTTCACTTGATTAAAAGCAAATTTTACATTATTGCAATGAAAAGATTTTGATAATGTTATCTTGTATTTTATTTTTGTTTATTAATTTAACAAATTTTACGGAAATTCAAATTTTAAACATGCTTCTTTGTATTAAGCTAATTATTCATTGTTCTTTTCATTATTAACTGTTTTTAAGCAAATTTGTTTTCTTATTAATTATTTTTTATTTTTCAAATAAAACTATTTTTTGACATATTTCATCAGCTTCCAATTTTGCATTTTTTTTAGTTTACATTCCAGTTGATTAAAGATTATTTTAAATTTCCTTAGATTATTTCATTTCATTGCAAAAATTTAAAATGCTCATTCCGGACCCACCGCAATACAAAGTATATTGATGTAGCGTCATCATGACCTATCAAAATAAGCCTTGAATTAACCTAAGAAAGTTATTCAGCTGGTCAATTTATATATTATTGTGGAAGGTCAAGATTACGCTAGTTTGATATTTGAAAACATTTTGGACATTACCAAGAAAAAATAAAAAATAAAAGTATATTGATTTAGCTTCATCCTGATAAATCACAAACCGTTAACTAGCTCGTGATGGTTCTATTGTAGGCCAATATATAGTTTATTGTGGTAGGTCAAAATTACGCTAAGTTAATCCAAAAAGCATTATGCACAAAATTTTAAATAGGAAACAATTAAAGACTCGTTGAGAAAATTTGGATTTTATGCGTCAACGCCTAGTTTGGATGGTATTCAAATGTTTGAAATGATTAACAATAATCAAAATTTGCTGATGAAGGTTTACATTCAAATACACTTGGCTTAGGTCACAATATTTTTCTATTTGCTCGACTAGTTTCGCTTTTTAAGGCATTATCAAGTGTAATTTAATTTAAACCTTCATCAGTAATAGTTCAAAACGTTTCACTAAATGATAAATGAGAAAGAAATCAAAATTTATAGTAACATGAACAACTTCCTGCAATATTGAAACAAAACTGGTACTGTTAATTGTTAATTATAACAATTATGTTCTCACATTACCTCTTTATCCAACCTATTAATGTCAACATTAACTCTAATGCGTTCAGACCTCGTTATAAGAATTTCACTGAAATATTGATTGGGTCTGAAATATTTCCGCCGGTATGCGGTCGTGATGCAATTTCTATTTTAATCGAGAGGTAGTACGTACACACATGGGCCGTACCTATATTTATAAATTATATACACATGTGCACAGGTTACGGTCGCTGATAAATTTTCATCGGCAACCAAACCCATCGCTCGCACCAAGAACTAATTAAGTCCGAATTGCGAAACCGCCATTCGTCCTTCCGTCCCACGACAATCGGTACTGTATAATAATAGTACCTTATAAAAAAAAACTAGCATGCAAATGATTGTAATATTATAAAGGATTATTTTCTATAATTCTATAATCAATCAAACACTCCTATTTGTTTCAACTAATAGCTGTGAGTTCTTACTTAACTTCTCTAATAAACATTTTCAGGTACTATTAGTTACTTATTTAAAAGAAGCAAGGTGAAAAATAAGAAATTTTATTCAATAGGACTATTAGTTCGATTCAGTGTTGTGATGTCGTAAACTAACAGTCTATTTATTGTAAAATGAATTTATTTTTAAGTAAGGCATTAAGAGCCTGTCTTGAGACGTAAGGATGTCGTTTTTGATACGTACAACTGACTAGTTAAAATATTAACAAATAATTAGTTTCTACATCTATTCGCAATCAATGAACAAATACACAATTTTAGTACTTTTACATTATTAATACCAAAGGAATTCCTTTCTGTAATTTGTATATATTTTACATTTTGTTGCTTTAAGTATTCAAGAGCTGTGCGATTCTTTTTTTTTGAAGAAGAAAATGAGGACGCTCTTCATACGTACCAGTTTTCGCATTAGAACGAAACGTATAAGCAATTGCCAATTATTGGCGATTCGTCTTCGCTGCAGCCAGTTCAAATAGAGAGAGAATAGAGAAAACAACCTAGATTTTAGAAGAACGGCTTATCTCAGCGGCGGATCTTCGGAGGGACTGTACCCGAGGCCTGATTGACAGGAATGGATTGGTCGCGCGAATTGTGTCGACTTTTGGTAATTCATCATTCCCAAAAGTGGTATGTGGGCAGTTTTCACTCGGGGGACAAAAACTAATTGTTCTATCTTATCACGATCTGCGTATTTTGGAAAGTGTGCGCGCAATAATTAGTCCTTCATTGAAATCTAGGATGGACAAATACACAATTTTAGTACTTTTACATTATTAATACCAAAGGAATTCCTTTCTATGAAAGCAAATTTCTCCACGTTATCCCTCAATCCATCTAACAATACCAACAAATCTTTACATAACGGATAACAGTCTTTCCACTTTTGTTACATCCCATTCAATGTCCGTCAAGTGCGTCTTCATCTCACCGCTTGTGCCTGATCCCGAGAGAAGACCTCGGCGGTACCGTTCCCTCTGCCCTTTTTTCAATTTAAATGCCGAGGCGGCAAAGGCCGCCGCTCATTAACGCCGTTCCGATTTCCTTTCGATTTTTGTTCTTCTTCTTCTTCGAGGTGCCGCGCTCGTTATCCTCGATTCTCTCTTCACTTTCGGTTTTTTTTTGTTCGTCTTCGCCGTCTCGAGCCGGCATTGTGCTTCATTCGGGACCATTGTTGGCTCTTCACCAGTGTTAACGACGCTTCGGCGGCGGCTTTGATTGATTTATTGCTATAATTGTTGTTTTGCGGCCCGTCGTGTTTTATGTTCTTTCGCGTCGATTCAATTTCAGTAGCTGATGTTTACGTATTACTCGTATCGATGGCTATTTATTTTGTTTTGTTACTGTTGGTAATTCAAAAGCCTTACAAATGAGTTAATTTAACAGTAAGAAATGCTTTAAAGGCCTTGTGAGGATCGAGTTGATTTTATGGAAGATAAGGGAAGCTTTTTATTTTCAATCTATTAAACCTAAACTACTTCCACATTCTAAAAATACAGTAACCTACTTTTCTTTGAGTATCTAGTTTAGAAGTTGTAAATAGATTGTTTCAAATTTAGTGATTTGGGTAACATATCTATCATCGCGCAGTTGATTTGAATTTGTCGAATTTGAATTGAAATAAACTGCTTCCAAAAAATAGTTTCTATAGAGCAATCTAAAAAGAAATCTAGTGAATAGCAATTTTGATGAAACACCCAGAATTATTTTTGTAAATCTTTGGGGAAGATATTTTTTTGAAGGTAATAGAGAGAAAGTGATAATCTCTCGTAAATATTTGACAGAGGAATTAACGGACATCGATAAATTCACAATAAAGGACAAAAATACAACGCGAACTAATCTGCACCTATGATTTCTGCGAAAGCGATAAGCGTTACGTCGCTCGTAAATTCGTCGGTGTGCCACTTAGTGTTGACTCCATCTCTATCTATTCTCGGATCGAAAGAATGCCAATTATAATATTCCCCTTACCGCCGTTTTATTATTCCCCGGTAATAAAGCAAAGCGCACGTATTATGCCGGCCATTGTTTAACCGGTTTCAATTACCTATTAATAGGAACTGGGATTGTTCTTAAAGGATAGTAAATTATGAGAAACTAGTTTATAATATTTAATTTTTCATCACGTATGATTGTGCTACACAATTCTCTATTAATCCATACCAATTCCAATTCTTCTTGGTTATTGTTTCCTGACCTTTAATATTTCTTCTACTACTTCTTTCTCTTTAACTAGGATTATATCCTGATCTTTATTCAATATTTATAGCTGCAGTTGGAACGCTGAGCTTCATGTCATCTTGTTAGTGGTCTTCCTGGGGGAAGATCTAGGTAGTAAAATATTGACATCTTCTTCATAAATTGTAATCACCGGTTAACATCCCAAACATCATTGTATATAAAAACTTAAACATTAACAACTGTTACATAAAATCAATCTTCTTTTCCAATCACTGTGATGTTTTGTGATGTGCAACCTATTTGACATACTAAAATAACACAAGATACACATAAGAACACCAATTGAGTTTACTTCAAACAACTAAGGCAATTAAATTATTGCTTTCCTATTAACAACTGTCACGGACTAACTTTAATCTTCATTGCATCTCATCAGCCTAGCACAGTTAGAGTTAATATTTCAGATAATCGTAAAAATAGATATGCCAATAAGCGACATCTATTGTCCAAATGTTTTACTAAATCCTCCAATTAAGTGAATTTTCCACAGACAATTATAGGAAACTGTTTAACAAACACAATCAAATATTTCACTTCTAAACAACCCATTTCATGACAGGTTGGTTTCTACTCTCACTGTTATCCACCGACTTAAGTTGTAATCTTCCAAAGAGTGTCATCTATCGTCTAAGAGTTGCACTAGATTCATGTTTGAGTGAATAATCACCCAAAACCCAAAAGAACTGTCAGTTGCGCCAATTATAACAATAATAATATAAACATTAATTCAATTTAAGATATTTGGCAAGGTGAAATATCCAATCATGTCTTCGATTAACTCCTCAACTCTGTGGCATCAGAAATCAGTCAATAGTGAAAAAGCATTACCTGAACAAATATCTTGGGCAATTAACAACTACATAACATAAACATCTGCTATAAATTCCAGGTGATAGATGTCAAGTAACAGATGATAGATTACGGATAGCTGGTAACAAAATCCAAATTATAGATTGTATACAACAGATAACAAATATATATGATTAGCAGGTAACAGACGATAGATGTCGAATGACAGAAGACGGATGATAATTAACGTATGAAAGACGACGCATTAGATAGTAGCTGATATATGACATATAATCGATGGAAAAATACTAAATAATATATAAAGTGGGATACAGGGTCTATTATGAAAGTAACGCGCATGATTTTATTGTGACGCGACTATCTATCGCAGCGGGGTAAAACGGGTTAGTCGCCAGTTTGCTCCCAGCAGTCTGAGTGAAAAGACGTGCCTCCGCTTGAAGTGTGTTTTTATTTTGAATTGTTGTTTCAATTCACATTAAATAGTTGTGTCGTTTGGGATTTTCTTGTATGCCTCTCTTTGAATTTTAAAGTAACACGCCATATTTATACATATATACAGGGTCTAATATGAAACTAATGTACATGATTTTATTGTGACACGACTATCGATCACAACGGGGTCATACGAGTCGAGAAATTTGGTAAATATTGTGTTTTTCGACATTGTAACACGACGCGATTGAGCGCTTGCTTGAGCATCGATACGCAATCAAGTTTTGTGTGCGGCTTGAAATATTCCAGGTGCTTCGAGAGGCCTTGGAAGATAACTGCATTTCAAGGTCACGCGACTATTCATAGTAACGGAGTAAAACCCTTCAGGAAATGTGGTAAAGGGTCTGCCCTTCCAATGCATCTGGTCGCCAGTTTGCTCCAAGCAGTCTGAGTGTAAAAACGTACTTCCGCTTTAAAAGTGTTTATCTTAATTGTTGTTTCAAATTCATAAACATTAAATAGTTGTACTGATTGGTATTTTTTTCTTCTTGTATGCCTCTCTTTGTATTTTAAAGTAACACTACATTATTATTCATATTGGTCTATTAAGAAAGTAATGCACATGATTTTATTGTGAGTCTACTATGCATCTCAGTTATATGCAATTAAGTTTTGTTTGCGGCTTGTAAATAATGCAATCGAAACATTAGAGATGCTTCAACAGGCCTTCAAAAATGATTGCATGTCTAGGTCACAATCCGGGAGATGGCACAAGGGATTTATGACGGGCCGGGAGGAGATCACAGACAAACCCCATTTTAGGTGCCCACCAGAGGTAGTTTGTACCGCAGGGAGAAACTGTCGACTCAGCCTTTAACCTGCAGGTATTCAAGAGAGCTCACCGATGAATTCCTTTCAGGATGCACACTAACGGCTTTTTTGACATCCGAGGAATCGTCAAATTTGAGTTTTTACCCCAGAAAAGAACTATCAGGTGCTCAAAAGAATATGTGTATTTAATAGAATTCATAGTATTTTCTAGTTTGTAATTAATTGTATATACAACTAGTATTATGTAACCGACGCAATTTTCACTTTGTTCACATTTTTGACACACTGAAAATAAAGACATATTATTATTATAGAAATGACGGGTCATACGCTAACATCAAAGACTTCACCAAAAGAATGTCGAAATCCACCATGACAATGTACCCCAGCCACATGGCCCTTATCGTTACCAATTTCCTGGTCCGAAGCAACACCCCCTTACAGTCTCGACTTGACTCCGCGCGACTAGTTTTTCTTTTTCCGACTGAAGAGAGAGCTGAAAGCATTGGAAGTCCATAGAAATCATCCAAAAGCATGTTACAACATTCTTAAGAGACATTCCCATCGAGGATTTTTTCCTCAGAAAATGTGCATTACTTTTATAATTAACCCTGTATGTTCAAATGATAAGTCACAAGTACCAAATGTCTAATGATAGATGTTATACGTAGGTGATAAATAACAGATAATAGATAATTTGAGACAGATGATAGTTAACAAGTTAATTTGACAGATAATACTTCATAGATAAATAAACTGGCAGGTGTTGAATGACATAAAACATAGGACAGATGAGAGTTAAGAGGTCAGATTATAGATGTCACATGATAGGTGATAAATAGCAGACACATATATATATATATATGATCGATGAGAGGTAATACATGATTGACAGATGACATGTTATAGAAGCCACATGGAAGATAAAGATCACAGTTAATAGATGACAGATGTCAGATGATAAATGATAATAAATCGCAGCTAACAATTGGCAGAAAATAACTAGAAGCTGATGAATGACATAAAAAATATGACAGATTATAGTTAATAGGACAGAGTTGGCCACAAAGCCAGGTAATAAATGTCACATTACAGGTGACCACAGATTATAGATGTATGACGAATGGGAGGTAATATATGATTGGCAGAAGGCATGTGATAGAATCCGCACAGAATATGAAAGATTACAGTTGATTGATGACAGATGACAAATGCCACATGATACTTGTTTGATAAATGATGACAGATGCCATATCAATTGTGGCAGATGACCGTTGATAAATCGCAGCTAATAAATATATAGATAGATAACAAATGTCCAATAACAGATGTCACATAATAGGTAATAAATAATAGATAATAGAGAATATACGACAAAATTCAGATGATATATGATTGACAAATATCAGATGATATATGACAGCTGACGAAAAATAGATGACAGATAATTGCAAAGCGAATAATGAATAGAAAAGAAGGAATGGTTACCTAATAGTTAATATATGATATTGATAATGATAATTACAGATGATAAATGTCATGTGACAAATAGCGGATAATAGATATTTGATGGACAATAGAAACTAATGACAATTTATAGATGACAGATCAAAGATGGCAGATGATATTTAACTTATAAACGGTGATAATAAATGGTGACAAGTGGTAAATTACCAATAATAGATAACATGTAATAAATGATACCCAATAACAGATAACAAATGTCAAATGGTAGATGATTAGTGACAAATAGCAGGATATAGATGATGTATGATGGGTGATAGATAAAATATTATTGCAGATAGCAGATTATGGATAACATATTACAGATAAAATATGACAGTTGATGACAGATTATATTTAACAGATAAAACTTAATAGATGAGATATGGCATATGACAACTGACCATACATAGATGACTGGTGATGGATATTAGTTACCTCATGACAGGTGACTAAAATAGATATATGATAGATATAAGTTCATAGATTAGATATAAAAAGTGAGTGATATATGATAGACGATCAATAACACATGACAACTGACAGTTAATAGATGAAACATGATAGGAGTTAACATGACAACCCATTTTATATTCACCCTTAAAAACTGACAGCTGAAAAATAAAGATATATGACAAATAAATCCTTATGTATTAGTGATAACAAATGAATGATAGACGACAATTCAATTCAAACCCAAATCCCCACTTGTGGTAATTTTGTATCCAACTCCATCAGGTCAATGGTTTCAGTATGAAACTATAATCAGGTTTAATTTCTATGGATTTTGCTAATTTAGACAAAATCCCAATCGTGGTTATTTTTTTAAACATTTACAAACCATCAGATGGAATTTTATTTTTTCAATTTAAGTTTTAACGCCGCCATTTTGTTTCCAGTTCCATCACATCAATTGTTTTGGTGTGGGAGTATAAGTAAGTTTTCGGATGTAATTTAATTCTCTTCAATTCAAGTTTTAACCCTCGTTATTTTATTTTCAGCTCCACCACATATTTTTTTTTAGTGTGAGGTTGTAAACAAGTAAATCCTTTATGGATTTTGCTATTTCAGATAAAATTACACTTGTGGTTATTTTTTTAAACAATAACAATTACAAATCATCGGATGTAATTTTAATTTCTTCAATTCAAGTTTTAACGGTTGCCATTTTGTTTCCAGCTCCACCATATCAATTATTTTAGTATGAGAGTATATGAAGATTGATTCTCTATAATCTTTGATAATTTAGACATAATTCCAATTGTGGTTACTTCTATAAACAATTACAAACCATCGGATGTAATTTTAATTTCTTCATTTCAAGTTTTAACCTTCGTCATTTTGTTTCTAGCTCCACCATATCAATAATTTTAGTGCGAGGATATAAGTAAGTTAATTCTTTATTAATTTTGCAAATTTAGATAAAATCCCACCTGTGGTTATTTTTTTAAACAGTTACAAATCATGGGATGTAATTTTATTATCTTCATTTTAAGTTTTAACCGTCGCCATTTTGTTTCCATACTAAAAAATTTATTTGGCGGAGAAATAATTTTTTTAGAGTGTTGCTATAAATACGTTAATCCTTGGATTTTGCTATTTCAAATAAAATTCCTCTTGTGGTTATTTTTTTAAACAATTACAAACCATCGGATACAATATTATTTTCTTCATTTTAAGTTTTAACCATCGCCATTTTGTTTCCAGCTTCTCCACATCAATTGTTTTAGTGTGAGGCTATAAGTAGGTTATTTTTTTTGGATTTTGTTAATTTAAATCAAATCCCAATTGCGTTTTTTTTTCATAATTACAAATCATCGGATGTAATTTTATTTTCTTCAATTCAAGTTTTAACCTTCGCCATTTTGTTTCCACCCCCACCACATCAATTATTTAAGTGTGAGGTTATATGTAGATTAATTCTTTATAGAGTTTGCTAATTTATACAAAATTCCACTTAGTTATTTTTTTAAACAATTATAAATCACCGGATGTAATTTTATTTCCTTCATTTCAACTTTTAAACTTCGCCATTTTGTTTCCAACTCATCAATTGTTTTAGTGTAAGGCTATAAATATGTTAATTTTTATAGATTTTGCTCTTTTAGACAAAATCCCACTTGTGGATATTTTTTTGAACAATTACAAATCATGGTTAGTAATTTTATTTTCTTCGTTTTAAGTTTTATCCGTCGCCATTTTGTTTCCAACTTCACCACATCAACTGTTTTAGTGTGAGGCTATAATTAAGATAATCCTTTATAGATTTTACTATTTTAGGCAAAATTCCACTTGTGGTTATATTTTTAAACATTAAAAATCATGGGTAGTAATTTTATTTTTTTCATTTTAAGTTTTATCCGTCGCCATTTTGTTTCCAGCTTCACCACATCAATTGGTTTAGTGTGAGGCTGTTAATAAGTTAATCCTTTGTGGATTTTACTATTTCAGACAAAATCTCACTAGTGGTTATTTTTTAAATAATTACAAACCATCGGATGGAATTTTCTTTTCTTCAATTCATGTTTTAACCGTCTCCATTTTGTTTCCGCCTCCACCACATCAATTGTTTTAGTGTGAGGTTATAAATAAGTTAATCCTTTATAGATTTTGCTATTTTAGATGAAATCCCACTTGTGGATATTTTTTTAATCAATTACAAATCATGGGTGGTAATTTTATTTTCTTCATTTTAAGTTTTATCCGTCGCCATTTTGTTTCCAGCTTCACCACATCAATTGGTTTAGTGTGAGCCTGTTAATCGAGTTAATCCTTTATAGATTTTGTCACTTTAGACAAAATCCCACTAGTGGTTATTTTTTAGATAATTACAAACCATCGGATGGAATTTTATTTTCTTCAATTCAAGTTTTATCCATCGCCATTTTGTTACCGCCTCCACCATATCAATTGTTTTAGTATGAGGCTATAAATAAGTTAATCGTTTATGGATTTTGCTATTTTAGACAATATCCCACTTATGGATATCTTTTTAAACAATTACAAATCATGGGTAGTAATTTTATTTTCTTCATTTCAAGTTTTATCCGTCGCCATTTTGTTTCCAACTTCACCACATCAATTATTTTAGTGTGAGGCTATAAGTAGGTTATTTTTTTATGTATGTTGCTAATTTAGACAAAATTCCACTTGTGGTTATTTTTTTACACAATTACAAATTACCGGATATAATTTTATTTTCTTCATTTCAAGTTGTAACCCTCACCATTTTGTTTCAAAATCCCCCATTACCCCCCATTAGATATTGATATTTAGAACTCTATTATTAATTTAGACATCCTCAATTTTAAATTTGTACCGCAGGTGCTCTCGAAATTGAAACGCCGGGTAGCGCGCTGACATCAAAGACATGGTCATGACAATGCCCTCAGCCACACGGACTTCATCGTCACCAATATTCTGGCCCGGATCAATACCCTCACCCCAGTGGCCCTCCAACCCACTTACATTCCCGACTTGGCAGCTAGCGCTTTGATTTGTTTCCCTGGCTGAAAGGAAAACATTGGAAGTCCGTTGAAAACATCATAAAGCACAACCTTCTTGTCGAGGATCTTTTTTCCAGAAAATGCACAATACTGTTATAATAGACCCTGTATTATTGATGATTATTAATGGATAGATAATTTGTATCAGATCATAGTAAACGAGTTACAGATGACAAATTCTATTTAATAGAAAAATAATTATTACAGTCTCGACTTGGCAGCTTGCGATTTGTTTTGTTTCTCTGACTGAAGAGAGTTGAAAGAAAGGCATTGGAAGTCCGTTGAAAACATCCGAAACTATGTTACAGCGTTCCCGTCGTGATTTTTTTTTACAGAAAATGCGTATTACATTTATAATAGACCCTGTATGATAGGTGATTAATAATAGATAGATAATTTGTTTCAGATGATAGCTAAATGACGACAAATTTTATTTGATAGAAAAATAATTATTACAGTCCCGACTTGGCAGCTTGCGATTTGTTTTCTACCCCTGACTAAAGAGAGAGCTGAAAGGAAAGTAATGGAAGTCCTTTGAAAACACCTAAAATCATTTATAAATTACACCTTAATACGACACCACAAGATGAACTAATGAACTAAAAGCACGTTGGAACGTTCCCATCAAGGATTTTTCCAGAAATTGCACACTACTTCTATAATAGACCCTGTATGATAATTCATTAATTCTAGATAGATAATTTGTTTCCGATGATAGTTAACTAATTACAGATGTCAGATATTATTTAATATATAAATAATTAACTGCAATTTATAATTATTTATTTATTAAATAAGAGTCAGGTGATATATGACATAAAATATATGACAGATGATAGTTGATATGTTAGAGGTGACCACATCACCAGATGATTAATGTCGCACAACAAATAATAGATAATATATGATTGGCAAACAGCATGTGATAGAAGCCGCATAGAAGATGATTGATGCCAGGTGATACTTGACCAATAAATGATGATAGATTGCATATGAAATGTGACAGATGACCGTTGATAAATCGCAACTATTAAATAATAATCAACCGGTGTCGAATGATAGATGACAAATGAACAATGACAAATGTCACTTAATATGTTATAAATAACAGGTAATAGAGAATAAACGACAAAATTCATAAAACATATGATTGAGAGTTAGCAGATGGTATATGACAGTTGAAGAATAATAGATGGCAGATAATTGCGAATAATGAATGGATAGGAAGAAATTACATAAACATTACAAATAATTTGTTGATAGATGACAGGTGTTACGTAATATTTGATATATTACGGATGATTGATTACAATAGATTACAATTAACAGATGATAGATGTCATGTGACAAATAGCGGATAATAGATATTTCACGCACAACAGAAAATGACAGTTGATAGATGACAGATCCAAGATGACGGGTGATAGATAACAGATGATATTTAACTCATAAATGATGATAATAAATAGTGACATGTGGCAAATGCCCATTGATGGATAACATGTAACAAATGCTATATAAAAGATACCCAATAACAGATAAAAATATCAAATGGTAGATGACAACTAACAAATAGATATAGGATATAGATGATATATGATGCATGACAAATAACATTCTTGCAGATAGCAGATGATAGTTTACGTATGACGGTTGATCGCAGTTGATGACATTATATTTAACAAACAAAGACTAATAGATGATATACATCATCTAGTGATAAATATTACATGGCAGGTGACAAAAAATAGTATATGATATATGACAGAATAAAGATTATGGATTGGAGATAACAAATGGGTAACAGTTGGCAGATGATTAATAACACATGTAAGGTGACAGTTAATAGATGAAACATGATAAGTGTTAAATGATGACAACCCATTTTTAAATTAACCCTTCAAACATGTTAGATAATAGACGCCGCATGACATAAATAATGACATATGACAGATAAAGCCTTATGTATTGGAAATAACAAATTCATGTTAAATGACAAGTGGTAATCATAGCAGATATTGGAATGCATGAAACAGATAACCGATTAGTGATGATAATTGAGGTAAAGGGTCTCTCAAATCTTTCAAAATGTTGAAATTCAGAACTTTATTATAAACAGCCTGTGTTTTAGATATTATAATTTTTTATACAATCAACGAGAGATAATTGATAGAAACAGATGATACTTGAGAATTAAGACATTATAGATAATAGATAACGTGTGTGATGGATCACAGATGATAGTTAACAGGTGGCAAATGACAGATAACAAAAATGATAATATAGCAGATAATTTGTGAAACGTGATAGGTGAAGGATAATAGATTGGAGATAACAAATGAATAATAGATGACAGATGATAAATAATAGATTATAGGTGACACATGATAGGTGTTAATTCATTCGAAGTGACAGACCATGTATGAATGTCACCAAATTTTTTAAACTAATGAAAAAATAAATTTATTGTTTTTATTTACCTGATATTTTAGAACTCTAGTAGTTTAAACTTTAAGAATATATCTTTTATTATCTCGAATTATTAGAAGTATTATTCAGGCGTTAATGGAAGAGGTAAACAGATAAGAAATGACAAATGACAAATATAAGATAATAGATGACAGAAAACAAATGGTAGTTCACAGATGATGAATGAGAGATAATAAATGTTAGTTGAAAAATATTATACAGATAGATAAAAGATGATAGATTAGAGATAAAAATTGAATCACATAAGGCAGTCGATAATTGATTCAAAGAATAATTTCCTCGAATCTTTGAGTATAATGAAGTTAAAATAAAAAAAATTAATTATTTTTAATTGACAGATAGAGAATAGCTAGGAAATCTTGAAAGCTTTTAAGATTATAGTATCACTGATTCTTCTAATGTTCTAAATTCTAATGTTCGCTATTAGGTTGATAAGTACACTTAAAACCATAAAGTATTATCACTTAGTAAAACACGGATAAGGTGTAAGGTTTCTAAAAAAATGAATTTGTTGTTTTACATACCATTTGGTACCTTTGATTATTTGATGAAGGAATTGGCCTGTACAATTGGACCGAGTGAAGATCCTCTTAGTATTGAGCAATTTGATGAGTCTACTAAGATAAAAGGAGGACTTCCAAATATCCCAGATCATTGCAGGTGGAGGCTTTTGAAGGTAAAATCAACCTTCAATATTTTAGCCTTTACCAGAAATCATATTCGAATCAAGTGTAGCGAGTTATTAACTCGGATTAAACTATCGCAACGTAAGAGCAAAACATTGATAGTCAATAAATTTTCTAAATGCTTTAATTACAAACAATTCGGGATTTTTATCTCACACACACACCTTGACAAGATTCTTATTGGACCTTACTTTTATTATGAAGCACATGACTTTGAACTTTGCGTTTCCTCAGCAATAAATTAGTTTATACTGAGAAATTTTGCAAGATGACTGGCCAGAAGATAAACACTCAACTGTAACTTGGTATAAACAGATTACAGCTCAAAAGCAAACAATTGAAAGTGTATCAATACATCATCGTATGGATCAGGTAGTGTGATAGATCTTACAGATATTGAAGATAATGTACAAAATCTAGATTTAGATGTAACAGATGTAGATTCAGTGCAAGGTGCAAATTTTATGTCAGCTGAAAGTAATGATAGTAGCACATCATCGAATTCTGTCACTGAAGAATCAACAAATGGTTTGAAGGCCAAACCACCTTCATATTCTTCAAGGTCATTGCTAAAGTTAAATAGATTGTTGAACAATAAAAACAACTTTTTAGAACCTTACACCTTATCAGTGTTTTACTAAGTGATGCCGTGGAGTTTCAACAAGTAACAGCCTCGTCGATCTAAAATAAATTATTATAATATAATTGATAACCTGGGTATTGGTTAAGGGTCCAATTTGTGGGAATATCTACTTTTAACTTAGGAAGCGACCTCGACGTCCTAATTTCCTTGGATAACACAATTCAGATTTTAAAAATGATTAAGACACATACCATTCTATGTGGGGGAGGGGTACATTTTTCTTATTCCCCTTCTCGTTAAAGGTCATCATATAGTCAAGCCAAATCCAAAAGTCTATGACACAGTCAACAACTAAAAAAGCAATTATTGGAAGACTTCAGAGAATCAATTCAGTATGCAACCATATCGGTGATTGGCAACCAAAGAGGACACAATCTAGCTTTTGATAAGGGAACAAAGTATGTTTCTTAAGGCATCATAAGGTAGAAGTAAACATTATTTAGGTATATGATCCATTGCCTTTGAAACTCAATCTGGTTGATATCTTCAGCATTTTAGCTACTGAAAGAATTCATAAGGTACGGAAACTGTAATAAATGAAGGTTTTGATTGATTGATTGTTGAGGCTTTGAAAATCCATTTTCAATATTAAGATTGAAAATGAAGGTTTTGTTAGTTCTTTCAATTCGAAAGAATTTGTTGCAATGCCGGCTTAAACTTAAACTGAACATTGGAAGGATATTTTTTTATTCTAAATTATTTTGCATTCAATTTTAACTGAGTAGATTTTTAATTCGAATAATCTTTAAATATTTACGTAACGATAAACGTGGGCGAGAGTCCGCGTCTCTCTTATCCAATTATTACCTATTCACCCGAACACCGGGAACTAATTGATCCGGGATTACTCTGCAGAATTTACATTTAGAAAGTCTTTTTGCGAATCGAAACGGAAAGAAATGAGCGGCGCGGAATTGTATGTGTGTGTTTGCGTGTGTAAGTGCGTGCGTGGGTGGAGATCCAGTCCATAAAATTGCGCCGTAAAATTACGACCTCGAACTTGACTCTCAGAGACGAGCACTGTCCGTCCTGAGAAGACTTTCGATTTTCGAGAGTGCCGGATTGACAGGTCGATCAATTAGACGGCCGTTCTTGGTTTAATTGATGTATGCAAATGAGGCAGAGAAGTTTCGTCGAACAATGATTGCATTATTATAGACATAGGTATTCGTATGTATTTGTGAGTTTGAGAGAGAGAGAGAGAGAGAGAGAAGTGTGATGAGGCTTAGGTTAGAAGCTGATGGAAGTGTAATTAATATTAATAATAATGTAAATAAAAGCGGTTTATCGAACCTGGGGATTTACACGTGGGTATAGTCCTGTTAGATTTTGAAGGGATGTTATTTTGAACCTAGCAACAACAGTAATAAACCGATTTCGATCTATTTAGGATCTCAGCAGCGTAGCGAAGCTCAAATACTCTTCGAGTACTCTTCGGGTAAACTGAAGATTTTTTTATTGTTCGATTATATCAAGATTTTTCAAAAAATGTTTTACCACAGGTTACGTGAGCAGTTAATTAAATATATATATTGACCGTTATATTGAAGTTGGTTAGAACTAAAGAAGATCTTGAACGTGTAATTTAGATTTGAATCAAAGAAATAATTTTTCCTGTTTGGATCATATATATTATAATATCCTTCTGTATATTTTAACATCTAGTTATGTTAACTCCCTCACCGCTGCCGGCCTGAATAAGACTAGATCGGTTACAAGTCGAATGAAAGAAAAAACACAACAGGATGTTTCCTAGAAGGATGGGAACTGAGACGATGGCCGTGGGTCAGTGGAGGTCGCCTCCTTAAAATGCCAGACCGTCTACCTGTTATAAATATTTATTATGTTATTTATATAACGCGAGCCTCGCATGCTTGCGACTCATCATCGATTCAACGATTAACCTATGCGTCTCCTCCGTACGGTCCGTAGAAAGGTGAGAGATATTGTCTAATCCGAGAGATAAAGTTAAACGTGCGCTCACGTATTGACACTTGACAGGCTGCTGAAGAGACAAATATGCGAGTGCAGTTATTCCCATTAGACGTAACGTCGTAACGACGTTTAATATCTTTATACGTTCCGATAGTGTGGTGGATTTTAGAAATGATGGTAAAAACGATGGTTTACTCATAATCATCACTGGTTCTAAGGTGTTGATCTTATAAATACTAATCTTATCGCCCTAATATTTATTCTGTGGTTGTTTTGGGTCATGAATAAATCAAAAAATGGGAAATCTTCCCCAGAAGAATGCCTTGAAGAACAAAAGAAGAAAACTAGGGTACGAGTGGAAGATCATTTTGCAAGTGAATTCTATTCTATTGAATAAAATAAAGTATCAAACTATGAAGCTATTTGTAATACCATATTAGCCAAAATAATGATTGGACAAAAAAAGCCATCTACAGGGTTTTCCTGCTTAATAGAAGAACAAGAAGTACAGTTCTTCTATTAAATCATCGATATTATTAACGATAATATAGATTGATTAAGAGAAGATAATCTATTTCAGGACTTTTCCCTCATTTGCATTTTTAGCTTTAAAATTTCTGATACTTTGGATAAGAAGGTACATTCAGCATGGTACCACTAAATGTACCTTCTCATCCAAAGAATCAGCAATTTCAAAGCTATAAATGCAAATAGGAAAAAAATCCTGACATAGATGATCTCCCCTTAATCAATCTAAATTATAATCAACGTAATTCAAATTGAATTATCAATCATTTACAATTTCTTACCATTTTTCTCTCTTTGGTAATTTTCGAATTACATCGATTAAACGAAATGAATAGTAATTAAAACCGCGTCTTTCAACATTTCCGCGAGTCGTACCGAATTTCGGGCGTTTGCGGTTTTCGGGTTCATCCACCTCTCGCCGCGTTCGCCTTGACAATAGCTGGCGGAAAGTAAGAGTGGAAGAACACCGCCGCCGTGTGTCTGCATTAATGGAAGACGGTATCGCGGTCCGCATCGGAAACGGCGAGGAACCGTAAAATTTGCATTATTTATGAGCGCCGAGATGTTCGCGGATTTTAATTACAGGCCGAAACGAAAGAATTAATCGCCGAATCCATAAATTCCGACCTATCGGACGTGGAAAATCGCGACTTTTCTCCGGGCCGGCATTATGCATTCTTTGCACAAGGGGTAGATCGTAATCGGTAACGTAATAATTATTATTACGGCATGAATTATGGACACTCGGATTTTTGATGGGATCTGGTTATCTGGTTTTATTGTTTTTTTTCTGTTGCTTAGTCATCGAAGATTGCCTTTCAAATGCTACAGACTAGATTAGTTGTTGAAACTTATAACTATGAATAAATAAAACGGAGAGAACGGTATGATAGGAAACAGAAACTATAACAAGGAGAAGCGCAAAAGAAAATGAGGGGAAGAAAACATAGTAAATAAAGAGAAACCAGAAAAAAAAAACCGGAGACAAAGAGATATTAAACTAGTGGAAATGGTTATGAACTTAAGCAAATATATTTTTTAATACAACATACTCTTAACCTACCTTAAATAACCATTCATTAACCTATTGTATTAAGCCACTACATCACCCAGCGTACTCTTGACCTACCTCAACAAAGATTTTTTAAGGAAGATCAAGGTTACGTTAGGTTAACGTACAATTTGTTAAGGTAGGTCAGGGATACGCTACAATACTGTTAATTGGTTTGTTTCACAAATATATTTGTGAAATATTTGTGAAACAAACCAAGTGAATTTAATTATAAAACCTATATAACTCATTGTTTATTAGGCTAATTTATATCACTATTCAGGAGCAAGGTAAATCAGGCAATAATTTGATTGTACGGATGGTCAAAATTATGCGAGATTAAGAAAATCTAAATTCTTTTTATCTTGTAGATCACTTTTATGAATGTATATAAATTATTGAATGTAGAGAAAATACAGTAGAGGTGAAGAGAAATGAGGAGCAAGTGATATGTGAGTTAAAATAAAGTAGAATTAAAAAAGAGATTAAGCAGAGGAAAGAGAATAAAAGAAAGACAGTAAAAATAAAGATAAATGGATAGTAGTATTAATAAAGCAGCGAACAGTAAATAAAGAAAACAGATAAAGGTACTAAATAGTATAAAGAGACAAGAGATTTAAAAAAGCAAAAAATAGATAGACGAAATATAGTAATAGAAAACGAAATGAGAGATAAATAACATAGAGAAAAAAATTTTAAAAGAAAGAGGTAGAAACATACAAAAAAGGAGAGATACTAAATAGTAGAACGAGATAAGAAAAAACAAGTAGAAAATGAGAGGCACGAGAGAAAAATTTAAGAGAATGAAATTAAAGAAAAGGTAAAGAGTAGAGAAAATATTCAGAGGGGGAAGAGAAGACATGAAAGGGACATAGAGAAAAGAGGTGTCAGTGGTGTAAAAGAGGAAAAAAGAGAAAAATAATTTAAATAAGTTGTGAGAAATAGCTGTAATAGAAAACACTCAGAAGTCTTTATAATTATATACCCTAATTTCAGACTTGTGATGATGATTATCCTGAAATAGCAAATAACAGAAATAAAACATAATAAATAGAAGAAACTGGAAAAATTTAAAGAGGCCAAAAGACAGAAAACACAATTGATTAATTCTTCAGGTTAGTAAAAAGAAGAATAACGATAATCCTATTCCTATTTTGCCATTTACTTTATTAACAAATAGTTCACTATGCCCAATTGTGTCTTATGTAACCTATTCATTCCACCAAATAAAATCAAAAATTGTTTAAAATCTCCTGAAGGAAAGTGGATTTGTTCTACGTGTCGTCAGTCTTGGAATACTCCGCCTAATTCAACTTCAAACGAACTTGACGTTAATTCTAAATCTGAAATTATTGCGGCCATCGACGAAATATTTAAGAACTACTTCGTACCCTTTTCTGAAGAAATTAAACAGCAAGTAAACGCATGTACTGAATCACTTGTACAACTTTCTGAACAAGTTATTGAGTTGAAAGCTGAAAATTCTCTTCTTAAAAAGGAGATTGATTCATTGCGTAATAAAAATTCACCAAGTTCGCCGGAAAATATTACCTTTGAAGTTGAAGATAGAATAAAAAGAGCCTACAATGTCATGATTTACAATATCCCTGAATCAAATAAATCTGATCCTAAATCTAGGCAACGCGATGATTGTGAATACCTCAAACGTGCCTTAAGTACTAACAACGATGCTATGAGTGCTGTTCCGGAAAGTTCTTTGTTTAGAATAGGTAAAATTGGTGAACGACCTAGGCCCATTAAGCTACACTTTAATAGCAGAGATGATGCTAGCGGATTTATTAAAATATGTAAAAACTTAAATTTAAACACTATTCGTGTGGGACCAGACCGTACTCCAATGCAAAGTAAGCTACTTAAAGAAGCTCGTACTCTACTGGAAGAGAAGCGACGAAAAGGCGAAGTAAACTCGACTATTAGATTCATTAAAGGTATACCTCAGGTTGTAACAAATAAAAGTGCTTCATGAGAATTTGTGCCCAATGGAAACATTAACGCGTATTACCAAAACGTCCGTGGGTTAAATACGAAAACTGAACCTTTCTACAATAATGTTAGTGTTGGTGATTATGATATAATACTCCTTACCGAAACTTGGCTATCTTCCAGTGTAGTGAATAGTGAACTGTTCAATGAGACTTATATAGTTTTCAGGACCGATCGAGACTCTATACTGTCCGGAAAATCAAAAGGTGGTGGAGTACTGATTGCCGTCCGCAATAATTTTAGAATTGAAATAATTACTACTGACCACATTAAATTTCAAGTGCCTTCAATTGACATATTAATATGTAAATGTAAGCTTAAATCTAACTGGATTTATATTATACTTGTATATATTCCTCCTGATGTTACCATTAATGATTTAACGATATTCTTTGATCTATTAACTCAGTTTGATTTTCAAAATAATACAGTAATTTTTGTAGGAGATTTTAACTGCCCAAATTTAGCCTCTAGCTCTAATAACTGTATTAATAAATCATGTGTTATTTCTAATTTTTGTAATTTTTTAGGCCTTAAGCAATATAATACAATAAAAAATATTTCAGGCAATCTTTTGGATCTAATATATTCTAATGTTATATGTCAAGTCCAAAGAGAGTCACATGCATTAGTTGTAGAGGATTCATATCATCCGCCACTTACATTTTCAATATCAGGTACTCCCAAATTATCTCCAATAAATAATAATGCTATTAAATTTAATTACAAGAGAGGCAACTATTCAGGACTTTATGAGAATTTAGGCAGTATTAATTGGAACACTCTTTATGGGTTTACTGATGTTGATCAGGCTTTTGAGGAGTTTTATAATACTTTAAACAACTTAATTATGCAGTATATTCCAACTTTTAAAGTAAAACAAAAAAACAAATATCCGCCTTGGTTTAATCACGAAATTATTAAACTTATTAAAGAAAAAAACCTAACCAGAAAGAAACTTAAACATTCATCGGCTGAGTTAACAAAATTTAGAAACTTAAGATCATTAATTAAGGGCAAAATAAAATGGGCTTATCGAAATTATATATTATCAACAGAAAATCAAATTATGTCTAATCCAAAACAATTTTGGAACTACGTAAACTCCAAAAAGGCAAATAAATCTAGGATTCCGACATCTCTGATTCATGGTGATAAGTGTCTTGATAATCCTCATGCTATAGTAAATGGTTTTCGTAAGTTCTTTGAATCTGTACATACCCCTTTATCTAAAAATATTCAGCCTGCTAAAGCCAGTGATATACCTCCCTTTAATTTTTCCCCTATACCGACTGATTCAGTTTTTAAACTTCTTAAAATGCTCCCAAATAACAATTCCGGTGGCGATGATAAATTACCTGCATTTCTGCTTAAGGATTGTGCTGTCTTACTTTGTGAACCACTTACTATCTTATTTAACTTGTCAATTAAAACTTGTAAATTTCCAAAAAAATTGAAAATTGCATCTATTTGTCCTATACCTAAATCATCTTCGCCCTTAGTAAACGTTAACAATTTCCGTCCTATTGCAATCCTACCACACATTGCGAAAGTATTTGAGAGGGTTTTGTATGATCAAATCTATAACCACATTAAACCATTTATATCTGTTAAACAACATGGTTTTGTACCTGGTCGCTCAACAGTGAGTAATTTATTTATATTTACACAAAGTATTGCTGAAACACTTGATTCTGCTGGACAACTAGATGTTGTTTACACAGACTTATCTAAAGCATTCGATAAAGTCGATCATAATATTCTTTTACAAAAGTTGAGTAATTTTGGTTTTTGCAAATCATCGAAATTATTAATGGATTCCTATCTACATGAGCGTGAAACCTATGTGACTCTTAACAGCTTTAAATCTAATTCCTACTTCCCAACGTCAGGTGTTCCACAAGGTTCAATATTAGGCCCGCTGTTATTTAATATTTTTATAAATGATCTATCTGATAACTTGAACTGTGAACATCTTCTTTACGCAGATGATCTAAAAATTTATTGTAATGTAAATAATATGAGCGATTGTCAGAATTTACAAAGTAACTTAGAAAAAGTTTCTATTTGGTGTCAAGAAAATAGACTGGAACTGAATGTTGGTAAATGTAAATCTATGTCTTTTACTAGGAAATCCAATCCAATTCAGTTTAATTATTGTATCAATACCACTCTAATAGAAAGAGTAACACTTTTCAAGGACCTTGGCGTATATTTTGACTACAAATTATTATTTAATAATCATGTTGAAGCTATTGTTAATGACGCTTTTAAATCTCTTGGCTTTATTTGTTGGAATTCAACAAATTTTCAAAACCCAATCATATTTAAAACTATTTATTTTGCGTACGTACGTTCCAAGTTGGAGTATGCGGCATTGATATGGTCTCCCCAAAATCAGCAACAGTCCCAGCTTCTAGAGAGTGTCCAACGAAAATTCTTAAAATTTTTACATTTCAAGTTAGTAGGTCATTATCCAATAAGAGGTTTTGATCACAATGAATTACTTAAATTATTTAATTTTAATTCGCTTGAGTACCGACGACAAAAGACAGGTATTAGTTTTCTCTATAAGTTATTGCATGGTTTTGTTGACTCATCCGACATATTAGGCAAAGTTCGGCTGCATGTACCATCTTTCAGCAGCAGACAGAAGCCAACTTTCAATATTGTGTGCCATCGAACAAATTATGGGCTGAAATCTCCTTTAAACATTATTTGTAATAATTTTAATCATATAGCGCCACATTGTGACATTTTTTGTGATACTTTTAGTTCAATTATTTCATATATTGACCGTACACAGTAATTTGTATTGTATTAATATTTACTTTTTTGTATTATGAATATTTGTTTATTTTGTATATTTATTATGATTTGTCTTGTAATTGGGATTCGTTTCCTGTATGGGCAATAAATACATTATTATTATTATTATTATTATTATAATAGAGCAAAATAATAAAGAAAAATAAGATAGAGGAAATTGAAAAAGAAAAGGGAATAGAAGGGAAGTGAAAAACATAAAACAATTTAAAAAAGATAGTACGGATATATCCAGTAGAGCAAGTGACGTAAGAGAGAAAAGAGACATTATTTTTGACCTACCGTAAATAACCATCCATTAACCTATTAAATAAAGCCATTGCACCATCCAGCGTACTCTTGACCTACCTCAACAAAGAGCATTAGAAGATAATTTTTTATTCTTTCACTTTTCTCTTACTACGCTCTCTTTTCTTTCCCTCTTACGTCAATTGCTCTAGAAAATAGATAGAACAAAAAAGAAACAAAAAGCAAGACAAAAGAGAGATACTAAATAATAGAGCAAGATAAGAAAAAAAACATTATCTTTTCTCTCTCTGCTCTCATTTCTCTCTTACGTCACTTACTCTACTAAATATATCCGTACTATCTTTTTTTATCTTTCTTACTTCCCTTCCATTCACATTTCTTCTTTAATTCATCGAATCTTGTTTTTCTTTTAAAGAGAAGAAAGAGAAAAATTGAAAATGGTGTAGAGTAAAAAAAAAGTAGAAAAGGAGAAAACAAGAAAAATAATACAAAGATATACTTAAGAAAAGAAAGAAATATGAGAGTACTCGATGGAAAATTTACTGATATACCTATTAGAGCGAGTGACGTAAGAGAAAAAAGAATAGAGAAAGAAATAAGTTAGTACAGGAAGATAAAAGAAAAAAAAGAAATAGAAGAGGGCAAGAGAGGAATAAAAAGCGTAGAGAAGCAGAAATAGAAAGAGAAGAGAAAAGAGAAATATTACAGAGATAGACCAAAGAGAAGAAGGGGATAAGAGATACTTTTTCTTATTTCACTCTCTTATAAGAGAAATACAAAAAATATAAGAGCTAAAGGAAATAGAAGAGAGAGAAAGAGAAAAAATACCACTAAGGATAATCCATTTGTTATTTAAGATTAAAAGGAAAGGAAAAGAGAGTAGAGAGAGAAAAAAGGGAAAATAGAAAAGAAAGTTTAGAGAGCAATACAAAATAAAATAAAAAAGACTAAAAAGTTGTCGAAATGAAACAGTAAAAACCATAAGTAGAATTAAGCTTATTCTACTTATCGTTTTTTATACTCTAATTATAAGTTTCTCAAGATCACGCCAAAAATTTAAATCTGAAGTAGGTGATATTTAAGAGCTAAAGTATTAATTTGTAGTTGGCCTTTTTGGTGTTTCTCCCTCGGTCTTCACCTTAAAGAATATAAATTTAAAAGGCCCAAAAAGAACTCAAAACAAAAATGTCTAATAAACGCGTTTTTATTTTCTATTCTTCTTAAGAAGACTGTTAGTTGGGTTTATAACTTTATTTGCAGATTCTTTATTAATTATTCATTAATATCCTTAAATAGCTACTATATGTTACTAGTTTATGTGACAAAATTTGATTTATCTTTTAAACCTTAGAAGAAAAGTAAGTGGAGAGTGAAAGAGGAAATGAGCAAATGTTGTGAGAAATGGGAGAAAAGAAAGAATCTGAAGTGGAAAATAAAATTAGAGAGAATATGAAGAAGAGACAAAGAGAGAAAGCTATAGGAGAAGAAAGACAAGTAATTTAGGAAGAGCAAAAAATAAGTAGAGAGTGGAGAAAGGATTGAGAGTAGAAAGTGCGAAAAAAAAGTAGAGGAACAGAGAAAAAGAAGTAACATAGACGAATAAAAAAAAAATAGAAAAAAATATGAGTCAAAAAGTGGAAGTAAGGTGTAATATAAAATGAGGAAAAGAGAAGAAAAATGAGAGTGAACAGGAAGACTTGAAAAGAAGTGAATTAGTGTAGACTGCGGAAAGACGAGCAAGAATAGAAATAGAAATAAGAGAATAGATAATAAAGGTGTAAGAAATAAGATGATATATATATATATATATATATATACTGATGTTCTTTAATTGTTATTTTATTTATATTTGTCTAAAATCCGACTTTGTTTCTTTTGTTTGATTGTATGTATAATTGTATTTTTAAATTTATACTTCTAATTATATATTTACGTGTGTAAACCTGTAGCACCAATAAAGTATTATTATTATTTTTATTATTATTATTAAAGAAAAGAGATAGGAAAGAGAAGCAAATAAAGAGAAAAAAGTTAATAGAACGATAGGAGAAGAAATGAAATAAATTTAAAAGACAAAAGAGAAAAGAAAAAGACAAGAAAACAGAAAAAGAGTAGTGACGCAAAAGAAGTAGGAGTAGAAATTACAAGAAAGATAAAATAGGGATACTAAAGAGATAAAGAGAATAGAAAGAAAATAAATGTGAGAAATACATTGCTGTTCTATTTTCAATCTCATGAGATCGAATTAAAAACAAGAAATATAGAGGAATAGAACACAAGAAGTAACATGAGGGAGGTAAAAATAGATAAAAATAATAGAAGATAACTAAGACAATGTGACAAATAAAAATATATTTAAAAAGCAAAAGATTAAAGAAAAAAATTAAGAAATAATAAATTAAAGGTGAAATAAACGAAGTAGGGACAGCAAAAAAATAAAGGAAAAGTAGGAGTATACAAAGAGATAAAAGTAGAGAGATACTAAAGAGTAACAAAATAAGAAACTAGCAAAAAGTGAACTCAGAGAGACTGAAGAATAAAAATATGAAGAACGCTAAATGTAAGAAGAGAGTAAAAAATAAAACCATTACAGAAAGAAGTTAGTAGTAGACAATGAGAGAAATGAAAATAAACTAATGACGTGAAGGAAAAAATAGAGAAATAAAAAAAATATAGAAAAATAATTTAAAAAAAAACAGAGACGAGATAAAAAAAGGAAGTGGAGAATAAAAAATAGATTAGCATTAGAGAAATTGAAAAAGGTGTAGAGAAAAAAAACATGACAATATAATAAAAACATGTTCAGGGAACAAAATTAAAAGTATAGAGAAACAAGAGGAAAAAGTAAATGAGCGAGCAGAGATAGATAAAAATAATAAAGAAAAGAAATAAGAGAGAAAAATAGGCAACGAAAGGAGAGTGAAGAAAGAGAACGGGGACTATAGTAGAAAAAAAGGAACAAGAGATATTTATAAAACATAATGTATTAAGAGAAATAAATTAAAGAGGTCTTACTTCTCGCGAAGAAAAAAAGAAAACAGTAAAAATGAATAAGGGTAATAATATCATAATAAGAAATGAGATGATAAAAAAAAGGAGGAAAAAAAGTTAAGAGAGTAGAGAGAAGATAAGAGGAGAAATGAAATAAATTTAAGACAGAAAAAAGAAAAGAAAACGAAAACGATAAAAGAATAAATATTTGATTGTAGAGGCTTTCACTTTGTGATACATATTTTATAACTTTAAATAAAATAAAATAAACTTTATTTATATGACACACTTTATTACTTTTAGTGACTACAGTTTCGACACAATTTAGCGTTTATTTTATTTTATTTAAAGGAAAAAGAGTAGTTATTAAAAAGTAGGTGTAGAAAAAAACAGCAAGAGGAAATAAGGATATTAAGAGATAAAGAAAATTAAAAGAAAATAAATGAGTGAAATAGAAAACGAGTGATGTAAGCCTGAAAAGGGAAAGAAAATGAGGAATAATAATACAATTAAATCACTATCATCGGCTAATATATTTTATTATTCCTCACTTTCTCTATTCCCTTTTCTGCCTTACATCATTCGTTTTCTATTTCACTCATTTATTATCTTTTAATTTTCTTTACCTCTTGAAGTTCATTTATGCCAATTATATCATATATTGTTCTTTAAGTTGAATAAATTTGTTTATTAATATTATTATATAAAAATATAAAGAGAAAACAGAATTATATTTACAGAGAAAGTATGGATATATTAAAGAGTTAGAAATGTTGAGAGTAGGACGAGAAAAACTAAGATAAAAGTTTAAAAGTATAAGCTAAATTTAAAAAAGTAGATAGAAGAATGTGAAAAATAAAGAATTAAAGAAGGTGAGTAAGAAGAGAAAAGAAAAGAAAATGAGCTAGTAGAAATAAAGAGAAAATAGAAGAAAGAAAAGAGAGAGATTAAAAAGTAGAAGAAATGGGTAATATACAAAAGAAAAAGTTCAAAGGAAGGATGTGTAGAATAGGAGAGGAAAAATTAAAATCAAAAGAATAAGAAAAGAGGAGCAGATGAAAACAGAAGGTATGAAAATATAAGAAGAAATTTATTTAGGGAACAAAATTAAAAAGCAAATGAAATAGTGTAGCAAGAGAAGAGGTTCACGTGTTGAAAGTAAGAGAGGATATGAAGAAGAAGAGATAGATAATAGAAGGAGACAAAAAGAAAAACTAATGTGAGAGAGTAGAGATAGATGAAAACAGAAAGAAAAGAAATGAGAGAAAGAGAAGAAGATAAAGGGAGAGAAAAGAGAATTAACTGGAAAAAGTGAAATAGTATAATAGCGAGGAAAGAGGAACGAAATTAGAAAGAGAGAAAGGATATTAAGGACAAAATGAGAAGAAACGAGGAAAATGTCAAATACAGAAGATAAAAGGAGTTAAGACAGAAAAATTAAAGAAGAGTAAGACAGGGGAAAGATAAAAAGAGAAGAGAGGGTGTGAGATATGAGATGATGATGAAAATAGTAGAAAAGGCAAATGATGCAAAAGATAGTAATTAGAACGATAATAATTACTTTAAAGCACAAAAGAAAAACGTTTTGTTAAGTTTTTATAATTTCTATTCATGTATTAATTGTACCATTTGTCATTTGTATTTGTGTAAGTATATTTTAATTACCAATTTAAGTTTTAATGGTAATTTTACTCTGTAATTGTCCTTTTGGCTGTTAGGTAAAAGTCGACCAATAAATATATAAATCGAAAAAAATCTGACGGAAAAGAATTAGGAGTAAAAATAGTGTAAAAGAAAAAATAGGGATACTAAAGAGTTGAAGGATATAAAAAGAAAATAAATGAGAGAAAAAGAAGAGCAAAAAAGTATCTTGAGAACGAAATAAAAAAGAGAGATGGAATAAAAGGAGACGAAAAGTGACACGAGAGAAAAAATTGAATAATGAAAAAAAATGAGCAATAACAAAATCAATCTTAAAAGTAAAAGACAAAAGAAAATAGAGAAGAGTAAGTGTGTGTGTGTGTTAAGAAAAGCAGAAGTATAATGAGAGAGAACATAGGGAGATAATAAAGGATAAGAGTAAAAAGAAGAAAAGTGAGATTTACAGAAGAGAAAATGTATGAAGAAAATTAAAGAAGAAAAGAGAAATGGAGAAAGAAAATAAGCTAGTGATATGAAGGGGAAAAAAGGAGAAATAAAGAAAAAAATAGAAGAAAGAAAAAAGAGAGATATTGAAATGCAAAAAGAAGAAAGATGTGTTGTAAACTAAAATGTCAAAAAAGAAAGCGGTAAAAAAGAGGAAAACAATAGGGAAAAGCTAAAGAAGTGTAAAGATGAAAATTTTCTAAAGAGAAAAAAGAGTAAACAGATTATAGTTTAGAGAAAAAAGAGGAAAAAGGGAAGAAGAAAAAATATATGGGTGATTAGATAGGATAAAAAATTATTTAGATTAACAGGATACAAGAGAAATCAGTAAATCAATTAAGGGTTGTTTATAGAAAGGAACTTGTTTGGTTTTACAATTTCCAAGTACCTTTCTATAAACAACCCTTAATATTTAAATGCAACAAATCAGTAAATCAAGTCGATAAAAAGAAATAATGTGTATAAAACTGTTATCAAATTAAACATGATTTAATTAGAATAGAGCAACAAATTATATATAAAGGAAAAATTTAATAAGTTGATTTATTAATTCAATAAAATATAACTGATTACGCACAGCAATGTATGATTAGATTTTTTTTGTATAAGGATTAACAGCACGACGTAGAAATTGTCTACAATTAAAGAAACCGATTTTTAGACAGACTCAACATCTTAGTTAGGAAAACACCTGAAAAACTAACGACCCAAATAGAAAAATATCAAGTATATTGTTTAATTAAATCATCAGTAAATCTAATATTATACTCCTACTTCAAATTTGAATTTGAATTTAAATTTATTACAAATATTAATTAGAAAAACATGAGAACATTTCGTAAATATATTTTAATTTTACAAATATTATTCTACAGTTTAGAATACATTTCTAGACTTTCTTCTATTAACATTTTCAGTCTGTTACAACTTTTTTCTAAGTAAAAAAATTAAAAATGAGAAAAATATAGAGAAAATTATTGTATTAGAGAAAGAGAAGAGAGTAGAACAAAGAGAAATGAAAACAGTAGAGGAGAAAACTAAGAATTTAAGAACGAAATCATTGATAATTTTAAAAAAGGAGAAAAATGAAAGAGATTAATAATAAAAGAAACTAAAGAGGAGAATGAAGTGGGAGTAATAAAAAAGGTTAACGACGATCGGTAAGGTGATATGAAGGAGATAAAATAGAATACGTAGAATAAAATGAGGGGAGGAAATTTTGGAACAGTATGAATCCATTATATTTCTAAAATACTGTGTTTTACTCTGTTCAGTTTATTTTTTACAGGAAAAAATGTGCAAATGTTTAAATCATTGAGCATTTTGAGTATTTACTAAAACTATTTGATTTTTGGCACCCAATAGAGGGAAAATCATTACATGACTGATTAACTCTCATCTTAAATTCTGCTTGGAAAAACTACAATCTAATCTGCAGTAACAAGTCCATTCCTAAAAATGGTGAATATTTACATTTCAGTTTGCTGAAACCACGTTTTTTCTCTTAGTATTCAGTTTAAAAAAAAATAAACTATTTCTTTTCTTTTGTATCCGACGACATCGTTCGGATGCGTGACACAAAAAATTACATTCCATCGATCAAACTCGTTGAAAAAAATAACGCTATTCCCTTACGTCGAACAAATGGGTTTTTGATTAAAACAGGGACGAGCTGACGTGACAACACGAAAACAATCAAACTAGTTTAGCCATTTGTGTGCAGCATTATATCAATAAAACGCTGAATAAGTTATTGTTTTATATAAAAAAATAATAATACTCCTAGTTCTTTATATACGAAAATTCAAATAAGGATAAAATCTAGCAAAAACATAAATATTACAGAAGGGATAAAAATTAACTAATTAAAATACAGAAAGATTATGAAAAAAGAGATAGGAAGAAGAAACTAGAAAAGAAAATGAGGTAACTTCTAAAAAAAAAATCTCCAAGCAATGTTAACATGCATAAAGGTAATAATTATAAAAATACGAAAATATTTCTTAAATCTACAACATCTATAAATGTAATTAACTAAAAAGGGTGGAGATAGAATCTAAAAAGAGAAAACTTGTTGTTGAAAAATGTTTATGCTATTCAAATATATGAAAGGTGACGAAGAGAAAAAGAAGGAGATATGAGGGGAGGGTGGAAAAAGGCTTTATAACTGTTTGAAATTCTCAACAAAATTCTATCGCAATAACTTCAATAAAATACATCTTAAATTATCATTTACCTGTCAACAACAGTCACAAACTAGTTTCGACCTAACTTAGATCTCATCAGCGAAGTGGAGTTGAAGTCGAGAAAACTCCATATTATCACTTAATAAAACACTGACGTGATGTAAGGTTTAAAAAAATCGTTATATATTTGTCATCTACCTTATGAAACCTCTGGATGGCGAAACAATTGTTGTAGAACAATAAAACTATTTTTTGAAAGCTTACATTACGTCAATGTTTTATTAAGTGATGATTAGATTCTTTCGAACGTTACAAAATTTGTAAGAATTTGTGAAACTCTTCTAACCATTTCAACCTAGAAAATTGTTCTATAAAAACTAAAGAAAACACGTTATTATTTTTTGAAATCTTGAAAATTTAGATTGGTTTTGAAGAGCAAAATCCTTGCTCCCTATAGACTTTTAAAGTAATTAGATTTTTTGGAATCATAGATAATGTCCAATGTTCTGAGAAGCAAATCTCTTAGGTCGAATTAGTCTTAAGAATTTGTTAAAGAGTGAAACTTCTCTTAAGTAAATGTTTTAGAGAAAATGTATTTAGAATTATTTCAATCTTTAAAAATTAACACAAGACTTTGGTGTGTAAAACATTTCGATCTTTCTAAATTTATGTTTTTATAAATTAATAATGAAAAATTATGGATTCTTGAAAATTGAACACGATCTTGAGGACCTTTGGTTTCATAAAATTAAGTGGAAAAAATATTATCATATTCTTTCTAACCTTAAAAAATTAGCATGAATTTGAAATGTAAAACTCTTCTACCTATTTGAACCTTGGAAACTATTCTATAAAAACAGAGGAAACAGTTTATTATTTTCTTTAAAATCTTTGAAATTTAGATTTAGTTTCGATTACAAGCTCTTCACACCAGTTTAAATTTTAAGACTGTTAATTTAATTCGAATTTTTGGAATCGTAAAAAATGAACAAGGTTTTGAGGAGCAAAACTCCTTAGTCTATTTAGACTTAAGGATCTGTTTTGCAGAAATTATTAAATTATTTTGAAAAGAAGCAAAATTTTGAGAGAAGAAAACTTTTCTGCCTATTTGGAATCAATGTAATCATAATGATGGTTGCGACCGTTACTACGTGGTTATTCATAATAAACACTGAATATTCAGTGTTTTGAATCAATGTGTTTTAGTACTCTGTATTAAAACTATTTATAATTTAGTTTTTCGTGAAAATTGATCACATTGGATCTTTAAAAGAGTTAATATTTCATATTAGGTGGATCAAAATTTATTTGAAGTAGTAGCCTTCGTAACATTTCTTTAGTTTGATAGAAAATAATCAAAAAGAGCTAAAAAAATATCTTTGACAAAGTTCTTATCATAAATAGTTAAAGATTTCGAAACGTACTATAATTCCCCCCAACATCACCAGATTATCAAAACTTAATAAAAAAAAACTTTAAAAATGTATTTACCGCTACAGAGAAATTAATTATCTCCACCTTATATTATATAAGTTTATATTCTCATCTAACATAACTATAAGTCATTATTGAGGTCATTAATTCACAGTTTCACGGGCCTCCCCTCAATTTCCTCCGGTCTTCACGCGATCGGGAAGGCGCCATCGCCGGCGTAAATTAAAGATGGAATTAAAACAACGTAGTTAGTAGCTGTCAGGGCAGGTAACCGATACACGGGGTTAATAGGTTCCTAAATTAGGCGGCCTATTCCAGAAGGGTTCAACGTTTCCAAAATTATAGATGGCTACTCGAGAAAGCGAGGCACGCACTTATTCCACTTCTGGGATTAGAGTATTTACACTTAGTAATTGCCGGTGCGAGCGTGTTCCCATAAATTTCACAAGTAAATCCTTTCGGCGATTTCGTGTTTACGATTAAGAACGTTGAATATAGAAGTAATCTAAAGATGTTTTTAGATTATAAAATATTTTATTTGGTTATTATAATTATAACTTTATAGTTGTTCAAAATAGATTGTGCTTACATAATATGTTCAAATGTTAAATTTCAAATTCTACTGAAATTTCAGTCAAACGCGAAAAGGCTTGAGTTCACTTTTTGTGTTCTTCCACTCGCACCCATTTTTTAAGAAGACTAGAGATTATTTGATTAAATCAATTCATCATGATCATCATCAAAAAAATCATTACCAGACTTATGAATGAAAAATATCGAAATTACATGTTGACTTTTTGTTAAAATCATTTAAGTTTTCTTATTTGGGTAAAATTTCATTAAACTTTTTAAATTTCGCCACCATTTGAATTTGAATATTCTTAAGGTTTATATTTAAAGTAATTATCCTTTGAAAATTACTGGCGCCTTATTAGTCCCAAATTAGGACCGAAGCGCCCTATAAAACAACCGACCAGCCTCATTAATTTTTGATGGCCGGAATATACGATTTATTAATAGATTATACTTGACCATCTCGTTAACGTTTCCATGTAGGTAAGAGTAATTGCGGAGTGGATGTGTTCCGATTGTGAAACACGTGTTATAATTAAAATCGAAATGCCAATAAGAGAGGACGTTACCAGCTGGCAGTGAGTCGTTAGAAAGTGATTAATCCAGCCGAGGTTATGACTGTCAATAAAAATCGGTAGTTGATTGATTTCTGGTGAAGAATTTCGATGATGCAACGCCGCGTCCGAGGTTGGTAAATCGAAGTTTAAGTGCGCCCATAGAGATAAGCTTCTGAACACAGGGAGAGAACAAACGTTCATGATGGATCGGCCATTACGTTTTATCATGTTCTTCAGAAGTGGCTAATCGTTTACGTTTAATAAGACATGGCTTTTTTTGATGTGTACCACGTTACGAAATATTTCATCAGTAATATTTTGGTCATGACAAATTTAATTTTATTATTATGGTATCTGATTGAGTTTAAGACAATAGATGTTGCATTAATGGGTATATCCATCCTTACAGATGGCTTGAGGTTTTAAAATCTCTATAAAATGTTGTTTCTCCGTCTGCAACTTTGCTATCCTGATAAGATTCCAAATAAATCGTAACTAGTTCAAAGCTATTGTTGACCGGGTTTTAACCGTTTTCCTGGAGAATGAAGAAGTATTACTGTTGGATGTGTTTTATAAAATTTTCCCACAGTTGGGTGCCAAAAATCTATTTTTTTAAGTAAATACTTAAAATGCTACTAATAACAATATTTCTCAATCAAATAATTGTGTCCTTTACCCGAAGAATGAAGTATTACTCTTTGATGTGTTTTATAAAATTTTCCCAATGTTGGGTGCCAAAAATGGTAAATTATAAAATTTTATATATATTATAGTAAATACTTAAAATGCTACCAAAAACAATATTTCTCAATCAAAATTTAAATTATAATGACGACATCAACGTTAAGAATATTGTTCCCAAGGTGTAAACGAATAATCACTTACATATAAACTTGAGCATTCGAAAATTTTAATGGACCCATTCCCATCCATTACACCGTGTAATTAAACGACCTGACAAGAGCGACGACGTACGTGCATGTCGCGCACGTCGTTGATTAATTGCGGACACGGACGGGACGACTCGGTTACATTAGCGGCGTGGATTTTTCTGCACCGAAGACATTTACTCCACACACAGCCGCAAACAACCTCTTCACGATCATCAGCAGCCGTAATTAATAACAGAAATTGCAAACGGCGCAGCGAGTGTGCCGACGAGTCAATTAAAAACCGGACGACCTTTCCGAGAAATTTTCGGTGAAATTTTCGACGCTGATTTTCTAGATGGTTGAGCAAAGGCCAAGAGCACGCTTTAAAAAAAAAACTCGTCTCTTGAGTTATTTTTAAATGCCCACGTTACTCGTCTCGTCTTAAATATCAATGGAGATCGTAAAACGGATGGCCAGAATGACTCAAGGTTCTGGCATATGTGTACTGGATGGAATTATCAATGGAATTTGCAAAACAAAAAGAAAAAAAGAATTACTGAAACGGTTTTCTAGCATCTGTAGTAAGAATTAATTCTTTGATTAAAAGTTTAGATGCTTAAAACTATAATTTAATCTTGATTTATTACATAATTTATTAAACTTAACTTGACTTTCTTTCTGTGTCCCTCCAAAACTATCCTCATTCTTGAATGGATAAAAGAGGATAGTTTTGGAGGCAAACTCCCTTAAAGACAAAGAAAGAAACTGGGGTAGTGCATGCGCACCGCCCGACGCTGCGTCCAGTCTCCTACTCAATTTCGACTCTCACCTACACGAAACCTCATATGAGGTTGTGAACCCCGGTAACCTGAGCAACCTCGCTTACGATGCAGTAACAATTCGTTTCGAAGATGAGGACTTGGCCAACGAGGCAAACTATAATCACAACTTTATGATGCCAATATTTGAGAAATATCCGTGGTCTAAAGTGGTATCCTAGATAGATGTGAACTTAATGGTGTCTCTAATTTTACGGATACTATAAAACTCACAAATTTTCAACAAGTAACAGCCTCATCAATCGAAGAATCTAATAATGTTTTTACTTATTTCCATGAAATTAAGGGTCTCCAAAATGTTGCTCATTTATTTCTAATTTATTTTGAAAAAAAGCCATAAATTTAAAAAGATCGAAATATTTTGCTTCACAAAATCTTGTCTATTTTCTAAGATTGCAAAATTAGAATTATTTTTTTTAGGTTTACAATGACCAAGAACTTTCACTCTTCAAAACCCCTTCAAAAAATTCTCAAGTCTAAGTAGACCTAAGAGATTTGCTTGTTAAAACATTGTTCATTTTCTAAAAATGATTCTAAAAAATCTTATTAAATTAAAAATCTTCAAAGACCAAGCACAAAAAGTAACAATATGTTTTTCCTGTTTTTCATAGAATAATTTCCTAGATCGAAATGGATAGAAGGGTTTTACTAAACAAATTCTTGTTAATTTTATAACGTTTTACAAACTTTATAAACTAATGGTCCTTAAAATGTTGCTCATTTCCTAAGAATCTTTTCTTACTAGTAAATAAAAAAAATCATATCTTAAAAAAGGCCGAAATGATATATGCTCCTTAAAATCTTGTTAATTTTCTAAGACTAAAAAGTCTAAATACATTTTCTCTGGAAAATTGGTTTAGGTTTATAATTGTAAACGAATTTCCCCCTTCAAAATCTAAGTAGCTTTATAAAACCACAAAGCATTAAAAATTGTTTTATCATTAAATTTTTATAGAACAAATTCATAGATTTTAATGGAAGAAGTTTTACTTTTCAAATTCTTGACAATTTTTAAAGTTATTTTTATGGAATAAATAGCAACGTCCAAAAAAACAAGAAGTTTAGATACTCAAATCTTAGTTAACTTTAAAATAATCCAAAGAATTGAAAAGTGTAAATAATGGATACAACAATGTTATTTATATTGATTTGAATAACTTCACTAATGTTTACAGAACAAATTCACACATTTAAAATAAACAAAACCTTTTACTCCTTAAAACCTCATTAATTTTCTTAAATTTCTAAGAATCTAATAATGTTTGTTCACAATTTTCTAGAAGCCTTACAACTTTGTTAATTTTTCAAGATTACAAAAAAAATGCAGTAATTTCTGTAGTACAGATTCAAAAATTTAGGAATGTAATAATTTATTTAGTCTAAAAGTTTTTTCAGAACCTTATTAATCTTCTAAAGTTTCAAAGAACATAATACGGGATTGTTTTATCATTTCTAATAAAAAATTCTTAGGTGTAAAGGGGGTTAGTTTTGTTTTCCAAAAACTTTGATCATTTCTGAGATACTTTCCGTAGTAATTTCCAAAAAAAATCTAAACAATCTAAATGACGGAAAAGTTTGGTTTTTTAAAAATTCCCGATTGTAATAAAAATATTTTCCCTGCGAATTTTTGTAGATCAAACTCCTAGGATTAAAAGAATATACTAAAAACGAATCCAGCATCTCTCACAAAGTTCTTTCTTTAAGTATTCTATACTTGAATAAAATAATCCAAATTTTTTTTCTTTATTTAAAGTTAGATGTAAAAAAATTAAAATGTTTAATGCTTTACATGAAAATGTATAAAAGTATTCAATAAACAAAGCTTACCTGTAAAATATTTCTAAGGGTGAAGATGTAACAGCCTTACCTGAAAATTAAAAAATAATAAATATAAATAACTTAGATATTATTACTAGATTAAAGTTTAAGTAAATATATCAATTTAATAGAAATATTTTCAATAATTAAATCTTTCTAGCCTGAAAAGAAAACTTTTTTAAACATTTAAGCACATTTAGTTGAAAAATTATTATATTGTAGCGGGGTACGATGGATTGTGAAAGGTCTGCTCTTCCAATGCAGCCAGTAGCCAGTTGGCTATAAGCAGTATGAGTGAAAAGACGTTAAGTATATTTTTCGACTCTGTAACATAGCGCGATGAATCGTTCGCTTGAACAGCGATAAACAAACAAATTTGTGTGACGCTTGGAAAGATTATGACTGTATAATGTTTCAGTACTTTCAGATGTACTTTCAGATTCTTTAAGAGGCTTTTAAAGATGACTGCATTTCAAGATCACAGTACGGGAGATGGCACAAGGCCTTCAAAATGGTCTGGAAGAGACCGCTGACGAATTACGTTTTGCAAATCGAGTGACCGAGGGTCTGCAAATGCGCAAGATATGCGCAAAGCTTGTAGGATTTAGTATTAGTAGTAGTATTTATTTATCTAATATGCCTACATATTCCTTCAGCTTGTGCTGAAAATATTAATGGAAAACGAGAACTTGTTTGTTGTATTTGTTTCAAAATAAGCCGGACTTTGTGATCTATGTTACAACTAGATGTTCGAGTACGACCCACATTCGAAAAGGCCGAGCTTCAAGAGGCACACAATGTAAAACCCCCAAGAAAGGGCGAACGATGCTCGTTGTGTTGTTTGTATTTGTACCGCAGAAAGAAACTCTAAACTCAGCCTTTTACATTGAGATGCTCAAGAAGTTGAAACACCAGGTAATGCGCGGGAGTGCTGACATCAAAGATACCACCAGGCTCCACCATGTCAATGCCCCTAGTCATACGACCTTCATCCTTACTAATTTCCTGGTTCCAAGCAATATCCCGGTGCCCCCAACCCTATTACAGTTCCAACTTGGCTCGGTGTAACTTATTTTTGTTTCCCCGACTGAAGAGAGAACTGAAAGGAAATCATTGAGAGTTCGAAAGCAGCCGTACGATCAATACATATATTTTTCCTAGAAATGCGCATTACTTTCATAATGGACCTTGTATATAGGTGTAGTATATACTTTATCTGCGAAGCCAGAGTTTGTTTCTCTGTCGACAAAAGCCACAGACTGGCTTCGGTCTATTTTGATCTCTTTAGTGTAGCGCAATTGTATCCAGAGAAATGCAATGCCATTATAAATACTACTTCAAATATTACTTTCAAAACGATGAGAAAATAGTAGAATCTTAGGAGTCAAAAAGATAATGATTGAATTTAAAAAGCGAAGATTATATTTGTTGCCAATATGGTCTGAGGATAAATAAATGTTAAAATGTTTAATTCCAAATAATTAGGCCTGCTCTTTATATAATCCTTACCTTCAAAACCACAAATAAAAAAAATGCTGTATTCCAAAAAATGCTGTATGCAATACCTGCCTATTAAAATCCCGAAAAGTTAGAAAAGCGATTGAATGATTATCAAAAGAAAAAGCACTGGAAATATGAAGGTGGATTGACTAATAATTATATAAAACCAGAATTGTTTATGATAATCCTAAAATCCTTAGTGGTTGTCAACTAAAATGTCTATCAATGCTCTGAGAAGATTGTCGAACTCAATGGAAGAGATTTCCAAAAAAAGGAAGCACTGTAGATAGATTTAATTTCGAAAGGAAAATATATTAAAATTAATGTCAATCAGTGCTCTGAGAACATTGTAGATATATTTGGTTTCGATTCTTTTTTAAATCAAACTTAATGGCAATGTTAACTAAGACTTAAAAAATGGGAATGGTCAGTTAAATATAATTTAATTCCAAGTGTCAAAAAAAAATATGATAGTGCTTATCTTTTAATACCACATATAAATATCTGTTTTATTCAGGTATCATGCTTGCCAGTATCTTGAGAAGATTGTAGCAATCGATGGAAACGATTATAACTAGATATTAACAATGAAGATGATGCTTTTTAAAGAAAATAGAAGCATTATCAAAGCTGCCGATAATTACGAATAAAACAGGCAAAAACTGAATTATTTGATATTATCAATATTCAATTCTTTTAGAGCAAGTAAAAAGTAAACTCATCCTCGACAACATCGATCATCCTTATAAAAATAATTGTTGAAGTTAAAAACAACTTTGCCTATTATTTAAGCAGAATGTTTATTTTCATGCAAAAATATAAATTGTTTGCTTAAGACAGTTTTTCTCCTTAATTATCATCGATCAAAGATATTACAATCAAAATTAGCAAATCATGTTAAGTACTAGATCTTTTAATATACATTACTTGTGCTTGCAACAATTTATCGTCATAGTTAAAAATCATGTATTTTTATAGAATTTCCGTAATGTTGGTCAATTTGGGCACCTCACGTCTTAATCGGCCGGCTTTCGTGGGGGCCGCCGCCAGTGTACCGAATTCGGGCGACCTCTTCGATCCGGTTCTGGTGCGCTCGTAAAATTATATCATCTCATTAGTATGCAAATGTATGTGCATATAACCGCGAAAGTACGACACCCATTACGTTATTTTACATAATAAACTTTTCCAAAACAAATTATTCTTCGGCCGCGGGAATTTGCATACCAAAAGATAGCTTAGCGTCCGGAACCCCCATGAACTACAAATTATTCATCATCCTAACCTTCATATTATTCAAATAGAAAACTAGAACGTATAAAAAGTATCATGTTTTAATACTATTCAATTCCAAAATTTTATTTATTATTTAAGTCGTTTTTAGTTCATATTATTGTCCTCCTTGAGAAAAATGCCACAGTTTTAAAAATTGTTCTTTTTCTGAAAATGTGCTTGTAAGAGAAGAATTTTTAAAACAATATTATATGAATATGAACTATTTTCTGTCAATTGGTTGAAGGTGGGTGGTTATATTTGCAAACACTTTTTCCACTATCTATTTAAATAAAACAATTAGATTTCACTTCCTTCGGTGTATTATTTAATCTCGTAATTCAAAAAATAACCCAACATAAATCTATTTAAATGTCTATTAATTTTAAGTTCGAAAATAAAATATACCACAAAAAACTAGCTAATAATTTTATTATTTAAATTATAATTTATTAATTTTTCAATGCTATTTTTTATGTAACTAACTTACATAAAGATTTATCTTTTATATGTAAACAAAACAAAATACATTGAAGATTCCTTACACCATCGTAATGTTAGCTGTCGAAATATGTTAATTAAATTAGCTACACGTTGTCGAAATTTAACACCAACACCATAAAAAATTACCTAACGCAAATGAGTATTTTTTTTTATTATCAATTTCTGTTTTAATTAAATTGGAAACACTTGCATAACTTGTGACGAAGACGAAAATTGAGGAAATTACGCGTTTCGCTCGACGCCACACCAAACTGTGACACCAATACGATAAATTATTATTATTATAGCTCCGGGTGGGATATATGTGCTTAACCTTTTATTTGAAAATGACCGGCGATTTGCATTTTTATTATTTGTCGGTGGCCATTAAATTAGCTGGACGGCTAACGGGTATATAATTTATATTTTAGACCATTTTATACTGTCTTACTTCCACAATATCCATTAAATAAATTCTTTTATAATTAATAGCTGGACCAAATCGAATATCGTTAAATTTATATTATAATTATTAATTTTCTGATGAATCCGCATAGTTTCAGAAATTGTTTTCGTGGAAGCGAGCTTATTTGGGCTAAATATAGCTTATCAAGTAATAATCGATTTGATGATCTTTTTATGTAGTACACGGAGAAGGTATAATATTTAAATGCGGGAAATTACTTACATAGTTGCCCTAATTTGGTTTCACAAAGTAGACTATTAATGTAGTAAGAAGAAGAACTATTGAAATTTATAATCATTTAATTTCTATTTTGCTGCAAACTTTATTTAGAAGTTTTGTTTTTATTTTAACTGTAACATTTTTCCTTAACAAACTTGTTTTCATTGCAATTTTCATCTTTTTATTTATGTTGGATTATTTCTTGGGTTACGTGCAGAGATATTATAAAACTTAGATTCAACTTTCTTCATAGTATATACTGCGAAGAAAGCGAAATCTAAGTTTTATTATATCGCGTTTTTGTTTGTAAAGTTTACCTACTATTTCTAAATATTTTTATATCTGCTCTTTTTAGCCAATTTCTAATTATTCTTCGGAAATTTTAGTTATTTTTCTTTTTTATTCAACGCTTTTCTCTTTGGTAAAATTCCAACTCTTTTAAGAATGTTTAAAGTTTTAATTTGTTTAAAGAAATAAAATTTGTTTTTAAAACTGTATATAATATTTTTTTGTAATTTTTTCAGCTATTTTAATCAACAAATTTCAAATGTTTTTGTAAAATATTTCAACTGTATTGAAGTACACATTTTGAACTGAATTGAAATATTGGAACTGTTTTTTAGTCAAATTTTAAATTAAAATTGATCAATTATTTTTTAGAGATAATTTCAACTTTTTTCTCTAATAAATATAAAGTGTCGTTTCGTCAACTTTTAAAATGTTTTTTTGTCAATGTATTGTCAACTGTGTGTTGACTGTTTTTCGTTGTTTTTTCTTATTGAATTATTATGGTAAACGTTCAGCAGTTTGAAGTTAGTTATTTTAAAGTTACCTAATTTTCAATTTTTATTTTTTTAAGTATTCCTTTAAACAAATAATAAACCTTTTTTCCAGTTTAAAACTTATTTTATACCAAACATTATTTGATTGGTTTTATATTGTTTTACCAAGAGATAAGTGAGAATTTTTTTTAAGAAAAATACTTTAATTTGATAGTGCACCTGTAAATCAATATTTAATTTACACTTTAAATTGTTTTATTTCACTAAAATAATATATTCTTATGGTTTCTTTATGTTTGTGTATGTGAAAGGTTAATATAAATGTAAAACACAATAGTTTAGCACTTTTTTCACTTTATTCACATTTAAAATTCTATTTTTTTTAATAATTTAAATGCTGCGTTAGAAAGAATATTTTAAATTGGTAAAAAATTATTTAAATGTTGCTTTAAATAAACTGTTTTTCACAATATTTTCTTAAAGGAAAATCCATTCTTTCTGAAAGAATATTTTAAATTGTTTGCCTTTAAAATCAGTTCTTTCTTATTAACTTTTAATTGTTTTTTGTTAAAATTGTATGTTTTTAATTAATTTTAAATTAATTTTTGGAACGTTTTAACGGTTTTGAGCAAAATTTTACTTGTTTTGAATCTTCATAAATTTGAAAAGATTTTTTTCAAATATTTAAAGTATTTAACTAGTTTTTTTAATTGAAATTTTGGTAATATTGAATTTTTAGTAAAATTTTAATTACTTTAACCAAATTATGAAAGAAAATGTTTTAAACCTTTTGGAACTTTCAAACTGTTTTTCAATTATTTTTAATCTACATAAATTTGAATTATTTTTTAAATATTTTAAGCTTTTAACTAGTTCTTTAAATGGTAGCCTTGATTTTTTTTAAATATTCAATTAAAATTTTTACTAAAATTTCAACTACGTTAACCAAATTATTAGCTAAAGGAAAATTCAAGTTTTACACTCGTTCCATGGCAAACTACAATTGTTTATCTTATTAGAATTTCCATTGTTTCAAAATATTTAAATGTTTAAATGCTCTTAAAAAATATATATTTTTTAATTATGTGGTTTAGCAAATTTCAATGGTTGTTTAAGAAAAAGCATATTTTAAAATGTTTCAACTTTTTACCGACTTATAATTGTTTTTCCTAAAATTTCAACTGCATCAAGCTATCTAAAATATTTGTAAAAAAAATTATTTCACTAGTAAATTTTCAGAATATTTTTCCTTATTAAAATTTAAATAACTTTTTGGAACTTTTCAATTCTTTTTAAATATTTTTAAAGCAGCTTTTTGGCTCTCCTCTAGATTGAAATTAAATATTTACTGTTTTCAAAAATTCGATTTTTTTTTCTCAATATTCTTATTTTTTCTTATTATTCTTAAAGAAAAATCAATTCTTTCTGAAAGAATATTTTAAATTATTTGCCCTAAAAAACAGTTTTCATTTTTTGTTACAATTATTTGCATTTTTCCTTGATCAATTTTAAATTACTTTTTTGGAACGTTTCAACAGTTTTTCAAAAAAAATATTTTCAAATTGATCAGATACAAAACAACCGTATCTGATCAATTTGAAAATATTTTTTTTTCAAATCTTTAAAGCTTTTAACTATTGTTACCATCAAATTTTGTTAGCTTTACATTTTTAAGAAAATTAAATTTAATTCTTTTATTAAAATTTCAACTACTTTAACCAAATTGTTGGCTGAAAGAAAATTTACGTTTTATACTCATTTTATGAGAAACTTCAATTGTTTTTCTTGTCTGAATTTCAAATGTTTCAAAACATCTAAAAGCTTCTCTTAAAATACTATTAATTAACTATATGTTTTAGCAAATTTCAATTGTTCTAAAAAACAACATATTTTAAAGAAAATTTCTACTTTTCTTATCAACTTATTATTTTTTACTTCAAATTTGAACTGTTTCAAGCAATTTTTTAAATTTTCTTTTTTTTAAGTTTATTTTCATTAATTTTAAGTTTTAAAGTAGTTTTGTAGTAAATTTCAATTGTTTCAAAAAATTTAAATGCTTCTTAAAAAAATCTTCAATTGTTCTTAAAAAAACAACATATTTTAAACTATTTTTTTATATAAAGGCTTCAACTTTTTATCAACTTCTAATTGCTTGAGGCAATTTTCAAAATTCCGTTTTGAAAAAGCTTTTTTAAAATTATTTTGCTTATTATTAAAATTTCAATTGTTCTAAAATATTTATATAAAAATCAATTTTATTGCAGCAGTCAATTTTCTACATAAAATTTAAATAACATTATGGAATTTTTCAATACTTTTTAAATATTTTCTGAACAATTTTTAAGCAATATTTTTTGCTCTTATTAAATATTTATTTTTTTCCAAAAATTCCAATAAGTTTATTTACTTTTGCCAAAAAGTTATTTTTTTAATTTTTTAGATAAAATTTTATCATAAAAACATGAAATTTTAATTTAAAAAAAAACAAAATACGTTACGCTACAAAATGAGTTTAAAATTCGAAATCAAAATTTTGCTTTTGATTTCAAGTTTTAAACTCACTTTGTTGTAAACTTCAATTATTTTTCTTCTTAAATTTCAATTGTTTCATAAGATGCATCTTTAAATAACTGATTGTTTTTAAATTATTCTTCTTAACCAATTGAAATTGTTCTCAAAAGAAATCTTACTTAATGAGTTTAAAACTTGACATCAAAAGCTTATAATTTGCTTTTGATTTTAAGTTTTAAAGTCGTTTTGTAGTAAACTTCAATTGTTTTTTTTGGTAGAATTTAATTTTTTTTTAATATTTAAAGGCTTCTTTAAAAAACTGTACTTTTAAATTATACGTCTTAGACAATTTCAATTGTTCTCAAAAGAAATCTTACGTTTTTAAGCATGTTTTAAATGGTGTTTATATTACTTAATTTTTCAATTGTTTCTTCTTGAAATTTCAAGAATGAGTTTAAAACTTGAAATTAAAAGCTTATAATTTGCTTTCGATTTTAAATTTTAAGGTCGTTTTGTAGTAAACTTCAATTGTTTTTCTTATTAGAATTTCAATTGTTTATCAAAATATTTAAAAACTGTTTTTCTTTTAAATTATACTTCTTAGCCAATTATAATTGTTCGCAAAGGAAATATTTTTAAGCAAATTTTAAAATTACTTAATTATCCATTTATTTTTTCTTGAAATTTCAAGAAAAATTAAAGAAATTAAAACTTTAAATTTTAAGGTCTCTATTAAACTTCAAATGTTTTTTATTAGAATTTCAATTGTTTCAAAATATTTAATTACAATTATTCTTAAAAAAATCTGAGTTTTAAGCACATTTTAAAACGTTTTGTTTTATATTATATTTATCAAAATAGTTCTGAAACAGTTAAAATTTTGTATGTCTTAGAAAAATGGTTTCTCATTTTTTCTTTCTTAAAATTTCAAGAATGGTTTTAAAACTTGAAATAAAATATTTCTAATTTGCTTCTGACTTTTAATTTTAAAGTAGTTTTGTAGAAAACTTCAATTGTTTTTCTTATTAAGTTTCAATTGTTTCAAAATATTTAAATGCTTCTTTAAAAAACTGTTTTTTAATTATTCTTCTTAGCCAAATTCAATTGTTCTCGAAAGAAATCTTACTGTTTTTTAAGCACATTTTAAAATGTTTTTTATATTATTTAATTTTCTAATTGCTTTTTCTCAAAATTTCAAATCGATGAAACAATTAAAAAATGTTTAGTTGTTTTAAATAAAAGATTTCTCAAAATTTCAAAAATGGTTTTAAAACTTGAAATAAAATGCTTATAATTTGCTTTTGATTTTCAGTTTTAAAGCAGTTTTGTAGTAAACTTCAATTGTATTTCTCATTAAATTTCAATTGTTTCAAAATATTTAAAAGCTTCTTTAAAAACTGTTTTATTTGTAATTATTCTTCTTAACTAATTTCTAATTTCTTCTTTTAAGAAATCATACGGTTTTTAAGCACATTTTAATATGTTTTTTATATTATATAAATTTCTAATTGCTTTTTCTCAAAATTTCAACTCGCTGAAACAATTTAAAAAAAATTATTTGTCGTAGAAAAAAGGTTTCTCAATTTTTTTTCTTGAAATTTCAAGAGTGGTTTTAAAACTTGAAATAAAATACTTATTTTCCTTTTGATTTTTAAGTTTTAAAGTAGTTTTGTAGTAAACTTTAATTGTTTTTTTGTTAAGTTTTAATTGTTAAATTCTACTTCGTTATACATAATTCTTCACAAGTTTTAATTGTTTCAAAATATTTAAATGCTTCTTTTAAAAAACTGATTTTATAAATTATTCTTCTTAGCCAATTTCAATTTTCCTCGTAAGAAATTTTACTGTTTTTAAGCACATTTTAAAATGCTTGTTATAATATTTAATTTTCTAATTGATTTTTCTTGAAATTTCAAGTGCTTGAAAAAATTTAAACATTTTTATTTGTCTTTGAAAAAGGGTCAATGAAATCAAATCAAATCAATTCCAGTTGTAATATATTTGAATGTTCTTTAAAAATATCAAGGGTTGTTTATAGAAAGGCACTTGATTATAAACTTGGTCTATAAACAACCTTTAATATTAAAAATGTTTCACCACGTGATAAATTAGAATCAAATTCAACTAAAAAAAATCTTTAAAAAATATATTTGCTATCTTTCTGGATAAGTTTCAAATTGTTACTGTTTTTAAGCAATTATTAAAATTGAGTTTAGTGTTTAACTTTTATTTCCAAATTAATGTACAATTTTTATTTTATTTGTTTGTTTTTTCGGTTTTTATTATTATAAACCGTATTTTAACAGCAAGTTTATTAGAAATTGTTTTAATTCAAAATTAGTTTTATATCGCAGAAAAACAGAAACACTCAAAAATGTCTTTAATAATACTACAAAAAACATTTAAAAACAGTTGAAATAATATCAAAAATTATTTAAAATTTATTTTTGATATAATTTCAATTGCATTTAAATGTTTTAAATTAATTATTAAAGAATTAATTATTAAAGAAATTTTTGAATTTTTCTGCTTTATTCGATATAAAACTATTTTTTAATTAAAACAGCTTTCCAATTGTTGTTTTAATGAAGTTTTTGCGGTTTTAAATCAAATTAAAACTGTTAAATGAATAAAAGTTTCTTTGATTTTCGATTAAAATTTATTTTTAGTAAAATTTAGGTGTTGCCATCAAATTGAAAACATTTTATTTTATTTTAAAAACCAAACTAGTTTTCAAAGCTCAATTATTTTTCTTATCAAAACTGCAATTGTTTTAAAATATGTTAATGTTTTTTTTAGAAAAACTGTTTTTTAATTGGATTGTAATACGACTACACATCATGTTTTTTAATTATTTTTCTTAGAAGATTTTATTTATTTTTGAATAAAATTATGTAGTTAAGAATATATTTAGACTTAAGAATAAAGAAAACACTTTTACTTTTTTATACCACTTTGAGTTTTATTTGCAGTGACTAGTTTCGACTACACAGTAATCATTATCAAACTAAGTACTGTGTAGTCGAAACTAGTCACTGCAAATAAAACTCAAAGTGGTATAAAAAAGTAAAAGTGTTTTCTTTATTCTTAATATTGAAATGTACCACCAAGTGAACGCCGTTAAGATCCAAGAATATATTTAGACGTTTGTACATAGAGGTTTCACTATTTTTACTAATTTTTTTAATTTTTAACTTTCATAGTAACTTAAATTGTTTTTTTATTAAATTTCATTTGTTTAAAAATATTTCTTTTAAAAGATTGATATTTTTTATGTTTCTTAGCAAATGTTCATTGTTTTTGAAAAACTCAAATGGTTTTTAAGCAAACTTTAAAATATTTTGAACTTTTTACTGTTGTCAAACTTATTTTTTCTTAAAATTTTAACTGTATTAAAGCCCTTTAAAATTTTATAAATTTCTAAACATTATTTTTAATTGCAGCTATATTTAAGCAAAAATATTATTTGTTTTTGTTTTTGAAGAAAATATTTTAACAGTTTGCAACAATTTTTTTTGATATCAAATTTATTTAATTTTTTTATTCTTAAAATTTTAAAGCTTATAAAATTTTCTAAACATTATTTTCATTTGCACCTTTTTTTCTAAAATACTTTAAAGTTTTCACGTATTTCATGTAGCAAATTTTCAATTGGCTAAATTTCAACTGCTTTTAAAATATCTTCATTAGAATTTTAATTCTTTCTGGTTTTCGTGAAAATACAACTATTTTAAAATTTTAGCATTTCACTAATTTTTATAAAACTGAAACATTTTGGTTTGAAAATTCCTTGTTTTTTTAAATAAAAATATAAATAGTAAAATATGTTATAAAGAATAATTACAAATATATAATAATAAAATAGAAAACTTTAAAATAATAAATTTTCTGAGGAAACCTCGTGGTTTTCGAAAACTAAAAAAAATATGAATTTCAAGAAAATTTAAAAAAATTGAAAATTAACAAAAATGTTAATTTCAAGATATGTTTACACTGTAACTTCATCTTTTAATTGTGGATTTGGTAAAGAAAACCCATTGTTCTATTTCAAGAATTTATTTTCATCATAGTTATCCTACACTGTAAACAACTACGGACCGGTTTCGCCCCATTATGGGTCTCGTCAGCGCAGTACAGTTGACAATTGAAGACAGAGAAATGGAATTAATTTGATTGTTGAATTAAAACATTTGGTATGATTTCACTTGTTATGTTATAAAATGGAGTATTGCTGAGCAATTTATAATCCTCAAGTTCTCCCTTAAAGATAGGGACACCATTAAGGTGACATCCTTTGTCTAAACTTTTCCCTAATTACTCTAATTAAATGAACAAACCACGGACAATTAGAGAACTGTCAATAGTGGCAATTAACATAACGTTTTAAGCATTTTAATTCCGTCTTAATTTATTTTTATTTTACTAATTTGTTAAGTGTTTTGTTCAGGTGTAATCTGAAATATTCTTCCAATTCAATGTCAACTTTTACAAAATGCATTATTTAAAACTAATCATAAAATAAGCTTACATAACATCAAAAATGTAAATATCTAACTCTCCTAAATCAATAAATTATTCAATATCCCAATTGGTGCTATCGGAAACATATAAATTCCCAATTAATAGCAGCTGATACCTCACATGTTGACAAATTCGATTACAAGCCAACGATGACGGCGACCACCTTATTGGGCCGAAATTTGCATTTTCTTGGGCGATTTCCATTCCGGGCGTTTCGAATTCGATAACTCTATTAAAACGTCCACTCCGATTAACGGGGAAATGATTTAGGACCGCAGATACGCGGCCCCGGGAATTCTGATAATGCCGAAGTGTTGAGAAACGCGCTGTAAATATCTCTGGAAATGGATAACATGAACCACGAAAAATAAAAAAGGTTGGTAACATCGGAGCTTTTATTTGGTGTAGTTTGTAGGTGCGTGTGGGATTGAGATAAGGTGTGTTGGAATATATTTTGAAAGTGTTAGGTGGAATTTGGAATTTTTGTGTATCGGTTTTACGACCGATAAAAAAACATCCTTAAATTAAGGAATGTTTTGTTGTCAAGATGAAATTTTACGAATTGAGTCTGTTACAAATGTTCAAAAAATTCCTAGAAGTATTGGCTTCCAAATTCATCATATTCTAATGCTTATATAACGTCAGAAAGATTCCTGTTTTAGTAAAAAAAATAAACAGATAATATATGTTTGTTTTAGTACTTTAAGTAACTAGAAAGATTTTACATTTGTCCAATGAAATTTTTGACTTAATTCTAAATGGATTTAGAAGATAGGAACTTTTAAATATCGCTTCAAATTTTTTGTATTGTTATGAAAGAATCATTAACATTCCTAAATTCCTAAATTTTTGAATTAATTCTAAATAGATTTAGAAGATAGGAACTTTTAAATATCACTTCATTTTTCTTTCTTATCAAAGAATCATTAACATTCTTAAATCGATAATTTTTTTGATTTAATTCTAAATGAATTTGGAAGATAGGAAATTTTAAACATTGCTTCAAATTTTTTGGTAATGAAAGAATCATTAACAATCCCAAATCCCAAAATTTTGGACTTAATTTGAATAGATTTAGAAGATAGGAAATTTTAAATATCGCTTCAAAATTATTTTTGTTATGAAAGACTTATTAACATTCCTAAATCATACTCAAAAGAAACGTGCACTAAATTTTACGAGCGGACCGCGCTGAATTCTAATTGGGCCATTATGTAAGTGGCGATGGTTTTCTTAAAGATTTTGCTATTCGTCATGGTTTATCAGCGGAGTCGTTTGCAAAATCGTCGAGCGAAATTTTTACGCTCTTGGCCCATAAAGACCGACAAGCACGTTTGCAGCGCAGTTTTGCAACGCGTTCCTAGAATAGTAAAACCTTTTCGCCTCGTTGATGGATAACATCTAACGTAAAATTTGCAAAACCACGCGCCAGGATTTTTATTGGGCAATAAAAAAAATGTTTAGCGCGGTACTTAAACGACGTTATTTATCTTTTGGTATTGTAAGAAACTCGCCTTTTTGATTGGTGTTGAGATAATAGTTTTGGCCATGGAATTATTGATGGATATTAATTTTAAATTAGTAATTTACATTCTTGTATCTTTTATCTTGAATACTTTTTTTGGAAATTAACAGTTTTGTATCTTATAACATAATGCTAAGAAGATTAAATATTTTTGTCAATTTGATACAGTTTACATCTAAAGAAATTACAGCAAAATTTAGACCAACATATTCTAATTACTACATAAGACCTAAAATATAAGTAAAACGAGATATTACTTCAAGATTAGGCTGAAAGGCTTTGGTTGGTGGGCTATGAAACTCTTTAAATAAACTCTAAAATCTTTCAGGCATATTTATTGTAGGATCTAGATTATTTCCAATGTGTTTATTTATTGTTTATCTCTCTACTATGTAATGTTTATTTTTAAAATATCTATTATCTATTTTTATTATGAAATGTGGAAACCATCAAAACTCAGTTACGTGAGACTAATTAAAGTCTAAAAACTCTTTTAGAATCTAATCTCCTTATTGAATCCTAATTGGCACATTCTGTATTAAGTGGTTGCGGGCAAAACTAAAATAATTCCCCTCGAGGAAGACAAGGGCGATACGGAGGAAATATACGGGCAGTTAAATTAATGCATTTTCCACTCGTTAATTAACTCGTTACTAATGGATGATTTCACTTTTTTATAACCGCGCCATTCATTCGTGATTTTATTACCAGGCTAATTCACACTAATTGTAACTCGTTCAGGGGTCTATTAATAAAAAATCAATGTAGGTGTCTTATCAGATCCCGGCCGAAACCCAGTCTTTAATTAGCGGCCCGTAATAACTGCCAGCTAATTAGTTATATAATTAAGTGAACCGCTGAAGACGATTTCCTTTTCATGGGTTCACACGATGCCGTTTGTCGATGGTTTCAATTTTTAAAATCTCGAAGCGGAAGTGGCCAGGCTGTAATTAAAAGTCAATTCGATTTTTTTGCACTGAAGGAGCAAACTTTTCTTAACATCTTCTGAAAATTATAAAATCTAAATATGCAATTTCGGAAACAACATCTATAATAGTTTAACCAAAACAATTCTTAGAAACAAGATTGGAAATTCAATTATAATTGTCTAAACTCGAATCAAAACAGTACACCCTTGTCTGCCGTTGCAATTTCGATCCCAAAGGCACACCAAAGATAATTTCCATCAGTTAGTTATACCGACCTTCTGGGAAGAGATTTAATTGTGCGGCTGGAGATTGTCGGCGGAATTTGCATTTTGTAATTTAGTGGCGAGAACTCTGATCGTCGGGCAGGTGGAGCAGATCTTCACCTGCCTGCTCATCAGTGCCAATCGGACGATCGCGGTGATCAGTAAGGCACGGGCCTCCTCGGAGGGCACCTTATCCATCTGCGCGCGGCAATAAAACTGGAAGAGACCGCGGCCCACCCAGGAGTTACATAACCTGAATGGTGTATGTGTGTATATATCCAACACTGTCTTGTCGCAGATTAGCAATCGAAAAAGTCCGCTTACCAAGAAACTCCACTATGCGCACTTTACGAGGTCCACGTGTATCGTATTTCTACGTAATTTAGATATATTAATTCGATGCCCAATAAAGAACATCCGAACGTATTAACGCCATCTCGTGTAAGGTGATTGCAATTAATGGATCGCGTGTTTTTATCGTGTGTATGCTGTGCATCTCTTATTCGTGCAGGGGTTGGTACACTCGGAGGTCCCTCGACCCGTTTCCGAGAAATCTGCTCCGGGTAGACTGTGGACTATTGTTATAAATTATTGATCGGCCATAAACGTGTTTGTCAGATGGTTGTGCACGGTGCGGCCCTGTGTTACTTCTCGGAGCATCCATTGTTTATCATCTGATAGCGACGCAGGAATCCGCATGTTGGTTTAATTGCCTTCGAGAATTATTCTTGCAAAAATTACCAACGTATTGTATACACTAGACGAACTCTTCAATTAATTCGTCTATCAAATAAATCATCCTCCTAAGTTTAGACTATGCAACCACATGTAAATATTGAACAATTCACAAGCACAGCTTATATTTCTGCAAAAAGGCAGTTTTCGTTTTTTAAGATTTCAATTTCGACAGCCGCCATTTTTCTTTCAGCAAAGCTACAAATTTATACACACATTTCTGCATAATGGCAGTTTTCGTTTTTAAAGATTCCAATTTAGATTGCCGCCATTTTTCTTTCAGCAAAGCTGCCGTAGTTTCAATTAAGAATTTCAGTAGGCAATTTTATGGGAATTATTTTACAACAATTTGATTCAATTATTGCTACGAATACAGAAATTCTACACACTTTTCTGCAAAAACTCAGTTTTCGTTTCTAAAGATTTCATTTTCGACTGCCGCTATTTTTCTTTCAACAAAGTTGCCATAAGTTTCTATTAAGAATTTCAATAGGGATTTTCATGGGAATTATTTTACTACAATTTCATTCAATTGTTATTACGAATACAGAATTTATACACATATTTCTGCAAAAAGGCAGTTTTCGTTTCTAAAGATTTCAGTTTCGACTGCCGCCATTTTGCTTTCAGCAAAGCTACATAAATTTCAATTAAAAATTTCAAGAGGCAATGTTATAGGAATTATTTTTCGAAAGTCTGATTCAATTGTTGTTACGAATACAGAATGTTTACACATATTTCTGCAAAAGGCAGTTTTCGTTTCTAAAGATTTCATTTTCGAATGCCGCCATTTTTCTTTCAGCAAAGCTGCATTAGTTTCAATCAAGAATTTCAATAAGCAATTTTGTTGGAATTAAATTACCACAATTTCATTCAATTGTTATTTCGAATACCGAATTTGTACACACATTTCTGCGAATAGTCACAATAATAATAATAACAGATAATAAATTGCAGATCATAGTTAATAGATAACAAATTATTTTTTTCTTCTTATATGCTTTTAACATTGTTTTATTAATATACATATTAAATTTTTAATCAATGATAAATGACAGATGAACAATCATAAATGACTGATAACAGTTGATAGGTAGGAGTTAGCAGATGTCAGATGACAATTGATGATTAACAATTGACAGTTGAAACAGGAAAATTGAGAGATGGCAGCTAATAATTTGATGTTAACAATTGAATATTAACAGCTGACAGTAACAGTTGATTGTTGACAGTTGACACGTGATAGCTGGCAGATTACAGTTGGCAGATGGTAGGTAACGAATCACAAATGACAGATGTCAGATAACAGTTCGTAGCTAGGAGTTATCAGATGACAGATGACAATTGCTGATTAACAATTGACAGTTGACAAATCAAAATTGATATCCGAAAGTTAACAGTTAGTAGTAAATAGTTGATAGTTAACAATTGACAGTCAGTTGACCATTAACAATTGAATTTTGACATTTGACAGTTGACACTTGATAGTTAAAAGATGGTAGATAACAAATCACAAATGACAGATGGCAGATAAAAGTTGGTAGCAAGGAGTTATCAGATGACAGATGACAATTGATGATTAACAATTGATAGTTGACAAATGAAAATTGATATCTAAAAGATAACAGTTGGTAGTAAACAGTTGACAGTTGACAGTCAGTTGACCATTAACAATTGAATTTTAACAGCGGTCAGTTAATAGTTGACAGGTGACAGTTGATAATTGACACTTGTAAATTAAAAGATGGTAGATAACAAATTACAAATGACAGATGGCAGATAATAGTTGGTAGCAAGAAGTTATCAGATGGCAGATGACAATTGATGATTAACAATTGACAGTTAACAAATGAAAATTGATATCTGAAATTTAACAGTTGGCAGTTAACAGTTGACAGTCAGTTGACGATTAGCAATTGACAGCCAGTTGACCATTAACAATTGAATTTTAACAGCTGACAGTTAATAGTTGATAGTTTGACAGGTGACAGCTAACGTTGATAGTTAAAAGATGGTAGATAACAAATCACAAATGACAGATGGCAGGTAATAGTTGGTAGCAAGGAGTTATCAGATGACAGATGACAATTGATGATTAACAATTTACAGTTGACAAATGAAAATTGATAGATGACAGTTAACAGTTAAAAGTTGACAGTTAACAGTTGGCAGTCAGTTAATAGTTAATAGTTGACATTTGATCGTTGAAAGATGGAAGATAACAAATCATAAATGACAGATGGCAGATAATTGTTGGTAGCAAAGAGTTATCAGACGACAGATGACAATTGATGATTAACAATTTACAGTTGACAAATGAAAATTGATAGATGCAGTTAACAGTTGGCAGTTAACAGTTGACATTCAGTTGACCGTTAACAATTGAATTTTAACAGCTGATAGTTAATAGTTGATACTTGACAAGTGACAGTTGACAGGTGATAGTTAAAAGATGGTAGATAACAAATCACAAATGACAGATGGCAGATAATAGTTGGTAGCAAGGAGTTATCAGATGCCAGATGACAATTGATAACCAATTGAATTCTAACTGCTGACAGTTAATAGTTAATAGTTGACATTTGATCGTTGAAAGATGTTAGATAACAAATCACAAATGACAGATGGCAGATAATTGTTGGTAGCAAAGAGTTATCAGACGACAGATGACAATTGATGATTAACAATTTAAAGTTGACAAATGATAATTGATAGATGACAGTTAACTGTTAACAGTTGACAGTCAGTTGACCATTAACAATTGAATTTTAACAGCTGACACTTAATAGTTGATAGTTGACAGGTGACAGTTGACAGTTGATAGTTGATAGTTAAAAGATGGTAGAAAACAAATCACAAATGACAGATGGCAGATAATAGTTGGTAGCAAGGAGTTATCAGATGACAGATGACAGTTGATGATTAACAATTTACAGTTGACAAAAGAAAATTGATAGATGACAGTTAACAGTTGGCAGTTAATAGTTGGCAGTTAACAGTTGGCAGTTAACAGTTGGCAGTTAACATTTGACAGCCAGTTGACCATTAACAATTGTATTTTAACAGCTGACAGTTAATAGTTGTTAGTTGATAGGTGACAGTTGATAGTTGATAGTTAGAAGATGATAGATAACAAATCACAAATGACAGATGACAGATAACAATTTCTAGCTAGGAGTTATCAGATGGCAGATGACAATTGATGATTAACAATTGACAGTTGACAAATGAAAATTGATAGATGACATTTAACAATTGACAGTTAACAGTTGACAGTCAGTTGACCATTAACAATTGCATTTTAACAGCTTATAGTTAATAGTTGATAGTTGACAGGTGACAGTTGACAGTTGACAGTTGATAGTTAAAAGATGATAGATAACAAATCACAAATGACAGATGACAGATAACAGTTTCTAGCTAGGAGTTATCAGATAACAGATGACAATTGACATTTGATGATTAACAATTGACAGTTGACAAATGAAAATTGATATCTGAAAGTTTACAGTTGACAGTCAGTTGACCATTAACAATTGAATTTTAACAGCTGATAGTTAATAGTTGATAGTTGACAGGTGACAGTTGACAGTTGACAGTTGCTAGTTAAAAGATTGTAGATAACAAATCACAAATGACAAATGGCGGATAATAGTTGAGCAAGAAGTTATCAGATGACAGATGATTTACAATTGACAGTTGACAAATTAAAATTGATAGATGACAGTTAACAGTTGGCAGTTAACAATTGACAGTCAGTTGACGATTAACAATTGAATTTTAACAGATGACAGATGACAAATGACAGTTAATAAATATAAATTGATAGATGACAGTTGACAGTTAATAAATGAATGTTAACAGTTGATAGTTAACAGTTGACAGTTTGAGAGTTAACAGTTTAAAGTTGACAGATGGTAGGTTACAAATAACAGATGGTGGATGACAAATAATAATTCATAATTAACAGATGTGAAATAATTTGTGACATACGATAGATGGTAAATATCTAATGTCACTTGATCACTTGATGGTAGAAGATAATTTTCAACTGATGATAACTATTTTAATTTACACATTCTCATTAATATTTAATTAATAAATAAATTGACTTAGTAATTTATAATATTTCATCAATGCATAAATTGATAATAAATGACATGAAAAATTATAAATGACAGGTAACAGATGACAGATGACAGATGACAGCTGATAATTAACAAATGACAGCTGACAGATGACCATGACAGACGACAGGTGACAGACGACATGTGAAAAATGAGAGATGACAGATGTCATATAATAAGTGACAGTTAATAATGATGACAAATAAAATTTCTATTCTCATATGTTATCAATTGATGGTTATCGTTTGTAATTTTATATTTATTGGTCTTATTTATCAACGGACATTAGTAGGTATGTTATTTGTAAATTTGCATTTTAAATTTTTAATCGATGATAGATGACAAAAGGAAAATGAGGTAACTGATAACAGTTGGTATTAATAATTGGAATTAACAGATTGCAATTGATGATTAACAATTGACAGTTGACAAATGAAAATTAATAGATGACAGTTAACAATTGAATGCTAACAGTTGACAGTTAACAAATGAATATTAACAGCTGATAGTTAACACTTAACAGAAAACAGAAGGCAGGAGACAGAAGACAGATGACGGATAATAGAAACTAGATGAAATATGACAGATGATAGATGATAGATTCTGAGAATTAACAGATAAACGTTTATAGATAACAATGAATAATAAACAAAATGGCAAAATGCCATCTGTCATCTGCTAATAATTTTTAACTGAGAGATGGTAGATGAAATATGACAGATGACTGATAACAGTTTGTAGCTAAGAGTTAGCAGATGGCAGTTGGCGGTTAACCATTGAAAGTTTACAGTTTGACAGTTGATAGTTAACAGTTGAGAGTTGACAGATGGTAGATGATAATAACGAATGATAGAGGACAAATAATAATTCATAATTGACAGATGAGAAATAACTGGTAGCATACGATAGTTGGCAAATGTTTAATGACACAGGACAAATCATAGATATCATGTAAGACATTTATAATTAATCAATTATTCTTTTTTAGATTATTAGATGACAGATTGCAAGTAAAATTTTACTAATACTGTACAATCACATATCCTCATTATTTTTTAATGAATTATTTAATCGAATCAATAATCTGTAGTATTTTATGAATACATAAAACGATGATGAAAAATCAGTTAAAAATTGACAGTTGATAGATGACAGATAAAAGACGACAGACGACATATGAAAGTTGGCTGTTGACTGTTAACAAATGACAGCTGTCAGATCACAATGACACATGACAGATAAAAAAATAACAGATGATGATAGATGCTAGATAATAGAAGACAGATGACGAGTAAAAGTTGATAGATGAGAAATAACAGATGACATATTGCAGATCATAATTGATAGATGAAAAATAATTTTCTTTTCTCATATGTTATCAATTGAATATTATCAGTTGCCATGTTATATTTATTGATGTTTTTTTAAAAAGAATTTTTAATAATACATTTGTAGTTATATGTTATATGTCAATTTACATTTTAAATTTTTAATCGATGATAAATGAAATATGCAAAATCACAAAGCTAGGAGTGACGGATGATAATTGACAGTTGACAGTTAAAAAAAAATATAAATGCATATAAATGATGTTGAAAAATTAAGGATTGAGAGTTGACAGTTGACAGCTGAGAGTTAATGGTTGACAGCTAATAGTTAATAGTTGTCAGCTGAGAGTTAATAGTTGACAGTTAACAGTTGATAGATGCCAGTTGACAGGTGGAAGATGACAAATGACAGGTGATATATGGCATATGATAGATGACAGATGATATATGACATATAACTATTTTAAGATAAGATCATTAGATGACAGCTAACAAATCATTTTTTTTTATTGATGTGTCACTTGTTATATTGCATATACAATCTGTCAACCGTAAATTAATATAGAATGTCAAAGGAGAAACCTCAATTGATAACATATGAAAAAAGATAATTATTAAATTACTTCTGGTAGATATCAGATGATAGATGGGAACTATCAAATGAGAATTAACAAATGACAGTAAATGTAAAATTACAAACTAGTACACACATGTACAAAAGTAAAGTTACAAATTAATTTTTGAATTTTTCAAAATTTCAGTTTTGACTGCCGCCATTTTTCTTTCAGCAAAGCCACATAAGTTTCAACTAAAAATTTAAATAGGCAATTTTATGGGAATTATTTTGCAACAATTTGATTCAATTATTGTTACGAATACAGAACTTCTAAACACATTTCTGCAAAAAGGCAGTTTTCCTTTTTCAAAATTTCAGTTTCGACTGACGCCATTTTCTTTTTAGTAAAGCTGCATATGTTTCAATTAGAAATATAAATAGCATATTTTATGGGAATCATTTTACCACAATTTCGTTCAATTGTTTTTACGAATAGAGAATTTCTACACACTTTTCTGCAAAAAGGCAGTTTTCAATTTTTCAAAATTTCAGTTACGACTGCCGCCATTTTGCTTTCAGAAAAGCTACATAAGTTTTAATTAAGAATTTTAATTGGTAATTTTATGGGAATTATTTTACAACAATTTAATTCAATTGTTATTACGAATACAGAATTTCTACATGCATTTCTGCTCAAACTCAGTTTTCGTTTTTAAAGATTTCAATTTCAACTGCCGCCATTTTTCTTTCATCAAAGCTACATAAGTTTCAATGATAAATTCCAATAGGCAATTTTATGGCACTTATTTTATCACAATTTCATTTAATTGTTATTACGAATACAGAATTTATACACGCATTTCTGCGAAAAGACAATTTTTGTTCTCCAAAAATTTTAATTTCTACTGTCGCCGATTTTCTCGCAGCAAAGTTTTTTCCTTAATTTATGTTCTATGTATGAAGGGAAGGATAGAGGCAACCCACCCACCCTACATATGTATTTTTACTTTAACTATTATGATAGATTGAGTTTTTTTTAATCGACAATAAATTACTGTTGATGTTTAAAATTGATAAACTAGTATTTCTGCTTGAATTTCATTGCATATGTAGGGTGGGTGGGTGGCCACTATTCCACCCTCCAATCAGTAAAACATAGGAGGGTGTTTCATTAAATGCAATTTTTATTATAAACTGGAATTAATATTGGAGGATATCATACTTCTGAAACTTTAGTGTCTTCAGATAACTTCTTAAGAATAAGCCTACACTACAATATTTTAGGTCAAGCAACATAATTTTTGGACGATAATTGTCCACATTGAATATTTATCTTTGTACCACATAATTTTTTTCGCGCAATAAATATTAATTGCAATTATCGGTGCTGTAAAAGGTAGGAAAGGAAAATTCGCCTCGTCCGAAATGGCGGTCAGCAGGAAAAACGTCCAATTAGTCTTAATTGGCACACGGGAGCACATTGTTTTGCGAATGATGCCGGGCCGACTCAATTAAACAAATTCGGCACGGCGATGCCCGGCGCGGAACCAACGGCGAATTGTTGCTAATTATTTCGATTGTGTTTGGGCCGCGAAACCGTTCTTGCCAAAATGATGAGGAACAAAAAAAAAGATGAAAGTTGCACAATACGGGCTTGGAAAGTACAAATTGGGTTGATCAGAAGAAGAAATGATGATTTACAATACGGTTTGTAACAGAAAAAAAAATGAGGAACAGGAATTTGTTTATTCGGCATGTGGTCAAAATTTAAAAGATCATTAAGATTTGTTTAAAAAGAGAACTCAACGACTTGTATATAGATAATTTCGGTAACAAGATCTATAATAGAGTAATCAAAAATACTGTATTCCTCTATTGTCAAAATAACAAAATTCTTAGAAAAACTTAAGAGAGGAAAAGTTTCTATATCAGAGATACTAAGCAAGAATTGTACAGTGAATTAGGATACATATTTAGCAGATTATTTCTAGAAAAACTTCAATTTTTATTCTACATACACAATCATCAATTTTGTTATCAAAATTTTTAAATCTCCTTATCAAAAGAAGAAAGAGTTTTAATTTACAATCCACGACTTTGATGAATAAAATCTAAAAGTAATTTCTAGAATTTTCTTTTTAATTTCTCATACACACGTCGATATTTTGGTTTCCAAAAAAAACTGACACCAGTAAAAATTGCACGAAGAAGTAGAAGGCATGTTCTAGGGCCCTGAAATAATAAATCTAAAAGTCATTTCCAGAAAAACACTTTTACTCCATATATAGAAAAAAAGTCTTAATCAATATTCTTAATGTTCCCCAATTAAAAGTTAATACCTTTAGCTTCTTAGATTTTATAAGAATCAGGAAACCAAAATTATATAGATTTATCTCCTTCGAAATAATTCTAAAAAATCCTGATTCCCAACAAAATTTAACTTTTAGATACTAAAACAATTAAAAAAATCTAAAAAAAAGTCCTACTAAAAAAATTAAGTCCTATTCGCTTGACGTAACATTTAAACATATATTGGTAATCTAAAGGTAAATATTAGAAAAAATCTATTTATTTTATTTGTTTACTTAAATACCTTTTCTGGTTAGATCAGATTGTTTTGCATGAAGAAGTAGAAGACAGAAAAGAAATTTCTAGAAAAAAAAAATTAGTCCATATAAATAAATCATCAGTTTTCATCAAAAGTTATAAACAAGGTTATCAAAAGAGTTTTAGTATAAAAACCATATTAGCAAAATTTGCACCAAAAGGAAGAAATTAAGTTCTACGATCTTCACATAGCGCACATAAACCATTAGTTTAAGGGAAAAAATAATAAGAATTCTAAGATTCAGTAAATCGTCAATTCTAAATCTTCATAAATTTTCGAAAAGTTTTAATCAATATTCTTAATGTTCTCCAATTAAATGTTGACACCTTTAGGTTGTTGTACTAAAAGAATTTAAAAAAATATTGAGTTCTAATAAAATCAAAAAAAATAAAAGTCCTATTTACTTGACGTAATATTTAAAGATATTTTGGTAATCTAAAGGTAAATATTAGAAAAAAATCTATTAATTTTATTTGTTATACTTAAATAGCTTTACTGGTTGGATCAGATTATTTTTGCACGAAGAAGTAGAATATTAGTAAAAATCATTTCTAGAGAAAAAAAACTACTCCATACCTATATAGAAATCATAATTTTGGTACCAAAAATTTTAAATATAGTTTACAAAAGTGGCAATAGTTTTAGTATAAAAACCATATTAGTAAAATTTGCACTAAGAGGAAGAAATCGTGTTCTATGACCTTTACATTGCGCACATACATCATTAGTTAACGTGATAAAAAATTAAGAATTCCAAGATTAAGAAAATCACTAACTCTAAATCTTCGTAAAATTTCTAAAAGTTTTAACAATATTCTCTAAATGAAATGTAATACATTTAGGTTCTTAAATTTCATAAGAATGAGGAAATCAAAACCATATATTTTTATTTTCTTCAAAACAATTCAAAAATTTCTTTTAGTTGTTGGAACTCAACAACATCCAAAAGTTGTACTAAAAAATGTTGTTTTTAAATCCTGATTCCCAATAAAATCTAAAAGTTGTATTCATTGTCAAATGTGACAATAAATTCAGAGTTTCTATATCAGAAATCACATTAACAAAAACTGTATGCATGAAGAAGTAGAAGCCATTTTCTGTGATATAGCGGAACTTGAAGTAATTTATAGAAAAATTTCAATGTTTAATTCTTAATTTCTTGAAATCTCAACCCAGTTCATAAAAAACAAGAGTTGCGCTGTACTAGCAAAAACTCTACGATAAATCAAAAATAATCTTCTACGACCTTGACATCGTATACGTCGACGTAATTTCTAGAATTTTATTTTTTGTTCGTCATATACGAGAGGTTTTAATATATAATGCAACACATTTCTTTTTTGAAACAAGGGTTCTTTTATTCAGCATTCAATGAGAAAGAACAGTGCACTGAAGTTTTGTTAGAAGGAATAGTCCACTGAAGTTTTGTGAGCTACTCTCGGGTGCGAAGACTTGTGTGAGGTCTGGCGTTGTCATGAAGAAAGAGAACTTCGTTTGGCTTTTTGAACAGGCTGAAGTCGTTTCTTCAATTTTTGAAGAGTAGCTTCAGAGTTAATCGTTTGATCATGGACAAGAACATTTAATAGGTATTGGCACATGATGATGACACACGCTTTTCCCAACGACTCAACGTGCTTTTATCCATCGCCCGATCTCCGTAGACATTCTGCAAGAGCGAAACGCGAAATGATCAGGTTTTTCAACCAAACGTGTACGAGAAGAAAAATGTGTTGCATTATTTATTGATCTCCCCTCGTATAAGTATAATTTTGGTTTATACAACTTTTAGAGCTGAATATCACAAGAGGCTTCAGTCTCTATATCAGAGCCCAAATTATGAAAAAATGTACCAAGAATAAAAATCATGTTCTACAATACTGACAATATGGGATCTACAACTAATATCTTGAAAATAATCTTCTATTTAATTATTCGATATACTCAAATCACATTTTTGGTTTGCAAACATTTTAGATGGGATTATCAAAAGAGACTTCCTATACCAGAAGATTCCCTAAAAAAACATCTACGAAGAAATAGAAAATATATTCTACAACCTGGACGGAAAGTATCTAGAAATGTCAAGAAACAAATTGACTGCTATAATTATAACACTTAAATCACCATTGTGATTTCAAAAAATTTTTAGATTAGATTTTCAAATGTGGCAAGATTCACTTTATTCTAGATGTCAGGGTTATATGGAAGTATTTTGTAAAAAAATAATTATTTTTTTGGAATACACTAACAATCATTTTGGTTTTCTAAAATGATAAATTTTCAAAAAAATTAAAACAGTTTCTATTCCAAAACCTACATTAGCAAAAAAAAATAGAAAGAAGTGGAAAGAATGTTTATATCGAATCATACATCAAATGTTCAAAAAGTGCTTCTATATAAAAGCCCCACCAGCAAAAACGGCAAGAAGAAATAACTCCTACTTCTTGCTGTTTTTGCGAAACATAGTCGATAAAGTAATTATTTTCTAAAAAAAAAAGATTTGTCAATCTCAACTCAACATTTGGATTTTCTAAAATATCTAAATCGGAATTTAGAAAACAAAGCCTTACACTAAGCATAGTCACTGGTTTTTCCTTTAGCATTTTACTTGCAGCTAATTTAAAATCATTTAGTATTGTACTGAAATTTATATACCTTAAGTTTCTAAGGTTAGCCATTTCGAAAATTTAAATCTATGTTTTTTTAATTAGTTTTTAATTAAATTTTTTAGCCAAGAAGATATAAGAATCAATGTTTAAACAGCATACCAGTATAACCTTTAAGATCTTTAAAAGATCTAAAGAAAAATTTACTGCAAGAATAATTGGTTCTCCTTAATTTTTAGTTTTTAAATTTATTAGCTTCTAAAAATATATAGTTCTTAGAAATCTTAACAATTTTATTATTATTAAAAATAGATCCTCGTAGATGAAAAATTTTAGAATAAGAACCTCCAAATAATATTAATAATTAATAATATTTTTGCTTAATATTCATAACTGTAATCTTTGGTTAGCACAAAATCTAAAAATTATGTTTCTTAATTAATTTTAATTTTCAGTTTGTGACAATTAAGAATTTTGTAAATTCTTGACAATCAAGACTTTCCAATTTTTAGGATATTAAAGTTTTAGAAAAGAAATTTTAAGATTAATGTTTCTTCTAAAATTTCTAGTTTTAAAAACATAGTTTAAATTCCTGAACTTCTAAAATTATAAAATTGACAATTAAAAACATTGTGTTAATCAAACGTTTTTCTGAATTTAGAGTTTAGAGAAAAAATTTAGCTTACTCTTTTTTAAATTTAGGACTCTCTAAATTCATAAAATTTAAAAATTATGAAATCTTGAAAATTGGAAAAAATAACGTTTCGAAAGACATTTCGTGAATTTAAATGTAATTTTTTTAAATTTATATTTTCTTTTACACAAGAAGGTCTAAGAATCAATGTTTAAACATGAGCTCTGTATAATCTTTAAGATTTTTAAGAGATATAAAGAAAAAATTACTCTAAGAATAATTTGTTCTCCTTAAATTTTGAGTTTCCAAATTTACTAGCTTCTAAAAGTATTTAGTTGCTAGAACTCTTGACAATTATATTATTAACAATAATAGATCTTTATAAATGGAAAAATACGAACCTTTAAATAATATAAAAATATTTTTGCTTAATTTCATAACTTTAATATATGATTAGCACAAAATCTAAAATTATTTTTTTAAATTAATTTTAATTTTCAGTGTTTGACAATCAAGAATTTTGTAATTTCTTGACAATCAAGGCTTTCTCATTTTTAATATATTAAAGTTTTAGAAAAGAAATTTGAAGTTTAACGATTCTTTTAAAATTTAAGGTTTTAATTCTTAAAATTATAAAATTGACAATTAAAAAACTTATGTTCATCAAACTTTTTCTAAATTGTGGTTTTAGAGAAAAAAATAAGCTTACTCTTTTTTAATTTTTGGGCTTTAATAGTATGAAAACATTCTAAATTCATAATATTTAAAAATTTTAAGTCTTGAAATTTGGAAAAAAAAACTTTTTCGAACTTTATGAAATATTTTTTAAATCCTATGAGTTCAGAATGAATGATAATTTTCCTTTATAAAAAAAATGCACATATTATAAAGAAACGTGGATCCTTGTGGGATACATTTAATTTGGGTCCTGATATTGTAACGCGTAATTTTGATTTCATCGATTCCGTTTCGGTATTTTCAAATCATGGACATTATCGAATGATGTTAGCATTGTTTCGATTGCCCAAGAGCTAAATATTTCACAAAAAAACCCGTTTGGAACTATTTGAATAAGGCTGAATACAAAAAAAGTATAAGTGCCACAAGATTTAACACAAAAAAATCTCATGGACTGAATTACCATTTGCGAATTGCTGTTGAATCGCAACAAAATCAACCCAACTCTGAAACGATTGGTGGCTGGTGAAGAAAAGTGGATCACTTGCGACAATGTCAAGTAAAAACAGTCGTGATCGAATTGGTAGCCAAGCCAGGATTGACGGCTAGGAAAGTTTTGCTGTGTATTTGGTGGGATTGGCAGGGAATTATCTACTATGAGCTACTCCCCTACGGCAAAACTCTTAACTCGGAAATGTACTGTCAAAAATTGGACCGTTTGAAGGAAGCAATCGCCCAGAAGCGGCCAAAAGAAGAGGAATTGTGCTCCATCAGAATAACGCCAGGCCACACAAATCGATAGTGACTTGCCAGAAGCTCTTGGAGCTTGGTTGAGAGGTTCTTATACATCCACCTTAGAGTCCGGGCCTGTCACCAAGTGATTACCATTTGTTTCTGTCCATGGCAAACAATTTTGCTGGTGAAAATTTCGCTTCAAGAGAGGCTTGTGAAATTCAACTGTCTTAATTTTTACTTCTATGAGAGAGGCATAATGAAATTACCTTCAAAGTGACAACTTATTATCGAACAAAACATCGTATATTTGACTTAAATCGAATCATTCTAACTATGGTAATTAAAGCCTTCAATTTCATGCAAAAATTAATAGATTTATTTTTACTACACCTTATATACACAAGTAGTAATTGCATTATTGTATTTATATATGTTCATCACTCCCAATAACCATCCCTTATTAGCAACATATGGAAAATCCAATAGCCGTTAATGATAATATTTATTTGCTACATATAACAAATCGAATTGGACACATCTATTAAGCACTCTTAACATCTCCTAATTCTACAGTAATGCTGGAGCAGCTGTCGGTGTGTGAATTTCAACATCTGCTCGGGCCATTTTGCACCTTGCCGGGGGTAGCTGAGCGCCCGTAGCGGGCGTTTTGAATTTATGGCGTGATTTTTGGACACATTGTGGTGTTTACACGAGGATTTACTGCAGCCGTGCGTAATTGTTCTTTTTGTAGTAAGAGGGTGCTCAGTTTAACACAAAACAACTGTCAAAACTGGAATCGGATGTGTTTCCTCGGTTTAATCACCGTAAGCGAAACTCTTGTGCGCGCTCTCCCCCTCGTCCATTGATAAGTAAGAGGAGGCAGTTCTAAACATTTACCACGGGTAGCGAAACTCTTGTACTCCTCTCCCCCTTGTTTACAGATAAGTGAGTAGCAGTTTATAAACGGTATTCTAGTATTAAAAGTTTATGTAGCAATTTATAATAAAGTGTATAAGACATGTTTCATACTAGAAATATTTATCCTAATGACATTTTATTACAAAATTAACTGAATTATTTTAATGTCGCCGCTATTTCTAATGCCGATCATTCCGATATTAGCCGTGGAATTCGCCAGGAAAGTAGAGCTCGTCGAAATCACGGAATAACTACGAGTTTTCTTTTTTACTTCCTATAATTGTTTCTCATTTTTATTTATATTGTTCGAACGGTGTCGTTCCCATTTTGCTCTTACGTTTAATTAAATAATGCGGCGGTAATGAACGCAGAAATGAGTTCATTTCTGTTTGCGCTTCTGCCGTGGAGAAACTCATTTTTATCTACTTTCCTAATAGACACACTTAGGTGCATCACACTTATCTACAATACTATATCAGTCCGGGCGTAGTAATTGCCAGGAAGTGTTGGAACTACGAAAAAAAAAATGGATTAACTGTACTTTGAAAATGATTTTAAATGTTAGGTGAAAAGAAAGTGACAGCAAAAATTGCAAAGTACTGGAATTGCGAAAAAAATTTATTAAATGTACGTTGAAAATGGTTTTAAATAATGGATGAAAATAGAGTTAAAGCAAGAAAAATCGCTTTTAGCAGCCAATCACGCCATCATCGTGAAATGTATTTTTGATAGTCCCTCTCAGTTGCAAATCGGATCTTTTCAGAAACATCAAAGCTTGCAAATTCGAAGAATTAAGCCGAACTTTTATAATGAAGAGCAAAACTCTCACGAATGTTTTACAGATTCTAATATAGGATAGAGATCACCCACCCACCTTACATATTACATTACAATATAGTCAAAAACACATTAAATATATTTTTCTATAGGCACCGAGACATATTAAAATTCCAAACATAAAAGATCGATGTTACCAAGAAACTTAAAACCTACATTTCAATCAATATACAATATAATAAATGACAATTTTCAATAGAAAAAAACGCAAAGGAACCTAATTGTTTATTAGAACGAACTTTCTTATAATTATAATTATAATATTATTTAATTTAATTTTGTAAAACCATCGCGTATGTTTTACGTATTTGAAGTTTTTCTGTTTCTTAGCGATCCATTGCTTGAGATCCGACTAGAAAAGACCATTTGGTCCTGGACTATTCTCACTACTCTGCTATAAGAGTGTCTATAATTATTTTAGATCATTCAAAATAAATAAACAATTAACTTTGTTGGTATCACTTTTTATTATTTTTCAAAGAGATACCAACAAAGTTAATTGAATTATCAAAATCTATCACGAATTGAAACCCTCCATAATTACTTATTTATTTAAGATCAGCTAAAAATGATTTTAAAGAAGAAACAACTGAAATTAGAAAACAAACACTTGAAAACTTGATACCAAAAAGAATTATAAACTTTCTAGGCAATAATACTTAAAAACTGTTAAATAATTTTAAAATCAACTAAAAAACAGTTGAAAATTTATCAAACACAAAGGAACAATTAAACAATATTCTAATTTGTTAAAATCAAAACCAAGTTCTACAATTATTTACAAACAGTTAGAAATTATTTTAAAGAAGAAATTATACTGTATGTACTAACTATATATTAATAAATTTGATTTGATTTGATTTGAAGAAACACTTGAAGTTAAAAAACAAAAAGTTGAAAATTTGCAGAAGCTAATAATTGAAATTTGCCATGAAAAAAATTTATAAACTTTCTAGTTAATTCACTTTAAGTTTGTTAAATAATTTAAAATCAGTTAAAAACAGTTAAAAAGTATCCAAAGAAAAGAATAAAAAAATATTAAAAACCGGTTAAAAAATATTTAAGAACTGATTAACATTTTCTTAAAGAAGAAACAATTGAAATTTAAGAAACAACAAAGAGTTGGATTTTTGTAAAATTGAATAATTTGTTACGAAGAAAAAAAATGTAAATTTTGTAGTTAAAAATTGTAAAATAATTTAAAAATCAGTTGAAAAGTTTCTAAAGAAAATAGAACAATTGAAGAAATTGTAAATTTGTAGAAAAAAATTAAAATGAGTTAATAAATTATTTAAACGTAGCAAAAAAAACATTATATTAAGAAACAAACAATTGAAATTGGAAAAATAATGATTAAAACTTGCTAGGTAAAAAATTGTGAACGTTTTAGGAAAACAATGTTAATTTGCTTGAAATTAGTTAACAATATTTTAATAAACAGTTGAAAATGTTTCACTAAAAAAGATTAGAATTTATTAAGAAAACAAAAACAGGTTAATATTTTATAGAGTGGTTAGAATTTTGCCTAGAAACAATAGAAAGAATTTCTAAATGTGAAATAGAAAAGGAAAAGAAAACAGTTGAAGTTTCCTAAGAAAAGAAGAAACAGTTGATATCCTCAAGAAAATAGAACAGTTCTTTTTTTATTTTTTATCATTAACTTGTTCTATCAACTTTAGAGTAATTCTAAGTCAATTAACTTATTAATATTGTTAAATAATTTGATAATCAGTTGAAAAAAACCATTTAAAATTTTTTAGAGAAAAATTTGAACAAATTGCAAGTATTTAAAAAAATCGCTTAAAAAATTATTAAAGAACTGTTAAAGAAATAATGTTAAATAAGAAAAAACAGTTGAAAATTTGCAAAAATAATTAATTGAAGTTACTACAATAAAAAATATAAACTTCCTAGTTAATTCCCCTAACAGCTGTTACATAATTTAAAAATCAGTTAATAAACAGTTGAAAAATATACAAAGGATATGGAATAATTAAATAAATTGCAAATTTGCCAAAAAAACTAAAATTAAAAATCCGTTAGAAAGTTATTCAAAAACGGTTATAAATGAATTATTTGCTACAAAGGGAAAAAAGTGAACTTTCTCGTTAGCTCACTTAAAAACTATTTAATTTTATTTAAAATTCAATTGTAAAAATTGTTGAAATTGAAATTGAAATTGAAATTTATTGATCTATTACATTGTTAATTTACAATATTAGACAAGTTGAAAAGTTTCTAAAGAAAGAGGAACTATTATTTATTAAATAGTTCCCTTTATAAATTTGTCAAAAAAAAACATAAAAATAGGTTAAAATTTTTATAAAACTACTGATAAATTATCTTAAAGAAGAAACAATTTATATTAAAAAACAAACATTGGAAAATATGCAAAAATAAATATTTGAAATTTGCTAGGAAGAAAAATTGTAAACTCTGTAGAAAAACAAGACTAATTTGACTGAAACTAGTTTAAAATATGTTAAAAAGCAGTTGAAAATCTTCACTAAACAGTATTATATTTTATTAAGACTCAAAAACAGTTTAAACTTTCTTGTTAGCTCCCATAAACAATTATTAAATTTTATTTAAAATTAAATTGTAAAAACAGTTAAAAAGTTTCTAAAGAGATAAGAAAAATTGGATAAATTATAAATTGGTCAAAAAAATAAAATAAAAATAGTTTTAAAAAAATGTATAAAACCCCTTAGAAATAATCATAAAGAATAAATTTTTGATATTAAAAAAACAAACATTTGGAAATTTGCAAAAATAAATAATTGAAATTTGCTACGAAGAAAAATTGTAAACTCTGTAGAAAAACAAGATTAATTTGCTTGAAACAAGTTTAAAATATGTTAAAAAGCAGTTGAAAATGTTACACTTAACAGAATTATATTTTATTAACACAAAAAAAAACAGTTTAAACTTTCTTGTTAGCTCACTTAAAAATCATTAAATTTTATTCAATTGTAAAAACAGTTGAAAAGTTTCTAAAGAAAAGGAACCATTGGATAAATTGTACAATTGTCAAAAAAATAAAATAAGAACAGGTTAAAAAATTTATAAATCCCCTTACAAATAATCCTAAAGAATAAACTTTTGTTATTAAAAAAACAAACAGTTGGAAATTTGCAAAAATAAATAATTGAAATTTGCTATGAAGAAAAATAGTAAACTCTGTAGAAAAACAAAATTAATTTGCTTGTAACTAGTTTAAAATATGTTAAAAAGCAATTTAAAATCTTTCACTAAACAGTATTACATTTTATTCGGACAAAAAAAAGAGTTTAAATTGTCTTGTTACTTAAAAATAATTAAATTTTATTTATAATTAAATTGTAAAAACAGTTAAATAGTTTCTAGAGAGAAAACACCATTTGGATCAATTGTAAATTTGTCAAAAAAAAATAGAAATAGGTTAAAAATATATAAAATCACTTAGAAATTATCTTAAAGAAGAAACACTTAATATTAAAAAAACAAACATTTGGTAATGTGCAAAAATAAATATGATAATTGAAATTCGCTACGAAGAAGAATTGTAAACTCTGTAGAAACACAAGATTAATTTGCCTGAAACTAGGTTGAAAATCTTTCTCTAAACAGTAGTACATTTTATTAAGACAAAAAACAGTTTAAACTGTCTTGTTAGCTTACTTAAAAACCATTAAATTTTATTTAAAATTAAATTACAAAAACAGTTGAAAAGAATAATTGGATAAATTATTTGTAATAAAATTAAAATAAAAATAGGTTAAAAATATATAAAACAACTTAGAAATAAAATAAAAATAGGTAATGAATTTACAAATCCACTTATAAATTATCCTAAAGAAGAAACACTTAATATTAAAAAGCAAACAGTTGGAAATTTGCAAAAATAAATAATTGAAATTTGCTTCGAAGAAAAATTGTAAACTCTGTAGAAAAATAAGATTAATTTTCTTGAAACTTGTTTAAAATATCTTAAAAAGTAGTTCAAAATCTTTCACTAAACAGTATTACATTTTATTAACACAAAAAAAGTTTAAAATAAGATTAGAATAGTTCGAATTTTATCAATAAACAAATGTATATTTAAATGTGAAACGAAGAAAATTTTCGAAAACAGATTAAGTTTCCTAGCAAAAATTTAAAAAAACACACAGTTGAATATTTGCAAAAACAAATAATTGAAATTTTCTACGAAGGAAAATTGTAAACTCTTTAGAAAAACAAGATCAAAGCAGTTGAAAATCTTTCACTATTACCTTTTATTAAGACAAAAAAACAGTTTAAAAGTAGATTAGAATAGTTAGAATTTTATCAATAAACAAATGAATGAATAAGTGAAAAAGAAGAAAATTTTCAAAAACAGTTTAAGTTTCCTAGAAAAAGTTAAAAACAAAAGGTTGGAACTTTACAAGAATAAATAATTAAAGAAAAATTGTAAACTTTCAAGAAAAACAAGATTAATTTACTTAAAACTAGTCTGAAATATGAAGAAAAAAAACAGTTAAACATTTTCTACTAAAATACTATTGCACTTTTTACAATTTGATTTGAATACCTAGAATTTTACAAAAAAACATTTGAATATTGAAAAGAGAAGAGGAAGAAAATTTTCGGAAACATATTAAAATTTGCTTAGAATAGCTAGAACTTTACCAAAAAACAATTGAACATTTAAAAATGTAAAGGAAGAAAATTTTCAAAAACATTTAAAGTTTCCCAAGAAAATAAGAAACAGTTGACATCTTTAAGAAAATGAAACGGTTTGAAATTTGATTATTTGTAAAAAAATTTCTTCTACGTTTTGTCACCAATAACTTCACTGGTCACTTTCAATTGTTATGTTTTAGATTTTATGTGCGATATTTTCTTACCTGTTTCTAAACATTCTCTATATTATTATACTCTTTTCATTTTGATTAAAAAAACGATAAATCCTAAGATTTATCTTCATATTTTCTTCATTGCTAACCTCTACTCAAATGAATACTTGCTTGTAGTGGCTATTACTTCGTGTTACATTAATTCTTAATTCCAAATAAATTTAAATTCTGTATCACAAAAAATATTTACTTCAAATTGTCAGTTAACATTAAATTTTAAGTTTTTTCTTAAAGCCTTCTCTTTTATTTTTTATCCTCAACTTGTTTGATCAAACTTAAAGTCATTTTAAGTCAATTGTGTTTTTTGCTCCTTGAAACTAGTTTTTAATAAATTTTTAGCTATATTCTAAAAGCATTTTTAAAATGTCAGATACTTTTCAATCAAATTTTTGCACTGAATTTTAGATACTTATCTATTCTATTTTCTTAGAAAATTTACTATTAATTTTTTGATAACATTCTGTTTAACTAATTTCTTAACATTTTTAAACTGTTTTTAAGCACATTGTCAACTGCTTCTACTAACAGAATTTCAAGTGCCTTTTTAGAAATTGTGAACTGTTTAAAAAAAGTGTTCCAAGTAAGTTTTTTAAACATTTGAAAATTATACATATATTTTTTTCAGATGCTTTTAACTCTAACAAGGTACTAAAATCTGTACTATAAAAACAAATTCTAGATCATGATATGTTAAATATTTTTTCTCTAAATTTTTTGAACTGAATTTTAGATACTTATCTAATTTTTTTTTATCATATTTACATTTTTGTGATAAAATGCATGTTCTCCTTAAAAAAATTTTAAGCACACTGTCAAGTGCCAAGATTTTCTTAATTCTAAAAGTAAAGGCCAAATATATTGGTAAAACTTTCAGCGTGACAAAATATTATTTTTTTAATTTTAGATTGTAAATATTTAATAGTTTTTCTCCAGTGAAATCTTCATTAATTTCACTCAATTAGTTTATTTTTTATTTCTAAAGGTGAAGACGAAAATATGTTAATTATGTCAATGTCAATATGATAAAATTTTATTTCATCAAAATGAAGGAAAAGTAAGTATGTAAATAGTAAATATATGTATCTAAAACTGATGTTATATAAACAGTGAAGGAGAGGATATGGGGTTGAGTGGAAGATCATCTGCAAGCGTGCAAGTCTGTGCAAACCTATAACCTCATTAATTTATTTGTAAATATTGTTACCATGTTTGATCAAGTTTAAATAAAAATAAAGATAATATAGCAAAATGTTTCTTTTTTCTTTTCAGTTTTATAACCTTAAATTGCAAATATTCAATATTTTTTCCTAGTAAAATCTTCATTAATAGCCTCCGAATTATTAAAATAAAAGTGTTATTAAGTTAGCGTTCTCTTGACCTACCACAATAAATCACTTATTAATAAAGCATATTATTAACCTACAAGCAACAATCTTTGAATTAGGGTAGCGTATTCCCGACTTACCGCAATATTTAATTTATTTACGTAGCGTACTTTTGACCACAACAAACAATATTATAAAGTCCATTATTACAAACTATTTTAAAGTTATCGCACTCTTGACCGAGCACAATGAAAAATATCATATGAGAGTTACACAAAGACAAACTAGTTTTAATACAAAGCACTATTAGCTAAACCCTTAAAGTTCCGCTAAACTAAAAGTGCTTTCATGTTATAAAATAGTTTACTTTTTACACTGTGGAATAATAGTTGAAGGAATAGGTTACGATACGATTTATTTTCGGATAGGTAAGGACTACGATACTTTAATAAATCATTTAGTTTTGTAAATGAATTAGTTTTTGTTTCAGTTTACGATTCAGTTTAGGTTGGGATCGTCAAGGCTACAACACTTCAAGAAATCATCATCATCATCATCTTTGTAAATTAATTAATTTCCTGTTTCAGTAGATGAGACGCAGAATAAAATTGATACATCGTGCAGAGGGTAAGTTTAGGAAAATAATATAGCAAAAAATATATAAATAACATAGTCGCAAAACTTGTAGAGACTGGAATATAACAATGTATTTAATATTTTACGCCAGTAATAACAATTAAACGTGTTAAAGTGTAACGTAAATATGACGATCTGCACTCGACCGTATCGACAGTGCGTCTCTTCAGTAACAAATGACCGCGCCGGTCGTTGTTTATTGCAATCTGTCGCGGTGTCAAATTTCATCGGTTTTCTTTATGGCGTTATCGACTTTTATGCCCGGCTGATGTTGCACTTATTCGTTGTCCTGTGCGGTTAAATATATAAGATTTCAACGTGGGTTTCTGTTTATGCTCGATTATTTACTTTGGCCACTCGTTGGTGCGTCGCACTTTTCATTCTAGTGTTAAGTGCCTAACGGTTTATCAATTCTTTTTTCCCCGTCCATCTCTTATGAAATATATTCCATATATGAAGTTACGCAATGTTGTTCATTACATTAATTACCGACTTGATAAGAAGGTATGGTACTGATATTATTCTTCTTTTAAACAGTTTTTCTAACCAAAAATGATTATATGATTGGTAAATATGTATTGTAGAGAAGAAAAATAATTGCTAAACATTAATTATCGTTCCCCATCAACAACAAAAATGGACCGCTTTCGATCAATTTTGGATCTCATCAGCGTAGCGCAGTTGGAGACAGGGTTTAATTCTCCGGGTAAACTGTCAATCTAAATATTACATGAAAGTGCCATCTATTGACTAAGCGTTGCATTTGAACCTTGTTTGAGTGGATAACCACCATTGTAATAATATTTGTAATATATCTATTTATTGTAAGATGATCAAAGTAATAAATATAAATACAAATACCGTCAACAGTGATAATTATCGGACAGTTCTCTTGATTTGTCGGTAGTTATCCACTCAAACAGAGATCTAATGCAACGATTAGACAATAAATTACACTTTTATGGTAGAAAATTTGTTACTTAAACTTTTATACTATTACTTTTCTGATTAAAATTTAAAATATAGCATGTAGTATAATCTTCAAGAAAATTAATTTCAGTAATATTTATTGCCATGCCCTTAAAAATATGTCAAATTTAGTTAATCTCTTGAAGTTTCTATAATATATTTGTTCTTCTTCTTCTGATGCCTATCCACTACTAGATGTTTGCGATCACACATGTTTCATTTCATCTCTCTTTCTTGCTGTGTCCAAAAATTTTTCGAATTGTCCTCATGCCAGTCTCTGCTCTGATGTTTCGCAATCATGACATTTGCTTTTGGCAATATTTATTTATTATTAATAATGTACTTATTGGTTATCTTAGTGAACAATGTTGCAGATTGGGGGACCAATTTTCAATCCTTGGAGGACAACTAGGAAACAATTTTTATTTTTATTTTCTTTCAGCAAGTGTTTAGCTTTTATGGGTACCGTAAAACGTTGCGCACGTGATTAATTCGGCCAGAAAACGTTTGAAAGCAAAACCACCAGTCGGCAATTAACACGTTACGGAGTGCGTTTAATTGCGACCGACTAACCGTGCATTAGCTTCAATAAATCGTACACGAAAAAGGTACTGCCGCGGCGAATTTATGGTGCCCACGGAACGCCCAGCTTATTAAAAGGCTTTCCCGTAATCCGGCAATTAAAAGGCGATTTTACGCAATCGCCCTCCGACGACACCTCCTCCTCCTCCTCACCATCACGCCGAATATTATTGTCTTGACTTAAGATCCGCGTCCCGAGAAATATGCGCACTATTCATAGGCACGGGCTAAATATAAGTGCAACGAGGTCGTTAGACGGAAGAGCTTTACGTTCCTGCTTTTTCTTTGACATCGCCGTGAATTTTTTGGGGAGATCATTAAAAGTGCACACAGCAACTTTGGCCAGTTTTTAAAGTTTCAAGTACCAAAATATAACGTTTGGTTATTGACAATCAATTAAAGCTAATCAAAAATGATAAAGAACAAAATTTTACAGATTTCTCAGTGAAGAATCAAGCTTTCAAAAATAATTACATATTGGCAATATCATTTAAAAAATATTTGATGGTAGAGGCGTTTACTTAGTGGTACATCTTGAATGATTTATAAATGAGACACAATAACTATATTTATATAGTGGCAAAACAAAGTTATTGTGTCTCATTTACAAATATTTTAAAAACTTTAAACCTTCAGACTAATTATTATACAGAAATAATAAAATATAGTTAGCAATTTTAGATTTCTTTTTCAATTTTTTTAAATCATATTTCGTAAAATATTTTGTATTCTGGTAATATTTGATAATAAAATAGAAGACTCTAGGAAGCAAAGATTGAATAATTAAAAAAAAAATACGTTAATATCTTTGTTTCTCAAGGTCTTCTCAATTTTTTTCCAGAATTTTTTTTGGAAGAACAAAATGTTTAATGACCTTGATAAAAGTATCCATGCAGACAATGAAAATCAATTGAGGAACATCAAGAACTCGATGGTTTAAATTAAAAGAAAACTACTAAGAAAGATCTAAAATAGAGCAGAGTTTGCCAGAATTAAATTGATTGTATGTACAACAAATGCAGAAGGTTGAAGCAGAATAGATAGGGGTTGTGAAATTCTTAAATCAAAAAAAAAGTGATATGTGATGAGATACAGCAAATATAGATGATATAAGATAAGAATTTATTGGTGTTCTATATTTCGTTTGCATGAGTCAAAAAATATAAATGACAATAATAAAACAATAATCTTTATGGTAATAATAAACTGTATATTTATAAAGCAAGAATTAAAGACTTTAAATTATTATGTATACGCAAAAATCTCAAAAGATATTCCTTCTGTTCATCTTAGAAGGAATTATTGAAGAAAGAGGAGAACCTGGACGTAGAAAAAAGTAATAATGGTTAGGAAACATCAGAGACTCAACAATCTAGACTCAAATATGCTACTAAGGAAAACGTAACATAGAGAAGAGTGCACCTTTCAATTAAAACACATTAACACGAGTTTACTGTATTAATTAATAAATGGCTATACAACTTATTTTAATGAGAGTTAACTGAATTAGGTTATAGCTAATACAATTTATTTCTTAATTAAATTTTTTTTATTACAATGTATTATTGCAACACCCTTAATTATGTTAATTAATTAGCTGATGTGATACAAGATTAGAAACTCGAGAGTTATTTGTTGGTCCAAAAATTTAAAACAGCTTTTTACTGGAAGAATAAAAACACATGTAGGGTGGGTGGGTGGCCTCTATCTACTCTCTAATCAGTAAAACGTAAGCAATGGTTAATTATTAAATTAAAACAGATATAATAATTACTTTTTCAATTATACTTTTCTGTTGTTTTTGCGCAGTTAATTTTTATAAAATCCTTGATTTTATAAATTAATTAAATGGGATAGAGAATACTCACTCGTTACTCATTACAAATACAATATGTCAATCAATGTATTACCACAAAGGTACCATCTATAACTTAATTAACGGTTTACCCGAACAGTTGCCCTTTTTTTGTAGCCGGGAGGTGGAAAATCTTTTATCGACGCAATGCGGGACTCCCCAGAACAGGTATACCCACTAAAAACCACCTCCCTAAGTCGCCCAGCCACCCCGCGGAACCACCATCTGGCATTACTTCACGGGGTGTAGGGTGTCGGTCAGCGTCCTTGATGTGTGTGTGTGTGTGTGTGATGAGTGGATGGGTGTGTGTGCGTGTGCAGTGAACGGCTCGGGTGCGTGAGGTCGCTACTCCCAAATGGCTGTGAACGTCAACCACTCCTGCGGGCGAACAGGTACCCCTAACCTAATCTAACCTAACCTTACCTAACCTAACCTAACCTTTTTTTTGTGGCCGGGAGGTAGAAAATCTTTTAAAGACTGAGTGTGGGAGTCCCCAGAACTATACTGGTATACCCACTAAAAACCACCTCCCCAAGTTGCCCTGACACCCCGCGGAACCGCCGTCTGGCATTACTTCACGGGGTGTAGGGTGTCGTCTGTGTCGGTGATGTGTGCGTGTGTATGATGAGTGTGTGTGTGTGCGCGCCACCCCGCGGAACCGCCATTAGGCATAACATCACGGGGTGTCAGTGTCGTTGTGTGTGTGTGTGTGTGCGTGTGTGTGCAATGAACGGCTCGGGTACGTGGGGTCGCTACTCCCAAATGGCTGTGCACGCCAACCACCCCTGCGAGATACCTTACCTAACCTAACCTAACCTAACCTAACCTAACCTAACCTAACCTCACCTTACCTAACCTAACCTAACTACATCTGAGCTATGTAGATGTCATCAAAAATACATCATAAAGGGCCCCTGGTTGTTGCTTAAAACATAATCGGACGTTTTTATTTCCACAGTAAGAAATATGAAGAATTAAAATATATGTAGTGTAGGTAAATGACCTCTGTTACAGAATTTAACCAGTGAAAGATAAGCGATTAGGTAACGCTAATTTAGATCCATGGATCAGTGGAACGTACAACATGGCAAGTTCGCCATATAAATGTTTCAAATGTTCAGATGTTGGATTAATAACTTCGAAGAGACTAGATCTGCCCTAAAAGAGAAACCTTCAGGAACAAGCAGAAGTACTCATACTATACAGAACATTTAGATGTTGTACACGAGTCTGTCTTCCTCATTTAGTGTTTATGTCAATATGACATAAATCACATATTTGTGTAAAATCCTTTTGAGGATATAATATGCCACATTTGGCCAAAACAAAAAGAAAATATTCTGAAATGAGCTTCAACAAAGAAGACTCTCATGGAAGAAAGTGTTGGTACGAGTGGAAGAACGCTATATTGTGAACTCTGCCCTTTCCATATATTTGTTTATATTAATGGATTTTATATACAATTTAGGAATATTATGTAAGCATATTGGAATAAATAAATAATACTAATACTAATAATAAAGTTCTTCCAGACAAGATTTAATTTTATTTTATTATCATTGGTCTCTTTTCTAATACAATACCACAAAAAGCAGATAGTGCAACAACTAAAGGAAAACAATTACCAGTTAGAGGAACCCAATTAACTGAAGAACTAAAATCTGCATCCAAAAAATTGGACAAATTCTACAATCAAAACCACCAAACAATCCGTGAAATTAAGATTATGGAAGGTGCTTAATTACGTAGCAGGAAATGAAGTTAAGATAATCGCGGCGAAAAATAATCTAAAGCCAGATTGGAGGTAACAGTCAATTGCTAAAAGTTGGAGAATACCAGGATATTAATGTAATAAAATTTACACCATAAAAATAAGTTGAAATCAATCAATCACTTTAATGAAAAAAAGGTGAAAATGAGCAAAACAAAAATATCCTAAGCGATTGAAAACTGAAATCAAGAAACCAAAAAATCTGCGAATTTTTCAAACGAAGTTACCAAAAACACTGTCAACAAAAAGAAATCAATTAGATGTATTTAAATATCATCTTCCATACTACAATATTTAAATAAATCTCATTTATTTATCTTTGTTGACTATGTAAAAGTATCTTTCACAATGTTCTTCAATCATGCTAAAAAAGAAAAGTCAAAGAAACGTTTATACCCCAGAAGACTAAAAAATTAAAGTTCATATTCAAAAAGAGTTCAATGAATTTTGCGATAGTAAGCTTAAAAAATAGACCCAACTTATATAAAATTAATTTAGTTGGATTAAAATCGCGGTGACTTTGTTTAACCACTAAAATTTATAACTTTTACGGTAGCTATAGTTTCGACTATAATTTAGTCATTGTCAAACTGGAAGTAACTTAAATTACGAATCGTAATTACGATGATAATTGTAAAATTGTAGCTATGGTTGAGTTTTCTGCTGAAACCAAATTTTTTGATTTGAACTTTTAAGTCAGTTAAATATTCAGAATTAACAGTTTGAAGAAAGTTTTTAGAAACCTTCATTAAAAGAATAGAATTTTTATTCAAAACTTCAATTAATTTATACTTATTTACAATATTCAAATTATATCAAATTAACAGATGATAAATAAATGATTAGAAACTGATTGAAACATTTTTTGATGTTGAAATTTTTTAAATCCCTCGATAATAGTATTACAACTAAATCATTACTGTTTTTAATAAGATGATATAAATCTAATCGTACAGTGGTGAATCATCTGGGCCGGTTAATTATAATTTTTCCCGAAAACAAGAACTACGCTCGCCCATTCAACGAGGCCTCCGGTGAGGTGGTGAAGAGCTTTCGAGTCGAAGCGAACCTCCGGGCTGCGCGCATTCATCTCGAGACGTTTCCGTTACGCGAATTATTATTTCATAAATAAATAAACATAAATTTGAATAAAATCAGGATTGCACAAGATACTTCGGAGAGCACGCGTCCCACGCAATGAACTCTGGCGAGTGCGCGAAGGTTGGCAATTAATAAAGCACTAACGATCGCCGACGGTAAATAATAAGTAAGAAAATATTTGATTGTAAAAAACGAACGGTTATAAATTAATAATAAATATCCTCAAATTTTAATTATATCCGAATTTTTTATTTAGGTTTATTGCAATAGAGAATGTGTTTGATCTACTCGAATGCAATAATGAGATTAACTTTTTTGTCTAATTGAAGCACTTTCTTAACAATCTTCAACATAGGTTTTATTAAGATTGAATAATTGATTAATGCACCTACAACTAAGTAGAAGATTAATTAATCGTCTTACGTATTGTTGCATGAAATATGTCAACTAGTAGTTTAGAACTATAGAAGTCATAAGTTCTTTCAGAAATTATACAGAATTGAAAAATGTTTTAACCACAAAACATTATTTGTGGTTAAAACAATTGAATTTTTCAATTCAGTGTAAGTATGGATTACCACGTAGTAATGGTCGCAACCATTCTTTTTATCTTTTAGAACTTATGTTAATTTTTAAAATTATTTGTTTATTTGTGTATTTATCTTTGGACTCCTTTTTAAAATTTAGATATACAACAAACCAATTAAAAAAAATTACCAAAAACTTTTACGTTTTGGTAATAATTCATTAACTGTTCTATCAATTAATTATTCCTGATGTTTTTAATTAAATAGATTAGAGGGTTCAGTACTGCAATCTTTCAATAATCATTGCTTTTGTGAAAATGTTGCGCACATGCTGTTCGTTTAATTAATTGATGGTTTGAAATTGATCGGGAGGGACGAGAGCGTTGTTAATTAATGGTCGATAACAGTTTCACCTGGTTGCCTGCAGGAGGCATGTATAGCTATAGAAGGCAGATGTTTCCCCTGTAACATGCTGGTGTTTTCTTTTTTGGTATTTTTTTTAAATGCATAATATTATTTTTGGGCAAACAACTGACATCTGCTTGAAATAAACTCGTTTACAATCGGTTTTCAAACTTTATTTTTTAAGGGGTTGTTCTCGTTATAAAATTTTATAGAACAACAGATGCTATTTTAAGTATCCTAAATATAAATAATAATAATATTAAACTCGAACACGTGGTATTTTTGCTGAATTATTTGTGTGTGTGTAAAGGTTTGCCCCCGTCACTCTAAAGGACCATCAATGGCTTGTGGTACAGGTCACCCATTTAATTTCTGATTCAGACTAATGATGCTGCATTGACGTTTGTTTAGAGGTGATGATATTTTTGGCGAATGTGTTGTTTCCGTAACATAATTAAAATTATTCACATCTTGAAGTCCTCTAAATCTACAACAATGAGTCTAAGATAACAAAACAAATAACTTATTGAAACTACTACTTCTCTGGGTAATATCTCGACAGATATGGAATTATAAAAAAGTAACTTGCGTGTTACAAGTAACTCTCAAAGCAACACTATTTTGAATGTAGTTTTTACTAGTTAAATAAACAAAAAAATAATGAAATTTACGTAAAACAGTTTGTGAGTGATTATTTTTTAAGAAATTAAGAACAAGAAATGAACTTACGCTGTTCTAATTATAATAATCTAGCAAAAATAATTAAACAATTTAACCAGCAGGCATGTTTTTCGATCTCTCGATCCCATCAGTACAGCTTTACTAAAATTGATTTTAAATGCAAAATGTTTTCGTATTTTTAAGTTAATATTTAATTTTCTACAACGACCTAAAGGACTTAGATATTTCAATAATTGAAAAATAAATGATAACCACTATTATTAAAAATTTATTTTACCGAAAATCTTGCCAATTTATTTAGACCATTATTAACCAAAACTATTGGTATGTAGACTTAAACGTTAACATTATCTGTAATAAATAACAAATTAAATACATTTTGAAAGAACATTTTATTTATTTATTTATTTACGAAAACTTCTTTTTTACAGAGTAAAAAATACGTTAATATGGTGTGAAAACGTATACAATTAATTATATATTTAATTAATTGCTCACTTTATACAATTAATATTTATTACATATGAGATTATTTGTCAAAGGTGGTTTTGAAAAGTACTATCGATTATATGATTTTATAATATATCCTCAATAAGAAGAGCTAACAGACTTCTCAGCAGCCTACTTTTTTCTTTATATTTATGAAAGAGATAATTGAGAATTGTCAATTATAAAAAAATGAGAAAAAACCATTTGAATCTTTGAAAATTCTATACCAAAGAATGCATTTAAAATATAGATAGAATTATATAATTGAAAAAAAAAACGTTGAAACATCATCAATAAACTGAATATTTTGAAAAATATAATTGAGAAAGACCAACAATAATGAATTTTATACAAAAAAGAAACATTTCTAATAAAAAAATAATTGCCAATAACGTAAAAAAATGAAAATTTTGAAGAAAAAAAAATTATAAAAAACATGGAAAACACATGATAATTATCAAACACTAAAAAAATAATATATTGTTTTAAAAAAGAATGAGAATGGTTAAAAATAATGGATTTTATAAAAAATAATTCATATCTTAATAGAAATTGCCGAAGAAAAAAAAAATTGAGAATGATTAAAAATTAAGAATTAATAAATATTTTAAAATTTAGCAAAGATATTAATTTTTCACACATAACTTAGAGTCAAGACAGGGCAGAAAGACCGATGGTCGATAGCCCAAACGAACAGACTAACTTAAAATAAATTACAGTTGTGAGAAACTTTAAAACATCAGGAAAATAACTCAATATTTGAACAATAATATTTGATATAATTGAAATAACTCAATATTTAATAATTTGTTATGAAAAACAATACATTTAAAAATTTCTAAAGAAAATGCTAATTCTCATAAAAAATTAGAATAAAACCTGAACATTTTGAAAACTAATTGAAAATAATAAAATGTATTACAGTCCTCTACGTTGTAGAAAATTAATTAATAATTAGAAGTACATGAGTAGTTGTTTCAATAAGTGATTTGTTTTGTAGTCTTACTATGACTCGTTGTTGTAGATTTGCAAAATGTTTTCGAGCTTTTCTTATAATTGAGAATGGACAAAATAATTAATTTTATTAAAAAAATACAATTTTTAATGTCGGAAAAATCATAATTCTTAAAAATCTAGTAGAATAAAAAAATAAGTTATCCAAAACACACCTAAAATATCCAAGCAATTTTATAAATATCCCCTCCCAAAAGTCATCCTACGATTTATTAAATTTAAAATTTTATTTAATTATACAGAGACATACAACTGATGGGCACAACTGAACTTAGACAAAAATTCAAACAACTTAACAAAGACATTAAAAGACTTATAACTAAATTCAAGACGGGCGTTTGGATAAAAATCAATGATACGAAGCATAAATCATTTTGGTCTGAGATAAACAAATTAAGCAAATACAAATAGACAGACAATTTACAGAACATATTTGAGCCATAAACTAACGAACTTGAACTTGAATCAGCATTATCCAGCTTAACCGCATTATACCTATATTACAATTTTAACTTGTGTGTTTCAATAGTTTTATGTATGTTTAATTTTATACCTTACACTACAATTTTAAATTGTGTGTTCTATAGTCTTATGTGTGTTTAAATTTATACCTCACGCTACAATTTTAACTTGTGTGTATTTATAGTTTTATTTATGTTTAATTTTATACCTTTATTTCAATTTTAACTTGTGTGTCTCTTTAGTTTTTGAATGTTTAATTTTATATATACACACTTTTAAAAGTCTTTCAACATATTTATTTCTATATTAAAGTTTTGTCTTTCATTTTAGTTATGTATGTATCTTGCTGTTACCATTTAATATTTATATATTCATTTTTATCATGTAATTCAGGTGTATATTTAACAAGTGTAAACTACTAGTGCTAACACGAATAAATTAATTACTTACTTACTAACGAGACCATCACAGACTCTAACGTAATTGCTCAAAAATTTGCCGACAATTTTAACAAGACTTATTCAATGACACAAGACCCAAACTTTGACCGTAAAAATTTTCAAAGAATAAATGACTGGTACATTAAATATTTCGAAAAAAATGACTGTTCAGAACCGACGGACATTTTTACACACGACGAATACTTTGAGGTTTTAAAGAAAGGAAAAAATACAGCGACTGGACATGACAATATACACAGACACATCCTAAAATCCTTTCCATTCCATATACATGACCAAATACTCAACAAAATTACCTTCCTATACAAAAACCAATACTTTCCAGAAGTGTGCATTATTTGCATTCCCAAACGCGACCAACCCCCCAATTCCTTCCCCGTCGTTCAACTTCTCTTCCTCTAACCATCCTAGCCTCCAATATCCAGACTGCCCACCTTGAAGGTAGAGCTTCTGAGGCATTATTCCTGGATGTTCAGAAAGCATTTGATTCTGTCTGGCACCAAGGCCTATTGTATAAATGTCACCTCTTAAATATCCCTCCTCATATCATTTTTATCATTAAATAATTCCTCTCTAATAGATCGCTAAAAGTAAAAATTAACAACTCTTTCTCTTCTTCTTTTACTTAGGAACAAGTACACCCTCAAAGTTCCCCTCTTTCACCTCTATTATACAGCATTTTTAGCTCCGGCATCTATAATCCTGATCCTCTTTATTTCAATCCTTTCAAATATCTCTTGCAATTTGCAGATGATACTGCCCTAATTATCCATGCTCCTACGTTACCAAAAGCCCTCCAATTCCTTCAAGAGCTTATTGACTCCCTTCAACACTGGTTTGCAAAATGGCATATTAAAATTAATCCCCACAAATCACAACTCCCAATTCCATACCATCGCACCAATAATTCCCCTTACAATGTTTCAATTTCGAAAACTATTATCCCTCCTTCAACTTCCGTTAAATACCTAGGCAGAACCATAGACCCTAAAATCAATTTCAAAAAGCACACAGCTATAATTAAAAGCAAAATAACATCCAGTGCAAAATATTGTAGATGTTTAACATACAGAAATGATGGTATTACTAACAAAACAGCAGTCAAAATATACAAGATGATTTTCCGCCCATTGCTAGACTATGGTTATACCCTCTATCCTAATCCCAGCAATCCAAATTCTCGTAATATTGAAGTTAGCGAGCGAGCATCCCTCCGTATCCTAACAAAACTCCGGCATCCTCTAAATCTTTTACATAATCCTTCCAACCAACTCCTCTATGATACAACCCTAGTTATTCGACTCCTATCAGAAAAATTCTCCAAAAATGCTTTCAACTTCCACATATTATCCCTATACTGTCGTCCTAGAAACCAAAATATAATCCCTAAATTTAAAAACCCACATACTACCATTTTTGATTCCATTTAATCATTTCATGCATCTACTCATTAAAGAGTGACGCCATATGACTGGACAAAACAAGGCAAAAAGACCTCTGGCCGATAGACTTTTGACAGATTAACATAATAACTCCTCATGTATTATTTATTTATTATTTAAATTTTGTACATATTTGTCAATAAAGATGTATATGTTATATATATGAGGAAAATTTATATATATATATATATATATATATATACAATAATCTTTACTTGGACAAAACATAATACATAATAACAATAACAGTAAAATAGGAACAAATAAATGGTGTCAGTCTGGGCTATAGACCTGCGGTCTTTCTGCCCGAGGATAATTTATTAAAAATAATACTTAAAAATGGAGAACATATTTAAAAATAAAAAAATTATAATTAAACAAAGACGTCGAAATATAGAGAAAAAAATTGAAAGTAAAAATGAGAAAAATCATGAAGAAATAATTTCCAAAATTTCAAACAAAAACAGGAAATGTTTTAAAATTTTTGAATAATTGAAGAAAACTTGCTACAAAATTCTACAAACTCTAAATTATATTCGTACAGTTCCCGAAAAAAAATTACGCAATTTGTTTAATAAATATTTTCAGCAATTAATATTTGCTAGGAAATACTTATTAAACAAAACAGGGCGGGATAGAATATTCTCTAAAATAGAAGAATTTTTAGAAAAAAATTTAAAATAAAGAAGGCAAATATGTGATATTTCATTTATTTCATTTCAAATGAGTAAGTAGTCATATAAAAACATCGAAAGTACTTTTATTTTACTCTTTAAGGAAATAATAATAATGTTATGTAAAATATATAAAGTTTTCTGGCAAATTCTAGAAACCTGGAAGAAGAAAACTTAGAAAATAAATTGTTGTAAAGCGACGATACAATAAAGAGAAAATAATTTTCAAAAATCTAAAAATGGAAAATTTTGCTCTTAAATTTTTGAATTTTAGAAGAAATTTTGCTGAAATATTTTAAAGTTCTCGAAGCTTACCTCTAAAAAATCCTAGAAGTCTGGAAGAAAATCTTTTCAAGGTTTCAGAACTGAAAAATCTCAGAAAAAAAAGTAAGAGATACGTGTATAATTTTAAAGCTCTGAAAGAAAATTCGTTCAACTTCTTGGAAGATTTTGATAAAGAAAGGATAGAAATTCTCTTCGAAAAATGAATGAAGCATCCTATAAAAAAAGTTGAAAACAATTTAATAAAATTTGCTATAAAATTCTAAAAAACTAAGAGAATATTTGAGAGAATATTCCAAAAATCTTTAAGAAAATTCACGTAATATGCAAATTGCATAATTTAGAAGAGAAATTGCTAAAAAAAATTCTTATAATAGGCTTTGAAAACAATGAAATAAAGTTTGATGTAAAATTCTAAAAGAACTTTGATAATAAATTGTAAAAATCCCTAAAGAAAAGTTTAGAAGAGAAATTGATTTAAATTTCTTTTAAGTGTTGAAAATAATGAAATAAATTTTGCTATAAAATTATAAAAGTCAACAGACAGTTAACACAACAAGACATTAGCAATCATGACGTTTGTATGACAGATAATTACAGGCTGAAAGACCGCGGGTCAATAGCCGTTGGACAGAAAACTAGAAGCCAGTGTCTCACATTAGAATTTATTTAATTTAATTTATTACAAGTATTGTACTTTTTTTTTCTGTAAATAAAGATGTTTAGTAGTTATAAAAAGCTTAGAGAAAATTTGATGGAAAATTCTAAAAATCTCTAGGAAAATACACAAAGAAAAATGAGAATGTCAAAAAATAATTAATTTTATAAAAAACCATTAAAAAATTGATTAATCAAAGGTATTTGTAATTTTAGAAGAAATAAAAAATTTAAAAACACCTAAAAAAGAAACCCAAAACATAGCAAAAATGAATGTTTTGAAGAAAAAAAATATGGAGAAATATATATTAATAATCAATAAAATTAAAATATTAAGACAAAACATTTAAAAATTCCGAAAAGATTATCATTTTCAAAAAAGCTAAATTTCAAAAAAAGAGTAATTGTCTAATACGTCTAAACTCGAAAAACAAAAACAGAAATAATTTAAAACATAAATAAGAATGATAAAATGGTAATTGTCCAAAATATTAAAATACTTAAATAATTATCAATCATGGTTAACATTAATTATTCTCGTAAAAAATAGAAATTCCTAATAACAAAATGCTAACTGCCAAAAACTCGAGATGGGAGAAAAATTATAATATTTTAAATATACATATGTATAATAAAATATATAAGTCCTTTACGTTAAAGAAAATTAACTAATAATTAGAAAAATTTCTAATTATTATACATATGTATAATATAAATAAGAAGAATTAAAAACAATACATTTTATTTAAAGAATTTAAAAATAGTCAAAGACATAGAAACATAAAAAAACACACTGAGCATCAAAATAAAAACTAAAAACGATCTAAAACTAAGAAATTTTATAAAATTTCTTGAGAAAAACGAAAATATCAAAAACATACATTTTGAAATGTATATATGTTACTTTTTTATATTTTAATATGTTTGTATTTTAATTACATGTTGCAATGTTCTCATTTTATTTATATTTACTAAAATTCTTAATTTGTTTCAATTCCTGTATTTTATGCTAAAATGTATTTAAATGAAAAGTTTGGGAAAATTACCTACACTTTCTTGACCTGTGTAAGACTATGTTATAAGCACAAATAAAGTAAAATTATTATTATTGAAACATAAAGAAAAAATATTTCAAAATATAATTTAATAATTTAAAACGGTTTCACCATATTGAATTTAACCAAAAATCAAGCATTCTTCCTTTATCTATCCTCACTTTCAACATACGAACCAATTACTTTGAAGACGATAAACCAATAATTGTATTCTTAGATATACATAAAGCTTTTGTTCCGGTTTGGCATCCTTTATAAATATTTCCTTTTAAATATCCCACGTCACTTAATAATCCTCATCTACAATTTCCTCTCTAACAGAACCAGTCGAGTTAGAATCACACTTTTCCACCAGTTTCAAGTCCGCCAAGATGTAACCCAGCGCTCCCTCTTATCACACTTCCTTTATAACATTTTTTGCCACGATCTGTATAATCACAAGCCCATATACTTTGATCCCATCACCCATGCATTAACTATATATCTTGCCCAGCGTTCCCTTCAAATATCGTTCAATGCGATCCCATCATGGTACTCCAAATGGTATATTTATTCTTTAAAGTACAATAATCCGTATTTTAAATTCTTCGGAGAACTATTTCTATAATTCTTTGGATTATCTTCCATTTCTGTCACTATATTTTCGTTCTAGTGTTTTTGAATTCATCCACCATTTTTTTGTATTAGCATTTTTGTAGTTGTGTATAGAGACTGTCGTTTTAATAGATGCATTTTCTTCTGTATTTTCACTAATTGGATCAATTGTAGATATTTTATTATTTGGTGTCATGGTTTTCGTTGACCCTTCCAAATCCAAACTCCTCATCCCATATAACAAAATTACACCACACTCTATAAATATGAAGAATACCACAATTAACCCTACTTATTCCTGTAAATACCTAGGGATACTATTTGACTTCCAACTCTCCTTCAAATCAATCGATAAAGCTCAAGGTTAAAAGTAGAGCTCGACATTTCCTAGAATTAACATATAAAATTTATAAAATTTGTAAATCTATTTGCAGACCTCTTATAGGTTACGGTGCAATTCGATTCAACAAAATCCGTTCCTCCATTCTCAAACACTTTAACATCGCCGAAACTTTAGCCCTACGAGCCCTCAAAAAAAACAGACAGCATGTTAACCCTCTTCACCATCTCTCTAATAAGCTCCATTATGAATACACCCATTTACCAACGTATAAGTATCCTAAGTGTAAAACTTGTCAACAACCCATTAATGTATCTATTCTTAACAAGTTTTGCACCCCCCCGAAATCCCAATATTCCACCTAAATATAAACACCCTCCAGTCATCCTTCATCAATTGATTAGTTCGATTCGTCCAGACAGTTAAGCTATCTAGCAAAATTATTTATTTATTTTACACATAACTTAGAGTCAAGACAAGGGCAGAAAGATCGATGGTCGATATCCTAAACGGACGGACTAACCCTTATTTTAAATTAATTTGCTTTTGTTCTGAATGTACATATGTTCATCCAAATAATAAAAACAGATTCATTTATCTAAGAACACATACTACATTACATCATAACTACAAAAAGACTAACGAGATACTCTTAGATCAATTGTAATACGCACAGATCACTCATCAAATAAAGATATTATCTCTTCTATGAGAAAAAAATTATTTAAATCTTTAAAAAATATTAAATAATCATAAATTACATTATATTTGAAAAATCATTTAAAACAATGCAAACATGATAATCGTTTAAAACAGTTGATCGATGATGTTCGCACAGTAACAACACTCCAGCATCCTCTTAATTCTTTACACCAGCTCCACTATGATACCTTAGTTATCCCCATCCAAGAATGCCTTCGATTCCTATCAGAAAATTTTCAAAAATCCTTTCAACTTCCACATATTATCCTTATATTGGTTTCCTAGAAACCCTAGTATAAACCCTAAATCCCAATTGAACCACTTCTGATAATTTCTAATACTTCTAATCCGCTCACTGTCAAAACAAAGTGATAATTTGTAAATTGTAAGGAGAATGCAACTATTGCTATTAGAAAAGATGTGGCAAGGATTAATACAAAAAAGACTAAGGAATTAAATATTGATGGTGCGAACACGAAGACTCTAAAACTAAGCATTGGAAATATTGGCGATGATTGAAAAGCTGTAAACAGAAAGCGTAAAGTCAAAAATCTCATAATTTACGGCACATCCAAAGATCATAAAAGATAATCACACGTTTTAACCAAGTATATGTTAACTTATTAGAACCCCAGTTAACGACAAATCAGCTTATCCAATATATGGAAAATAAGAATTCTACTCAGATTCGTTATGAACAATTAAAATCTGATCGACTAGATGAATACTTTTCCTTTAAAGCAGGAGTACAAATATTGCAACGGGAGAAATTAAAAAATCCCAACGTATAACAGGAGAATGCAAGAGTTATTAATTTTCAGAAATCTGATGAAATGCCTAGAAATGAAATTAGACTTTAAATATTCAATCAATTAGGAATAAAGTAATTGATTTTGAGGCTTTTTAATAGATAAATCTTATAATTATGGAGTAGTAACTGCTGATGAATCAAAAATTTCTCGAATCAGAAACCTTCATCCCCAAGCTTTCTTTGTTCGGAAAAATAGCAACCACGAAGGAACAATGATTTATGAAGAGGAAGGAATTTCATACCGTAACTATAATGATATTTCACAAGTTATATCTATTGTAGAAGATTGTGAATTAAAAAATTACAATTTTAATGTATATTCTTCACCTAAAGAAGCCACATTTGTACCGAGTTCAATGAAAATTTCAAAATCAACCACTTATTATTAATTAGACTAAATATTTTGAATTAAATAATTGAGAATGATCAAAAACAATGAATTCTATAAGAAAATAAACTTTTAGAAATTTGTAAAGATTTAGAACTCTCCCAAAAATATTGAAACCTAACTTTTGAAAAAGAGATTAGTGAGAATGTTTAAGAAGTAATGATTTTTGTTTAAAAAACATTTCTTAACTAGTAATCATCAAAACGTTAACATATGGAAACTAATTTTAATATAAAAAAATATTTTTGAAAATAGCTAAAACTAATGAAATTTATTTTGAAAAAAAATTTAAATTTGAAAAAAGATTTATTGCAAAAACGTTCAATTTGTGGAAATACTTAAAATTTTGAAAAAACGTTACTCAGTATACTAATAAATAATTTATTTATAAAAAACACTTTTGATAATTTCTAAAGAAAAAATGTTAATTAAAAAGTAATAAAATTATAAAAAAAGGTAATTGTCGAAAACATTGGTATATGTAGAAACTACTCTAAATTTTAAAAGAAATAATTTCAAAGTAAAATATATATGTAAAAAATATTGGCATTAATTTTACCTATAATTTCATTTTTTAGATAACCCAACTTATTAAATGCTGGTTTGAATTTCGTGCATATATTTTTTCGATCGCAATTTCTCTTATATAAAACGCGTGTTTCGGTATGTAAATTTAAATGCCAGCCGCGTTATTTATAACGAAAACGCAAATTTATTACCACTCCGAGGCCGTTCGGTATCCGGTTTTATTGATGCATTTATTTATTTTCACCTGTTTGGCCATTTTACGCTCGCCTGGCCTACGATTATATAACATATTCATATCGACGGTGCTGCCGGAAATACATGCAAAAAATATGCAAACGCGCATATTGAAAACTTTATCGGTTGTTTCACGCACGATTTAATTGTCCATTGCGGTAAATAAATTTCGATAAAACGAATAATTCATTCAATTATACTTTAATAATAATATACAATTAAATTAGTAATAATTAACTATTGATAATGTATATTTAATAAATATAAATAACTTGTAATAAAAGGAATTCTAAAGTGTATAATTTAATTATAAGGAAATAAAAGCAATAATATATTAATCCAGAATCCTCCGAAGGAGGATGTTTGCCTCCCCAGCATCATGGAAAAGGATGGGTTTGAGTGGAAGAACACTTTGTGACTCCAAAATTTGACGAGTTTTTTTTTAAATTGATTCGTATATGTAATTTTTTAGAAAGGAGTCCTAAAACATATAAATGAATTGAAATTAACATTCTCTATATATTTTTAATTATATATTTGAATTATTTGAATAAATTGAATCAGAATTTTTGAAAATTCCATCGCGTGATTGTGGCAATTGCATATGAAATGAAACCAATAAATCAGGTCAGAAAAGTTCTGTCACAATTTTCGAAACCAATTAAGGCACGCTCTCGTGAATACCGCCGGTGCATACGAGGACGAGAGAAGGAGAGGAGCGGAAAAAAGAGGATCATACAATCCCAGACATGAACTTGACTTGCAGGTTTCTGTATCCGAAACTTTTCGGGCCAGCAATTTTGCGATATCATTATCGAATTAGCGTTAATTGAGCGTATTCGCGGAAAACAGAATGCAGACGTCCCGCAGCAGGTAATAACGCGGATGAAACAGCAACATCGGGCTTACTCCACTTACATCAATCAAAATTAGGGTCACTGAAAAAATGCAAAATCAATTCGGCTATCGAAAAACTGGTCGACTAAATAATTAAGATGTAATAGATGACGGTGCTAAGGTAATTTTTTGAAAGTCTTTTGATTTCTAACAATAAATTGTTTGGATCGATGAGGCTTTTACTTATTGAAACACCTTGGTATCACTTAAACTACATATATTATTTGAAAAACTAGAAAACTATACTTCTTAAAATTGTTAAAATTTCTTGACCCAGTTTTCAGAAATTTGATTTTTGATTATTGCGATCTTTCCTGTATAAATTTAAAAGGTACGAAATTAGGAATCATTAATTTTGAAATCTCTAAAAGCTGCCTATCGAAAACAGTATTTTTTACAACATCTCAATTAACCACTTCTAAAATTTCAAACTCAATTCATCAGCTGAATAGCTTTTCAATTCATTATTAAACCGGTTCTTTGTAATAGCCTTATTATGCCCATAACATTAGAGACAGCTGAATAATTGTATAACTGAATAATAAACGAAAAGAGAAAATAATCCACATTTTAATTAAATCATCAACAAACAATATTACGAAATGCCTTTGGGCCTTGAATAAAAAATCAATTATTCTCCTCAAATTCGTAATAAATCATTTGAATCTTTCAAATCATCTTTAGTTAACTCATTTTTTATGTTGGATGCTTGAAGACATAACTTTGAGATATATTTCAGTATTCCATCTCGTTCAAATCATCTTTAGTTAACTAGTTTTTTACATTGGGTGTTTAAAACCATAACTTTGTGATACACCTTAAATCAGTAACTTGACAAGTTGATAAATAAAACTGTACTTCGTATGATATTTAATTTATCGTATGATAAAGTTCCTGAATAAAATTTTTGTTTGTATTGAGTTATGTGAAGATGTATTAAACCATTATACATCTGATTACAAATAAAATAGTGAAGAAAGGTTTCTAAATATTATAATCAAACCAATAACATAATTTTAAACAGTTGGGATAGTGATGGTAAGTTTAATTGTATTATTTGGATCATCAAACATAAGATAATGCAAGAAATTAGAGATTGGGCTTCAATAAAAAATCATAAGAAAGTTAGGAATAGTTGGGATAATTTTGATTCCTTAAATAAATCATTTTGATTACTAATTAGAAATTTAGACCACTCTCAAAAATGTTGGACAAATTTTGCACATCAAAACCAACCAAATACTAGCTTGATCATTAAAAAAATATGTTTATAATTATCAATTATGTAATGAATTAAATTAAAACATTTGGGATAGTAACGGTAAGTTTGATTAGATTATTTGGACCAACAAACATATGATAATGCAAGAAATTAGAGAAGGGGTACTTTTGAGCTTCAATAAAAAATCATAAGAAAGTTAGGAACAGTTGGGATAATTTTGATTACCTTAAATAAATCATTTTGATTACTAATTAGAAATTTAGAACACTTTCAAAAATCTTGGACAAATTTTGCACATCAAAACCAACCAAATACTAGCTTGATCATTAAAAAAATATGTTTATAATTATAAATTGTGTAATGAATTAAATTAAAACATTTGGAATAGTAACGGTAAGTTTGATTGGATTATTTGGACCATAAAACATAAGATAATGCAAGAAATTAGAGAAGGGATGCTTTTGGGCTTCAATAAAAAATCATAGAAAAGTTGGGATACTTTAGATCACCTTATATAAATTCTTTTGATTACTAATTAGAAATTTAGAACACTTTCAAAAATGTTGGACAGATTTTGCACATCAAATTATAGCTTAATCATCAAAATAAATATATTTATCATTATCAACTCTGTAATAAATTAACTGTATTTTATGAAAAGAGATGATGAGTGTCCATTATAAAAGTGAAAATTCTAGTAGCCGCTCGCTGCGAGATTACAAGAGGTTTTTACGAGTGCATCAACCTTTCGGCTATTAGCACTGCATTCATTACCGGCGCTCATAAATTGGGAACGAAAACGAGAACATTGTGTGTGTACACCGTTTCAGGAAGAATCGGACGTTCCGTATTCTCCGGGCGTAGAATACGAGACAAGCGTGAATTATTCCGGTGAATACGTGTGCGCCTAGAAATTAGACGGAATCACGCGAGCCAGAAGTTAAGAAGAACATGTTTGTTAGCGGAGATTAATGGTGCGGAACGAATGAGAGTGAATAGATCTTAATTAAATTGTCCTTTGTTTATTAACGCGGAATAATACTCGGATCGATTAAGTTTTGAGAAAAATAAAAGTTGAAAACAAGCTCGATATAAAAAAATTGCACTTACAAAATTTAAGGTCTATTCAAGTTTTACTGGGATCGATTAAATTTGGATTTTAAAAAGTTGAAAACATGTTTGATATAAAAAGTTGTATTTACTTACAAAATGTAATGAAAAATAATGTCTATCCAAGTTTTGATCTTAGAGAAGATTTTTCAAATTCAATAATTATTTAGTTGATCAATACTCATATATCCATAGTCAAGACTACAAAAAGAAATATTGAAAAATCGCTTGTATTTATATTCAATTCTTTCCTCTCTTTGAATCTTAGAAAAGATTTTTGGACGACATAAATTGATTCAAAAAATATTCGCTTGAGCAAGTAAATCATTTTTGAATCAATTTAGGACGTCCAAACATCTTTTCTAAGATTCAAAACTAGGGTAGACACTATTTATCTTTAAATTATGCTTGAAAGATTTTGTGTTTAGGAAAGGTTCTTATGGAAACTTAAATTCCGAAATATCTATCACCAACCAAAGACTATAATTTACTCGAAAAATCAAGTGATTGCTTATCCGTAAGTTAAAACTTTTTATCAATATAAAGATTCAACTATTTTAATGATTTAAATGATTTCAAGTGAAGAAGTCTTACAGAAAAAGAAAGGAACAAATCAAATTCATCCTCAATCATTTTGGATGAGAAAACTTATAACTCTGGATGAGAAATCCGTTGTCATTTTAACTATCTTTGGACTTTAAAGCATGTGCCTATAGATTTAACAATATCTTCAGTTTATGCAAAGCCTGATGCTGTTCTCCAGATCCCTGTTTTTTTTTTAAATTTAATGTCAAGGTCAAAGTGTTTGTAAATGTTGAACTGTTTTAATGATTTATATAAAGTCGCCACCCGACACAATTTATTTATCAAGCAAATTCCTGTTTAGTAGAACCATATCAGAAGAAGAATTTTTCGATTTTTTGGGCGTGCCTGAATTATCCATAAAAATTCTAAAATTTTAAAATTGTTTAATATATTTGTATGCGGAATTATTTAGAAAACCCAATACTCATATATTTAAATTATATGTAGTTTTAAACCTATTATAAAGTCAAGTTTCAAAATTTGAAATATCCGAAGACAATTCAACTCTTTCAAGAAATATATGATGTTTTATATGTTACATATTTACTCTTATCTTCACTGACAGAAGCTAAATAAAACCAGTTTGTAGTGGAAAGATACCGTTTGGCTTGATTATCGAAGGAAAAGGGTCACACCTCGCCAGGTTATTCTATTTCAGAACTTCCTTGATTCTGCACACTTCAAACAGATTGGAGGCGACCCATAAGCATCGTAAACCCTGTTTAGGGGTCGCCTCCAAGACTTTGATCTTCTCCATCTTGGCCTCTTCTTCAACTTGGATAGCTCCCAACAAAAGCCTTTATTATCATGCATTTGCTTTTTGTTGACTTTAGTTAATTGGTCTAGTTTGTTATCGAGGAAGATATTCTGCCTGGTAAGGAATTCGTCGTTCTCTTCACTAACTTCGTACATAATGTATATCTGATTTTAAGAGTAATGCAACCTTTTACATTTCATAGAAACTATTTTGAGCATGGGTTCATATTTTGAAAACACTGTTATCGATGAAGGAAAACTTTTACCTCACTACATCTGACATCATAGCTTTTCAAATACGCGCCTATAAAACTTCAATGTATTGTTCCTTCAAAAGTTTGCAAGGTCTAGAGCTTTTTAGCGGCAAAATATCCTTCAGCCCTTGAGGTCTTACCTTATTCATAGAGATGAAGCTCCTGAAGCTCCTTCGATGTTTTACTTTTTTCCCCGTAAGTTCAAAAATCAATGATTATTTGAACAATAGTTACAGAGTTTATGGCAAAATATTTTACTTTAGAGTTTAACAATTAAATGTGTTGTTACAAATGAAAGCAATTTAAAGTGAGCACCACAGATAAAAAATAAATTTTCAATAATTCATAGAAATTCTTTCGGCAACTTGCAAAATGGATCCGTATTATTGCGCTGTTTTTTTGTTGGTTTTAACATAGAACGTTTTTTTTTAGTAATTTCGGATGTGATAGACTTTTTATAGGCACCTGTAGATCTTAAATGAATAATTTTCTCAGGATGGACAGACTGTAGAGTAGGAACAATATCCTTTAGACCTTAAGGTGCTTCCGCGTCCTCATTTGTCAAGTAAATTCCTGGAGTTCATTGGACTTTGAACTATGAAAAAAGTGAAGAAAAAAGAAGCAGAAATCTTGTTCTTCACTTTATTTCATAATACGTTAAAAAAATCATTTGAACAATATTTATACAAGAGCAATTTTATTTTTAATAGGTTTTACGAGTAATATAAGTACTTCAGGAAGAAAGAATTTTTAACAGTTGATAGAAACTATTTTGAGCGTTTCGGCAGATCCGAATTTTCGCACAACAGCTTTTTGTTAACTTGGGTTATTCTAGGTTCTTCTCAAGATAGATCTTCTGCTGCCTCTGAATTAGCATCCTTGGACCTGTTAGAAACAATGTAATAAATTTGTTTGTATTTTAATTTTTTGCTCCTTCTTGTTTTCTTCCCTCTGACTTTGAGATTTGCGGACGTTGTTCCCATCTCAGCCTAATGGTAACATGGGATGTATTGATTTCCTTCTATTCTTCTTTTTTCGAATTATTAGATTTTGTTGTTTAATATTAGGTTCTTAATTTTTAATTTGAAGGTAGTGGTATTTCAGAGTTTTTACGTGGTCTTGCAGTTTATTATATAGATTTATAGCTTTGGTTTTAAGGCTTCAGAGTATTTTGTTGTTTTATATTTTTCTATTCTCAGTTCCGATTTTTTCTTGTTTTGTACACATACATTTCCCTGTTTGTTTCTAATGCTTATCAATACTGGCATTTATACCTTAAATGAACAATTCTCTCAAATTCTTTCAAAGTATGGAGTTCCTTGCTGGCGGAGTTCTCCACTCCTTAAGATCGTTCCACATTGTCGTTTTCTGAGGTGAGTTCCTGCAAGTTCAACTTTTTCACCCCCCCGTCTTCACTTCCTCATAACAAATATTATTAGAACAATTTAAGTTACTTGACCTATCATTATGTCAATACACTACAGGACCAATAAAGAATTTGAATTTGAATTGTTAAATATTCAAAGACGTAGCAAAATATGTTTTAATGTTTGTAATTTTAAGAAGTCGTTAAATTAAAGGAATATTTTAATTCTAGCATATTTTAATAGCAATCTAAACCCTACATAGGAAAACAGAATTTTTGTCAGTTGACATAAACTCCTTTGAGCTTACATAATTGTGTAGACAATTTGGAACACTAATCTGCAATTTCGTGCATCATCAAAAAGGAAACTTCTGCAATTAGGAAAGCATCCCTTGTCTTCTTCCCTATCTTCCGATAGCATAAATTACTCTATACGCGGCTGTAAATATTCAAGGAATAATTTCCTCAGATTTTGCAATGTCTGGAATTATTTTGGCAATAGTGTTCTTCATTCCTTTAAGTCTTTTCTAGTTCATCAAATCAGTTCCTGAAGATTATTTTACTTTTTGGAAGAAAGAATTTTTGGCATTTGATAGAAACCTGTTTGTGCATGATTTGACGTGCGAGCACTCATTGTGTGGTTTACAGTGAGTTGAAAATTTCATCTCGGCCAAAAGAAGGAATTTCTTTCTCGCTATGATTTATTATACACAACAGTACCTGAATCAACTGAATTCAACTTTTGGAGATGAAGCGCCAATGAAGAAGATCGTCATCTGATATATCAAGAAATCGAGAGATGTTTAAGCATTAGTATGACCAGCATTCACAAGATTTTGCACGAACATTTGGGTGTTCGGAAGTTGTGTGCGTGTTGGATTACAGATTTGTTGGCAGATGCTCGTGTCGATTGGTACCAAAAATGATTTTAGAAAACAACTGTGGAGCATTCCAAGCCGTATAAAGCTTCGTCACAGGTAACGAGTCGTGGTTTTATGCGTATGAGCAAGAAAGAAAAGGTGTTTCAAGCAAAGCCGACAAAAGTTGTTCGTTCTCGAAGAGTTAAGAAGCAAATGGTGGCGTTTTTCTTCATGAAAACCGGTCATGTTGTAACTGTGGAACTCGAAAATTAGGAGACAGCATGGTATACGACCATCTGTTTGCCTGAAGGTTTCGGTAAATTGAGAGAAACCAACCCAAAACGACGAAGCATTTTACATCACGATAATTCGAGCTCACACATACCACAAGCAGCAAACGGGTATATGGACACACAAAAGATCGAATTGATGGGTCGTCCGCCTTACAGCCTCGACTTGGCACCTTTTTGTTCCAAATACTTAAAGATAAACTGCGTGGACAACGATTTTCAATTCCCGAAGAAGCACTTGAGGTCTTCAAATCGCAAGTTTTAGAAAATGCTTTGAAGGGTGGTTGAATCGCATGCAAAAGTGTATAGATCTTTGAAAAGTAATAAAAATATTTTCGATAAAATTCATTTGTTTTTTTTTTTATTCTCAATAAATAAATCGCAACACTCGTATCAAAAGTTACTATAATTATTAAAAATTAATAATAATAATAATAAGTCTTTATTAATCCACATAAATCAAACGATATTGGACAAGTCAGTTTAACATTTTGTTTCACAAAAACATTACGAAAAAAAATAATCTATGCTATAGAATACATTATTATTAAGAAATTTTATGTAATGGTTTTAATGATTTCAAATTTCGAGAATTTTTTGATGATTGTCTCTTATTTTTTCATTTTATAACAAATTTCTTAGAATTTCTATTTCACATTAAGAATACTTTAAGTAAATTCTAAGAGTTTTATAAATTTTTTTAGCAATTTCTTTTCCAGATTTTTAGAAGTTTTTTTTGTTTCAAATTGATACGATTTCCAAATTTTTTAAAAATTTCTTATTCAGATTTCTATAACTTTAAAGGTAGTTTTATTGCGTGTTGCGAGAATTTTTTTAAGAGATTCCTCATCAATTTTTCTTTTATTTTTTTCGTTTTCTAGCAAGGTTTGTAACAAATTGTAAATTTTTTTTTATAAATTAAATATTTTTCTGCATTTTTAGATATTTTTTAGGAATTACCTCAATTAAGAGAAAAAAAAAAACATTTCACAATTTTCCTAAGAGTTTTTAGAAAGTGATATACTAAATTGTAGCGCAATTTTTTACCAAAATTTCAATACTAATAAGTTTTTTTACTGGTTTTTAGAATTTTATACAAATTTTTCTTCCAAATTCTGAGAGTTTTCTAAAATTTTTCAGCACTTGCTTCTGGAGAATTCTGGAATTTCCAAGATTTTCCTCCTCTATCATCACTTTATCATTACCGAAAAAAAACTAAATCATTATTTGAAGAAATGTTTTACAAATTCTTTACTGTGACTAAGAAAATATTGGAAGAAAGAATTTCTGGCATTTAACATTAACAATTATTTACAAATCTTTACCTACCTAAATTAAAATATCTATATTTTGAATATAAGACGCTTCTTCGTTATACATATTTAATAAGTAGTAAAACATATTAATATTAATCAAGTGTTTTACTGATTAAAATTAAATCTAAAATATCAAGACTAGTTTTTATTGGTTGTTAGAATTTTATACAAATTTTTCGTTCTAATTCTGAGAGTTTTCTAGAATTTTTAAGCAGTTTCTTCTCAAGATTTCTGGAACTTCCAATATTTTCCTCCTCTAGCATCAATTTTTCATAACAGGTTTAAAAACGAATCAATCATTAATAGAACAATCGTTTTAAAGATTCCAACTGTGGCTAATAAAATATTAGAAGAATACTTAATAGAAACTTTTTTATATGAATTATTTACAAATATTTACATTCCTAAATTAAAATTATTTTCAAAATATCTAGACTAGTAAGTTTTTTATTGGTTGTTAGAATTTTGTACAAATTTTTCGTCTAGAGTTTTCTAGAGTTTTCAGCAGTTTCTTTTCAAGATTTCCGGAACTTCTAAAATATCAGAAAATATCGTTCAGTATATTTGTTTAGATCCTAGTTTCTCAACCTTATTTTACTCACGGAACACTTTGAGAATAGGTTTTTTCTTTTCTTAATGGGGTTTCCGAATTTTTTTAGAAATTTCTGATGCCCTTTTTAAATTATAAAGTTAAAGTTCTCAGAAAGTGATCTTCTATATTCTTGCGCTTTTTGGGAAATCCCAAATTTCAAGACTAGTAAATTTTGTACTTGTTAGATTTTTTTCTTACAAATTTTGAAATTTTTTCCATCATTTCCAGTTTTAGGAACTTATCTTCTAAATTCTTTTTATCCAAATTAAACGATTTTATTTATCAACATTTTATGACTTTGTTACTAATTTTTCTTACTGATTTTTTAAATTTTATTCTACATTTTCTTTCAAATTCCAAGATTTTCCTAGATTGCTTCTCAAGATTTATAGAGCTTTTTAAGATTTAATTTAATTTTCGAATTATTTTGAAATATCTGATATCTTTAAAATCGTAGATTTTTACTTTTATATTGTGAGAATTTTCTTTGAGGTTTTCCCACCAATTTCCCTTCTAAATTCCTAGAATTTTCTAGCAATTTCTCAAACAAATTTTAAAGAATTTTTTATTATTTATTTTTTACATCTTATAAATAAAGAAATAAATTCTTTCTATATTTCTAGATTTTTTCAGGTATTTCCCTTTTAAATTATGAATACTTTTCGTGATTTTTTATAAAGTTTTTAGAAATGATTCTTCTAAATCCTTTCAAATTGCGTGATTTTATTTTTCAAATTTTCAAACCTTTAACAGTATTCTTTTCACGGGTTTTTAGAATTTTATACAAATTTTTCCGCCAACTTTTAAGATTGCTTTAATGTTTCATAATTTTTTGCCAGATTTCTAGAATTGTCCAAGAATATTTTTCTCCCACCCAACAGAACCTAAAGAAGGAAATGTCGATTTATACCTGTATATAATTTTATAAGATTTTAGTTTGTATTTAACCTTATATTTCTTGAATTCAAAACGGTTTAAGCAATTGTTTGGTTAGTTTTAAAATTTATGTTTTCTAATACTTAATTTATTTAAAATTTATTTTTTCTTAGTATTTTTTTGTATATTATAATGTAACTATTTTTAGGCATTTTGTATTGTTTCTAAGTGCTTTTTCTTAACAAATTTCACATATATTCCATTTTTAATGTTTGATTCCTTCAGTTAACATATTATCAATTTTTTTGTGCAAATTTCGATGGAGTTAACAAAATAAACTAGTAGATTGTTGGGTTTTGAAGAAATTTTAATATTTGTACATATTCTATGTTTGATTCTGAATGAATATGGGTTAATTACCAGATTTTTAAATTTTTTATTATACTCAAACTCGTATAAAATCTAAAAAAATTAAAAATACTTATAGAAAATTCTACAATTTTATTTAAATTCCAACTCCTTGATATGCTAATATGTAAACGCATTTAAGAGTTAAAGAACAATGCAGGAAAATAAGTTTGTTTTATTGTTCTTTGTTGGAATATTTACATGGGAATATTAAAAACTAGAAAAAGTTTATAAAATTCTATCAGAATTATTATTTCTGTCTTTATTTCTGAAATATAACACAAGTGTGGAATATATATTTTTTATAAGAACACTATTAGTTACGATTTTCGCAAAATATTATACTCTAAACAGAATATGTATTTATTTATTTATTCAGAACTTTCGTCTCTTTCTTTAAAAAAATACAGATAAAAAGAAATGTATTACAAAACAACATACGTAAAAGTTTGTACGAAAGAAGAACGAGCGGAGTTCACAATAACAAATTATGTTCTTCCACCTTGCACCATGATATTAATATATAATCTCTATATGTTTTGGTATTTAAATCAAAAATAATTGTAAAAATTGATTAACTAAATTTTCAGTACTTGCACATAAGCATAAAATAAAATATTTCGATTTAAAACATTTAAATAATGTAATAATAAAATTTAATCAATTTAAATTAAAATCTTTTTTAAGTTAGGTAATTTTATTATTTTAAATATTTATAGGAAGTGTGAATGGTATAGAATATTTATTTTTAATTGAGTCTCGTATCAACTCAATAGTATATCAATAAAAGCCTACATTATATATGCATCAATAGAATATGTTAGTCCATTGAGGACGGACCTAAGTAGGTGAGATAAGACCAAATAGGGTACCACAAAGCATGCCCCGATTACACCTCACTCACCGCGATAAGGAAACACCGGTAAAGAATGCGTTAATTGCACGATAATCGTCCAGCTTACCTATTTAACATTAATTTTCCACAAAGCACAATTGTTAGTTCCAAGTGATAATAACAAACATACAGCACAGTCACACACAACCAGAAAAAAAAAATGTAATTAAAATTCACACAGTTTATTGTACGTTTAAAACACAACACATAAATCAGCTGTATAATCCAGTGTGGTTCGTGGGACGTTTCGGAAGAACGCGACGCGGACGGACTGCGATGCGTCGCGCGCAGTGGCTGTGTGCGGTGTGCGCGACCGGACCGCGGCGGAAAGAAGCAGGACCTCTTTGCTCCGGGCACGTGACTTGTTTGTGTTTGTGTACGTTCGCGAGCGTGTGTGAATGCACTCGCGCTGCGACGGCGACGGTCCTCTCGGCGCTCTCCCCCACAACCGGCAGAGCGCGCGGAAATCCCGCCGCGGAGGACCCGCGGGATTGCACGCGCAAACGCCGATTAGTCGCAGTTGTTGTTGGTTTTTAACGTCAACTAACTATGATATATCGATGGGGTTGCCGGTGATGAGGGAGATATTTAATTATAGGACGCGAAACGTATCCATAATTTATAAATTCATTTGTATATAGTGACCCCATCACAGATGTTTCATAAATTCACCACCGGGTTTAATTATTATAAACTCAGTTTATCATTAAATAATTTGCAACCGTCATATTTTAAAGGGGTTCGAGAAAATTTTGTCAAAAATATTATAAAAGTGTTTTAGACACGCGATGTAATATGCTAAGTCATAACAACTCTTGTACGGTATGAGCTAATCCATAATAATAAATTATCATATCGTGGCTTGAAAATTGGCTAATTAAAATAGAGAGGACCAACATTTAAACTTAAACAACAAATATTTTACCTCTATCCCAACCTCCAATTACATGATAATCAAAAAGGGTTTGCTGTAGCTTATAGCTAAAAACGTAAGATTTTTAATTTAATTTTATATTTCATTCAATTTTTTAAATGAAAATCATATGATGATATGTAGCGTACTAATGACCTACTTCAATAAACTATGCGTTATATAGTGTGCTGTTTATTTATTTACCATAATAATAATAATACATTAAAGTAATACTTAAGCGAATTTTCGACTTTCTGAAATGCAAATCAAAAGCTATTGCAATATATAGAGAATATTTTATATGAATTTGTAATTTCGTATAATTTTTAAAATCACAATCTTATGCTGATGTTAAAGGTTGGAGGGTGGATTAGAGGCCACCCACCCACCCTACATATATATTTAAACTTAAATTAAAAAACAGAACAAAAATGTGAATAATATTAAAAATAATTTAAATGTATATGTAGGGTGGGTAGGTGGCCACTAGCCCACCCTCGAGTTTCTTGATAATAAGCTAGGATTCACTGTAGTAAATAAATAATTACACGCACGATTTTATAATTTAATGTTCTACTTAATTTAATTAATTAAACGAAAATTATATAATTGTAGCGTATTCATGACATACTCCAATAAACTATGCGTTCATATAAGGTACTGATGATTTATTTCTTTTATAAATGCAATAAGCTAACCAACACTTAAGTCATTTTTTGACTTCCTAAAATGCAAACAAAATCTATTGCAATATATACAGAATATTTTATATGAATTTGTAATTTCGCGTAATTTTTTAAATTACAATCTTATGCTAATATTAAAGGTTGTAGGGTGGGTTAGAGGCCGCCCACCCACCCTATTTAATTATTTATTTAAACTTAAACTAAAAACAGTGTTTTCAGTTTGTAAAATTAAAAATTAGAACAGAAATGTAATTAATTTTAAAAATATTTTAAAACCAGTGTTGCAATTAAAATCAATATGTATATGAAGGGTGGGTGGGTGGCCACTATCCCACCCTTAAGTTTCATGATAATAAGCCAGGGTTCACTGCGGTAAATAAAAATTTACACGCACTAATTTATAACTTAATATTCTATTTAATTTAATTTATTAAACGAAAATTATATAATTGTAGCGTATTCATGACATACTTCAATAAAATATGCGTTCATATAAGGTACTGATAATTTATTTCTTTAATAAATGCAATAAGCTAACCAACACGTAAGTCATTTTTTGACTTCCTAAAATGCAAACAAAATCTATTGCAATATATGCAGAATATTTTATATGAATTTGTAATTTCGCGCAATTTTTTAAATTACAATCTTATGCTGATATTAAAGGCTGGATGGTGAATTAGAGACCACCCACCCACGCTACATTTATTTAAAATTAAATTAAAAACACTGTTGTCAGTTTATAAAATTAAAAATTAGAACAGAAATGTGAATAATTTTTAAAATATTTTAAAACAAGTGCTGCAATTAAAATCAATATGTATATGTAGGGTAAGTGGGTGGCCACTATCCCACCCTTAAGTTTCATTATAATAAGCTAGGGTTCACTGTGGTAAATACAAAATATATGCACGATTTTATAATTTAATGTTCTATTTAATTTAATTTATTAAACGGAAATTATATGATTGTAGCGTACTCATGACCTACTTCAATAAACTTTACGTTCATATAAGGTACTGATGATTTATTTCTTTTATAAATGCAATAAGATAACCAACACTTAAGTCATTTTTTGACTTCCTAAAATGCAAACAAAATCTATTGCAATATATACAGAATATTTTATATGAATTTGTAATTTCGCGTAATTTTTAAAATTACAATCTTATGCTGATGTTAAAGGCTGGATAGTGGGTTAGAGACCACCCACCCACCCTACATTTATTTAAACTTAAATTAAAAACACTGTTGTCAGTTTATAAAATTAAAAATTAGAACAGAAATATGATTAATTTTAAAAATATTTTAAAACCAGTGTTGCAATTAAAATCAATATGTATATGTAGGGTGGGTGGGTGGCCACTATTCCACCCTTAAGTTTCATGATAATAAGCCAGGGTTCACTGTGATAAATAAAAAAATATACACACGATTTTTGAATTTAATGTTCTATTTAATTTAATTTATTAAACGAAAATTATATGACTGTAGCGTATTCATGACCTACTTCAATGAACTACACGTTCATATAGGGTACTGATGATTTATTTCTTTAATAAATGCAATAAGATAACAAACACTTAAGTCATTTTTTGACTTCCTAAAATGCAAACAAAATCTATTGCAATATATACAGAATATTTTATATGAATTTGTAAATTGGCGCAATTTTTAAAATTATAATCTTATGCTGATATTAAAGGCTGGAGGATGGGTTAGAGACCACTCATCCACCCTACATTTATTTAGACTGAAATTAAAAACACTGTTGTCAGTTTATAAAATTAAAAATTTGAACGAAAATGTGAATAATTTTTAAAATATTTTAAAACAAGTGCTGAAATTAAAATCAATATGTATATGTAGGGTGGGTGGGTGTCCACTATCCCACCCTTAAGTTTCATGTTAATAAGCCAGGGTTCACTGTGGTAAATAAAAAATATACGCACGATTTTTTCAATTTAATGTTCTATTAAATTTAATTTAATTAACGAAAATTATATGATTGTAGGGTACTCATGACCTACTTCAATAAACTATGCGTTATTTAGTATGATGTTTATTTATTTACTATAATAAACACAATAAACTAATACTTAAGCGAAATTTTAACTTTTTGTAATGTAAATCAAAATTTATTGCAATATATACAGAATATTTCATATGAATTTGTAATTTCGCGCTATTTGTAAAATTACAATCTTATGCTGATATTAAAGGTTGGAGGGTGGGTTAGAGGCCACCCACCCACCCTACATATATATTTAAACTTAAATTGAAAACAGTGTTTTCAGTGTGTAAAATTAAAAATTAGAACAGAAATGTGAATAATTTTTAAAATATTTTAAAACAGTGTTGCAATTAAAATCAATATATGTAGGGTGGGTGGGTATCCACTATCCCACTATCCAGTTTCTTGATAATCAGCAAGGGTTCACTGTGGTAAATAAAAATATACACGCACTAATTTATAACTTAATATTCTATTTAATTTAATTTATTAAACGAAAATTATATAATTGTAGCGTATTCATGACATACTTCAATAAACTATGCGTTCATATAAGGTACTGATGATTTCTTTCTTTTATAAATGCAATAAGCTAACCAACACTTAAGTAATTTTTTGACTAAAATGCAAAACAAAATCTATTGACGCAATTTTCGATTACGGTCACTCTTGCGAAGCTATTGAAAAAGTTTACATCATAAACGAAATGTACATTTGGAAAAATATAAATAAACGGTGGAGAAAGTCATTAAGAGTTATTTTATATTGCATCATCTTCACATTCATCGTCATTCATCGATCAACATTATTCAAAATCTATCCCAATGTAAACAGAATATTTTATATTAATTTGTAATTTTGCGCATATTTTTAATTAAAATCTTATGCTGGCAATAAAGGAATTGAAGGATGGGTTAGAGAAACACCCACCCTCCCCTTCATAGATATTTAAACTTAAATGAAAAGCAGTGTTTTAAGTTTTCAAAAATTAAAATTAGAACAGAAATGTCAAAAACATTTAAAGTACTTTAAAACAGTGTTGCAGTTAAAGTGTATATGTATATGTAGGGTGGGTGGGTGGCCACTATCCCACCCTCCAATTACTTCATCATAAACAAGAGTTCATTGTGGTAAATAATAAATACACGCAATATTTTATAATTTAGTGTTCTATTTAATTTCAATATATAATTGTGAATTGAAATTTAAAGAAATTATTAATTATCCGGAAATATTCTTACCCTATATCAATAAATTACCCATTATTCCCTTCATCTATCTTAATTGTTTTCAATACCTCATCGTAATCTTGACCTATTCCAATAATAATTCATTTATTATCCTATCGTAATTTTTACTTGACCAATAATTAATTATTCTAACATACACTTGACCTATCCTAAATAATTAATTTATTGCCCATTCCCAATAAATTCCTTATTGCCCCAGCGTACTCCTTACCTAGGCTGGTAAATTGTTTATTGGCGTAGCATACTTTTGTTCCAATAATTATTTCATCATCGTCTTGTCCTATCTTGATGTTTCTTTCAATGCCTTAGCGCACTCTTGACCTACCCCACTATTGTATTTTATTATCCCGGGCCATTCTTCATATATTCCACAAATATTTTCAATATCCTATTTTATTAGGTGAATAACTACCACAGTAAATAATTAATTGTTCTAGTGTACTCTTGGCCTAAGCTAATCAATTATCATCACTCTGGCTTTCTTTTGACATATCCCAACAATTTTGAAATACAAATCCCTACCGCCATATTTTTACTTTATTGAATATGTAGGGGAAATATTGTTTTTCATGCACGAACAATATTTCCCCTCTTTTTTTAATCTCAAAAATAAATGATACGTTTGAGATGAAACTTTAAACTTAAGTTTTTATCGTTAAAACTGGAACTGTAACGCTTTTGGTGAACATCCATAAACCGGAAGTGGATGTTTATTCGAGGCGTCCTTTTGTTTTTTCTCCATATTTTTCTAATTCGAAAAATATTACATAACATTTCAAAACAAAGTTAAAGAGAATAAGAAACTAAAGAAGTATTATTAAAAAAAATTTTTTCGTAGATTTCTTAATTTGTGAGAAATTTTTTTTAAATATTTTTTAAATTTTAACTTCCTCGCTTATGATTTACTGATTGAAGGGTGTGATAGAGGCCACCCACCCACCCTACATATACATGACAACTTTAATTCCTAATCGTTGATGATTTTGCTGCTAAAAACAATCAAACCGTTTATGTAATAAAAAAAATGAAGCAAAATCAAAATTTAAGTTTAAATATATATATGACTCTCTATAACTAATCATATCTGGTTTACATTTAAAGTCTGCCCACTTATCATGCATAAACATTTTATTAAATAACTTAAAAATTTTACCTTATGAATTTCTTTTTATTCATAAAGTTTTGTAATTAATTTTATTCGGAATCGCGAGACTATCAATAATTGTAATTTATATGTATATGTAGGTGGGTGGCCTCTACCTCACCCTCCAATCAGCAAAACATCATCAAAAATTATTTGAAAAATTTGTATGTGTTTATTCATATTTTATACTTTAATTAAAACCGTCGCTTATGTTTAACTGATTGGAGATGAGATATAGGCCATCCACCCACCCCTCATGATAATTTTAAATACTAATCGTTGATGAATTTGCTGCTTAAGAACAATCAAACCTGCTAAAATTACAATTAAATGGGAACTAATTCCATACTTCTGCCGTCTTTTACGAAATTATTCATTGTCACAAGAATTGGTTATCCTCTTGACCTATTCTAATTTTTCTTCAAAGCCTTAGCATATTCTTGACCTACCGCAATTATTTCTAATTAGTTACCTATTGCAAAAATATTTTCAATTGCAAGAAATATTGCACTTGTTGTGTTCTATATAAATTTCATCAGATAACTAACACCTTATCAAACTTCAAACTTTTAGAAACTGTAAGGCTTTTATAACTAAAACATGAGAGATTCAAAGAATTTTGTTTGCTTTAATTTTTTCACAACAATTGTTTCGTCACATTGTGTCTTCTTCGAGCGGAGAATATGCCACAGTGTGGTGAGACAATTGTTGCGATAATGAAAGCAAACAAAATTCTAACCTGAAACCTAACAATGTTAGGAAACATTACTAGAATTATGTATTAGTTCAATAGATACAATACAATCAATTCACTAAGTAAAAAGAAATTTACTTATTTTTTTTTTTAATTTGAAAGAATTTAACTTTCAGATTATTTTCCAAGACCATAGCTAATTTGTTTCGTCAATATCTACGAAACTATCGAATTTAGGTATTGTATTGTATTTAACCTTTATCTAATATGCATACATAAATAAATATATAATTGTACACAAACGGTAAGAAAAAAATATATACAAATAATTTTATTTATGGTTAATAAAAAAATGTTCAAAATTGACAGGACTATCAAAATAATTAAATCCATTAAAAAAAAATGTAATCTTAATTCACTACAATTTTATGAGCCACCCTGTTTATTCCAATTTATTACACATAAAGTAGATTTTCAAAAGCCTTTTCATAAACGACATTTTTTGCTAGCTCCTGTATCTTTTGAAATAATCGACCGTTCTGGTATTTTTTCTTAACACTGTATATATAGAGTGAACTTTCAACAATTCAAAATGAAAATGTCAAGGTATAGTTCTTGGGACCCTAGTGTGTGTTCCATCAAGAGAGTAGTGTAGCAAATATTGATTATTCTTAATATTCCTCTTATTTTATCATATTACTATTCACTGAATTTATATAATCTTGTTATTATTATTTACTTATACAATAAATAGTTCTAATAAATAATTAATTGTTTTTGACCTACATTAATTAATTATCTATTACCCTGGCTTACTTTTGACCTATCCCAATAAATTCTTAATTGTCCAAGCTGATAAAATTAATTTAATTTATTGCATCATCGTAATCTTGACATATACCAATAATTTATGCATTGTCATAGCGGACTCCTGACCTTTTTTTAATAACCTATTGATCAAATAAAAAAATTCAAATTAAAAATAGAATCCATTTGTTTTAAAATAATAGGTGCAAAGTAATTGATTACGTTAAATGTAGACTTAAGAAACAAAACAACAATTTATTATATGACAAAATCAGTCGATAGATATGGAAACTATCAATAACTGCTAAAAATATTTATTTAATGGATAAATAAACCAATATAAAACAAAATATAATCGATTCCGTATGTAGATTCTTAACATGACGGTACAAGAATGGATTTGAGGCGAATAACGTGTTTAATTATGTTAAAATAAACTGCGTCCGTTCTTCTTTCATCCAAAATTTTATGTATGATTATTTGTAATTTATCTGTTTTTAAATGTATTTCTCAAGAGAGAATATAACAAATAAATAAATAAACCGATTTATTCAAAGTCTTAGCCTTCTCCTGATGTACCCTAATAATGTTTTATTGTCACGTTATTTTTTTACCTATCATAATAATATTTTCAATATTCAATCTAATCACTATTTAACTAACCTAATAAATAATCCCTATCCTAATTAATTAATATTTGCTCTGGCGTAATTTTGACCTGCCCTAATCCATTATATATTGCACTAGCGCACTCTTGACCTATCCCAATATCTTTTTCCTAGACTCATAAATTGTTTATTAATTTATTAATTATAAATAAATTTAGTGGCACACTCCCAATTTTTTCTAATTAATTATTTGCTATAAACAAAATATTGAATAGCATTTTTTTTAAATTCTGAAAGAATACATTTTAATGATAGTAAAACTTACAATTGTATAATACCAATAAACAGTTAAAAATATCTACAAAACAACTGACATTAGGATTCAGTTAAAATAGGTGTTCATTAAGTCAAAATAAGTATCAAAAAATTGTAATTTTTGAAAACAAAATACAAATATATTTGCATTAAAACACAAGTGACAAATGCCACAGTTACGTATTAAATAATTTGAATTTATTAAATATGTAGACAAATAAAACAAAACAATGAATTTATTGTGTTAGAAATGAAAATTACAGACTTTGCTAAAATTGTTAATAACTATTTGTCAAGATTTTAAAAGTGTATAGGGTGTCCCGTTAATACGGGAAAATGGGCCATAGATTCCTCGGGTCAAAATATGATGATTCAACTCAACTTATCTATATCCAAAAATTTACAGTTAAGCCGGAATTTGTCTTCAAAGATTCAAATATTTTTATTACTTTTGTTTATAACAAGCCATTTTCCCATATTAACGAGATACCCTGTATATTTAAACTTAAATGAAAAACAGTGTTTTAAGTTTTCAAAAATAAAAATTAGAAAAGAAATGTGAAGAATATTAAAAGTACTTTAATAACAGTGTTGCAGTTAAAGTTTATATGTATATGTAGGGTGGGTGGGTGGCCACTATCCCACCCTTGAATTATTTCATCATAAACAAGGGTTCACTTTGGTAAATAAAAAATACACGCAAGATTTTATAATCCATTGTTCTATTTAATTTAAATGTTTAATTGTGGAGGCGTTAATTTTGTGGTACATCTTGAAATTTAAAGAAATTATTAATTATCCCGAAATATTCTAGCCTATATCATAAATTACAGATTATTCTCTTCACCTATTTAATTTTTTTTCAATACCTTATCGTAATCTTGATCTATTCCACTAATTTTATATTATTAATTACTCTAACGTACACTTGACCTACCAACCAATTAATTAATTTATTTTGTCATCCTTCTTACAAAATTAATTTGTTGCCATAGCATACTTTGGGCCTATACCAAAAATTCTTTATTGCCCCAGCGTACTCTTGACCTAGCCTGTTAAATTGTTCATTGACCTAGCATACTTTTGTCCCAATAAATTATTCATTATCGCCTTGAGGTTTTTTTTCAATGCCTTAGCGCACTACTGACCTCCCCCAATATTGTATTTAATTGTCCCAGGAGATTCTTCACCGTTTCCACAAATATTTTTAATATCCTATCTTATTGGGTGAATACCTTCACAATAAATAATGCATTGTCATGGCGTACTCTTGACCTGAGATAATAAATTAATCATTATGTTGGCGTATTCTTGACCTATCTCAATAAATTATGTACTGCTCCAACAAACTCCTGACCTTCCATTATAAATTATCTATTAGCCATGCTAAGAATTGCAAACATTTTGTAAAAATTCTAAAAATCCGAAAATAAATAAATTTGGAAGGTAGCAAAACATACAATTATACAATGCCAGAACACAGAAAAGAATGTGAAAACCCTTAATGTCAGAATATTGTTAAAGTAATTAAAACTTTTTAAATAAGTTGACTGTTAAAAAAAAATAATTTATCAAATGCATAGACAAGTAAAACGAAACAATCAATTTATTGGATGACAAAATCAGTTAAAAAATATAAAAACTTCTGATCTTGTTAAAATAACAATTAAATGTTTTAAAAATCCATACATACATCAGGTCAGGTTTATAGTTAATGAGCAGAATTTACGATTAGTTTTGGAAACCAAACTGGCGTACTCCTAACCTTTTCTATTAAATTATTTATTAGCCACGTATATTTGTAAAGTATTAGAAGCATTAAAAAAAGGTAGCAAAATATACAATTTTATAGTGAAAAAAACATATAGAAATGTCTAGAAAAAACAGCTGATATTAGGATATAGTTAAAATAGATACAACTTCCAAAAATAAGTTGACAGAATCAAAAATTCAAAATTTTAAAAACAAAATAAGAATAATTTTTATAAAAAAACAGTTGTCAAATAGCTAGGTGTAAAAAATAAATTTTAGAATGACAAAATTATTTAAAAAATTAATATTATGGAATCTAAAAAATACAATTAAATTATAATAATACGTCAAACAAATTTCAAAATCAAATTAGACAATCAGATAAAAGAAATGAGAAGAGCGGAATTTGCTGGAAATGACAATTAAATTCTATCTAAGAATGTCAAAATATATAGATCTTTTTAATGTTGCACATTTTGTAATCTACAATTACTTCTCATATAATTTTTATTCGATTATTTTAACCTGTGAATTGAATTAATTTATAATTTATTTATTGTATACGTTTTCACACCATATTAATGTATTTTTTCTCTGTAAAAAGGAGTTTCCGTAAAATAAATAAATAAATAATAATAATAATAATAAATATTTTAAGGACAATTCTATAATTGTCTATAAATTCCAAATTCTTGATATGCTAGGAATTCACCTAATGTGTAAAATGCAAAACGGTTTTATTGTTCTTTATTGGAATATTTAAATGGGAATATTAAAAACTAGAAGAAGGGCATATAATTATTAATTCTATCTAATAAATATCTTTATTAACATGTTTTTTTTTCTTGTACAATGTAGTATTACATTTGAGCTTTAATTGTGAACTGGATGTCGACCAATGGTCTTTTGGTCCAGCCAAAAATATGAATCGCTCTTTTATTTAATTGTCAATTGGAAATTGGAAATTTCAATAATGACTTCATATAGGGTTTTTTTGGGGGAATTTAAATTTGGAGCGAATACCAGGGTTGTGTTCAGTAGATATCTAGAATCTCTCGATTAGAACTGCTAGTTGAAAATTTAGAAATTAAAGTATCCATGCGAACATCAATAGGGGTAAGTTGTTTCAGGTCATATAGTAGGGCATTGGAAGGGTTGAAAAGGGGATTGGTAGGATTTTGAATTTTGGTTATTGAACGGATATTATTTATTGTAAGTTTTCTGTAATGGGATAAATTGATAGAGCCATAATCGAGTAAGGGCAGACATATCGACTTATAAATTCTACAGATCCCTTAATTTTTTAAGGTTAGAGACCTAAAATGTCTGGCCTTTGCAATGATTCTGGCTTTCGTGGCTTTGGTATGGGGTTTGAATGAAATATTGGAATCTATTAGTATTTCAAGGTATTTGTAGGATGAGGATGGTGGAATAGTGATATTTTCAACGTAAATTTTAGGATCGTTTAGAGAAGTTTTACGGAATGGGGTAAGAAGTTATGTGGATTTATTAGGATTCTCCATTTGGAACACAAGGTTCCACTTCATGAATAATCGCTTGGAGAGAAGAAATGGTAGAGATTAAGGGAGTGTCATCAGTAAACTGAAGGGAATACAGAGACGGGTTAAAATAGAGATGATCAGAGTTATATAGATGAGAACAAAATATATAGTACAACAAGAGAGATAGTGGAGAACCTTGTGGAACACCTTGTTGAGGAAAAATTGTGCGGTAGCGGGCTAGGCGTACTTTAATTTGTAGGAATCTTCTAAGGAGGAAATTGTTAATTAGATTAAGTAAAAATCTAGGTATTTCAAGTTGATAGCATTTAAACAACAAACCTTTGTTCCAAACTGAATAAAACTCCTGTTTTATATATAGAAATGTAATAGCTGAGTGGCTGTTTTGGAGATGTGAAGTTTGCCAGTTTGAGGTTAGGATGGTGAGAGGTAAGGTGGTAGACTTATGGTTGCGGAAACCAAACTGATACTTGGGAATATTCGGAAAGGTAAGCTTATAAATTTTGTCCTTGATAAGAGATTCAAAGATCTTACTGAGTACCGGAAGTAATGCGATAAGAAGATAACTGTTAGGGGACAACGGGTTTGTCTTGGGTTTCTGAATACTTGTAATTACACCACTTTTCCACTCATTCGACAAGTACTGTTTGCTCAGTATATAATTGAAGATTTTAACAATGTACCTATGTACATCCAGAGGCAATTTTTAAAGAATTATTCTCGGGATACTGTCGTGACCTGGAGCGGAGTTTTTACCATTAATCAGTTTTTGTAAATTAATGTATATTTTCTTGAAATGAAGATGTAAACATGTTGATGCCATTATAGAAATTGCTGAATGTTTAGAATTTTAAAAAAATTTCCAAAAACAACCTAAAAAAGAGTTCTTCAAAATTATTTTAAAAAATCACGAAAAGCTTTTTATCTGTTCCGAAAATATAATAAAACCACTAAAGTTTAACGTTTACTGTTGATATTGAAGGCTTCTACTTCGTTATTAATGTTGAATAGAAATGAAACACACTTATAACTTGTTTTATATAACACATAATTTATTTTTGTAACTTAAGTTTGGATTCAGCTGAAATTGAAATTTCAACGGTTTCAAATGTTTTTAGAATGTATAAACCTATTTTTTGAAATATTCAATTGTTTTTGTGGCAATATTCTAACGTATTTTGAACATTTAGTAGTTTCATTTCATTTTTAAATTGTAATTGCTTTTAAATTGAGAAAAAGTTACACGGGTTTAACAACGACCTTGAGTTAACTACCACTTAAAGCGTATGTAAGTAGAGGGAGACCGCTAATTCTAGAACCTCTTCCTCTTTCTTAAGAAAATTCCTCCTCATTATTAAATTAGTAAAAAAATTCCTGGTTGTTAGAATGTGCCTCTTTGGAACATTTTGAAACATCTAAAGAATTATAATACCCCTCCGCTCCTTCAATAGATATGTGAGAAGGAGATGTGGGTACTCTGGGATAATTCATCCAAAAGAATCGGTTTACTCTTAATAATTTGGTAAAGAGGTTGAGGTTAGGTCCATATAATTGGCAAAATGAGGGTTGTGTTCGTATGGTCAACGATCTAACGTACCATCAAGTAGTCGTAGAAGGTAGTAGTAGTAGATATATTATACCTAATATGTGACATATTGTTATAGGCAGACCACGCACTCGAAATGTAAGTATATAAGTAGATAATAGTCTAGTGTTTGCTTTGACCTTAGAAATAGTGGTAAATATTGAAAATTATTTTATTGTGATTTACGTCATTGACGTATACGATGATATAACATGTTTTTAAATTTTCTGTGAGTTGGTTGTGATGGGGAGTGGA